>CM031857.1:65830379-66227137 GCA_018697195.1 Certhia americana | reverse complement strand
TGATGATGATGATGATGATGATGATGATGATGATGATGATGATGATGATGAGAGCAAGACCGCTAGATCTGTATTATGCCATCTTTTCCCCTTGTTTTCAATACTGTCTGGCCGGTGTCAGCACTGCACCGGAGCTGTGCTGCAGACAAGCTGCGTGTGAGTAGGCAAGAAGATTCTGCTGAAGAGGTCCTGCTGCCAGAGCTGGAGGGTCACTTGATCAGACTTTTGCAATAATGATGGTGGCATTTTAATATCATACCACAATTTGTCATTATGCCCTAGAGGACACCAGCCATTTAACCTTTTATCTTTTTTTTCCTTCTTTTCTTTCATTGTTGTTGTTGTTGAAGTCTGTAAAATAAGGAACGGGCAGCAGCATCTCTGCTGAAGTACCATATTAAGTATCTGTATTTTACTATGGACTTATTTAGATCCATTTTCTGATTTGTATAGAAAAAGCCCACCTAAAAACTACTACCATATTCTCAATGTGCTGTTTTCTTCCATGCAGGTATCCTCTTCCCCACAACCATTATTTGAGCCCAAGGGAGTAGTCAGATCTTGTACTTGCTGGTACCAAGGTTAGTGATATAGCCATTCTTGAAATGGAATTGAATGTATCATCAAAACAAAACAGAGAAGAAACGGCTGCATCTCTTGCAGAGAAAAAGCAATAATGAATAAAATGGTTCTTGAGACAATAATTTACTCCACACCAACAGAAGTGGAGGGTATGCAGAAACAGCATGTAAGATTTAAGCATTTAAGTTAGTCTTTTTGCTGGTTTCACTGACTTGCTAGGTGCCACAGTTAAGTACTTTTGTTTCCTTTAACATAATACTTGTGTCTGGAAAGCAGAAAAGATAAAGGAAAGCGTTGATTGTTGAGGAGGTAGTGGGTGAACTGTAAGTAGGACAGAGAAATATTTCTGCAGTGGTGCCCTGCAAGACATTAGATTTCTCCCTGGGAGATAGGGAATAACAAGATTTTGCCAGCTGTCTAGTATGATATAAATGGCCCTCTGTGTGGGTACCAGTGGCTGCCTCTGCTGGGATTTTCAATCCAAGCCTGTTCAGATTAAATAAAAGGAAATTCTTGATCATTCCCATACAGCCCTATAATTGCAAACCAATTTGTATTAATTGAATTATGTAGGAAAGAGAGAAACTCTTAGTCATCAGTTATTCATGCAAACAGAATAGTGTTTTTCTGTTTTCTTTCCTCACAAGGATCTGCCTATTCAGCTAAATTTGACAAAAGGGGAGGCTTGGCAATATTTTCTAAGTGTTGAGATTTTCATAGCTTAGAGATGAAAGATGTAAACATAAAGGTCTTTTGCAATTCATTTAATTATGAATATTTTATTCCAGGAATTGCACAGATTAAATTTGTGATGCCATTTGTTTGTTTTTTGAATGTTTGACCATCTCAGTTAATATGAGATTCCTGAAGTAAATATAGTAATGTTGGGGGGATTCTGAAATCAAGGTAATCTTTAAGAAAAAACACAGAGTATCCATACAGATACAAAAGCAATTACAATTAATTGAGGATTAATATGACTGGGATATTGCTTTACAACAGCATTCAAAAAACCCCAGAGTTTGATTGTCTTTAAATATCCTTAATATTCCCCAGTATGGATAGTTTATCAGCTCTCTAAAAGAACTTAGTACTTTTAAAGCTCAGGCTTCCCACTCTCAAGTGGTCAGCAGAAAAACTCAGCACAAATTATTCGCAGCTCTTGTGGGAAAAATGCCTCTATCAATTCCCATTGACCATTTCAGTGATCTACTTCCACCAAATTTGATGACATTCTAGAACCCATCTCCAAATCAGGGACAGAGCAAGGCTTCTGGATAGACCATGAAGCATTGCAAGGCAGCAGAACTGTGTCTTTACCAGCAGCATTACTACTGTTGATTTTAAAAACTGATTGTCAAAGTATTTGTGTGTGAGGTGCTGAGGTGCTTCATGGATTATGTCTGAGGTCTGGTTTTGTGTACTTCGATATCATCCTCTTAAATGCATCTGTCATTGTTGGCATTTAGGAAAAGAAGTCAGTTCAGGTAGAATTCCATTGATAGAATTTTTTTCCTGCCCAAGAATATTTTACCAACTAATTATTTGAATAGCAGTAACTCAGTTGAAGAACCAGTGGCATACAGAAATCCTTTTGGGATTTGTGATTTTTTCTTTTTTTCCTCTCATAGAAAATTAACTTTGCTTGAGCAGAAACTCTTACTGGGCATTCTGTTAGCATATAGGAGGATGTGATGTTACTCTCAAAGGCAGGGTGCAACTGGGAGAGATCAGTGTTCCTCTTTAGGCTTCCTCTGTAGTCAGTGAGGAAAGAGAAAACTGCAAGAGAAATGGAGATGCCTTAAATTTTAGCATTCAGCTTTGAAATTCCCTGTGGAAGAACATATGCATGACAGACCCTGGAGAGGCTCATCTCCCAAAGCCGATGTTGGTCTGTGTGAATCCGTTTTTTCATCTGGTTGCCTGTTTATGCATTGGAAACACTGCAGCAGAAAGAGGGTCTGGTTTTATTCAAAGAACCCCAAAGTGATGGAGGGTTAAAGTAGCATTAATGCCAAGGGACACAGGCACAGTGTGGCAGGGGTAGGAGAATAAAGCCAAAATGTAGAGGAGCATGTGCTACATTTTGTTGTTTCACAGGAAGGAAGTACATCCTCAACCTTTCCAGCACTTGTGCAAGGGCTTCTCATATTCCTGTTAGCCGTAGACGACTTGCACAACCAGCAATAGTCCACCACTGGCTTTCAAGCACACAGTATGGTTCTCAATGAGGTTCCCATTCATACCAGCACCTGCAGGCTTTGATCCTAATTATTCTAGTTTTTCTGGGTTTTGTCTGCTTCAGAAGTATTTTAAGAGAAGTTCCTTGGTAGGATGGGGGTGTATCAATGTGAAGCTGATGTCCCCCAGATCCTCAGTGTGTCTTTGCCTTTATGGCTGTGGTTCAGACCTGACAAGTTTCTGTGCTCATGCAACGACCATGGGCAATTGCTCCAGGGTAGTTTCCTCAAAAATCTTCAGATCTGTGACGTTTCATGGCTGTGGCGAAGGCTTACATCACACGTAGCATGCAGAAATACCATTTCTCATCCTGGCATGATCCAGTAGGTCCATCTTAATTGAGCAGTTGGGATACACAAATCTGCAGTATCCCTCCCATTCCTTCAGAAAGACAGAGATTTCAGTCCAGCATGGCCGTGACATTGCATGTTATAGCTTGCAAGGGAAATCATGCCATGAAGTGTCAGATTTCATATATTTTCCAAAGTTCTAAATGGATTTGTCAGGAAACCTCAGGAGCCCGCATTTTAGAAAATCTAATGAGTAAACAGCTTTGATACAGAACTTTAAATTATTAATTAAAATTTTTAATTGTGTCCTTAATTTTTTAGCACCCCTTATATGTAGCAATGTAAAATTGGCTCATTGCAACAGCAGTTTTAACTTGGGGATGAAGATGCAGTATTCCTTATTCTCTCTCATGCTTACATAATGAACTAAATAGATTTAGACTGACTTGTATATACGATTATTTGTTGGAGTAATGTATAACAAAATTAACAGTGTTGAAAATTACATCAGTGATATTGATGTTTGGGTAAACCTGCAGTGCAGAGCATGGACAAATAGCTGGACAGCCTTTCTCCCCTTTAATAATGTGAATAACAGTGATCATAAGTCTCATTTTCCAATAGCCACATTGAAAATGTATTCTAGTTGCCATGTTTAATGTAAAAAAATCTCTTTTCTCCTTTATAGAAGGTAGGTACCTCAAAATCAGAGTAAGTGTGACCAATAATATCCCACTTACGTTTTAGTTTGAATCTGGGTTGGGAAAGGTCATTGTACGAAACTGCATCTTCCACAGCAGTCAAGTCTTAAGATTGTTCAGTAAGTCCACGCTACTTCCTCATGCATGTGAACTCATTCCTTACACTCATGTATGTGAACCCCAGCACTTTCAAGTGTCTTTGCCCATGTGCAGGTAATAAACAAGTTTATTTAAAATTAAAGGGGAAAAAACCAAACCAAACCAAAAAAAAAAAAAAAAAAAAGAGAAAAGGAATCATTTTAACTAAACACTGTTGCAGAAAATACTACCTTAAGAAAGCAGCTCATGTTATTGTGTTATGCCTTTGCCTGTGATATGTGACTGGAGAATTGCACAAAGAAATTGTTGTATTTTCTGTTTTGCTATAGCGTAGCAGTTGTTGTGTAATGTATGCTTATGAAGTCATGCCCACTGGAAAGGCTGAAATTCTCCACAATAAATCAGATTTTGGCTTAGAAATGTAACTGTAAGGATACTGCATCTTTAGAAATCAAAGTAATTTCAAAGTATTTTATTATACTTGTAACAGTTAAAATATTCTGTAGTACATGTGATAATGAAAATGTATTTTCAAACTCAGAATTTTACGTGGGGTGTTAAATAGCTGAAATTAATTACATTTTTAAACAATCCTTACCTTCAGTTTTCATCAGGAAGACTGTTAGGATAATGCCTTGCAAAGCTTAAACACAAAACACAAGAAGTAATTTGTTCTGTTTTATCAGAGTATGTTTTCTCTGCAAAATGGAGTGGCCACTTCTTTGCTGTTTTGCAGATGGTATGTGATATAGCGAAGTTATACTGAGTCCTTCAGTGTCAAATAAGTCAACACTCTATGTCTTTGACTGAATAAAGGAAAAAAAACACTTAAAATGAAAACCATACAAAAGGTTTGGTGGTTGGTGATTTCTTTTTTCCTTCTGGAATTTTACAATGAACTGCAGATACAGGAATGGCAAACACTTACATGATTTTATTTCTTCTTGTATTTCCCCAGCTACGGTGCATCCTGATTAAAGGTTGCAGAGCTGAGATAGGCAGCTGCTTTTGCTGATTCCAGGGGAGTTTAGTCTTCTAGGTGCAGTAACATGTCAAGAATATCCATTGTAGCAGGACAGTTCTGGCATTTAAAATACGCATACACTTCAGTGAGATAGCCTGAAATCTATTTTAAAGGTGAAACAGAAACTGAAAGTGCCTGTAATTAGAACTGATGGGATGTTCCTATACTTTTACACAGCAATAACTTAATGGGATTCTGTTAACAATAAGGTGAAAATGAAATTTTACTGGGAGAACAATAATGCAGCACAGAAACAAACACAAAGTGCCATTTGTATGTTCACATGTTGAGATACTGTGTTAGAGGTTTTAGTTATTTTCTCAGATAACATCTGTCATATATTTGTAAGAAGAAAATAAATCTTAGTTTACAAATGACTCGTAGCTGTACCGATTCTCAGTAGGTGTGATTGGAGGTCATTGTCAAAGCAGTATTTTAGGGGATTTCTTCCCAATTTATGTTGGATATGCCCGTGTATCCAGGGTATAGGGTATTCTCTAGTGAAGTAATCCAAAACCAGCAATAAGCCCAATGGAGCTTTTTTAGGGAATATGGTAGAGCAGGGATTCACTTGAAAAATCCTCTGCATTGAACTCTGAAAACACAAGAGTTCACCTTATGTCTCCTTTCTCTTCATCATGTAATGCTCATAGTATTTAATATCATCTTGGTTGACTTCATGAGTGGACAAAAGGTATCACTTCTCTTTCTTTTGGGGACAAATGAGTGAAAAATTGGGGGCTGTCAGTCTAGAGACTATATGAACAGCAAACAAGAAGTCAATATTCCTAAAATGAAGTGTGGAGATTTTTATATTGAGTGGCCTAAGCATTTGCATCAGTAGTCTAATTGATCTTACCAGAAAATGGCCAGCTGAGACTCTTGCACTCTTACTTTTTCTCAATTTTTTTGTAAATATTAACTACTGCTAATGGATTCTTAAAATAGCAGTGTAATGCCAGCCCTCATGCTTCTTCTATTTTTAAATATTAATTTATTGGAAATCAAAATGTAACTGGTTGTCCTGATGCCTTTGCAAAGGAAAATTGCTTTCCATCCTCTGAATTTGTACCTGTCATTTATCCAGAAGAAATTTTGTATTTGAAAAATCCTGCGTTTTGTCTAGGCTTCTGCTGCCATCAGTGGGTTGCTGCTGGAGTCCCACTGAGGCTCATATACAGATAAAGGTGCAGGTGCATAGACAACCCCCTCCCCCAAGAAAAAAAGTGCACGTGGACACACACGTAACAATTAGATATTCATGCACATGAGTTAATTATGTGACAAGGTGGCTCGTTCAGTAACAAATTTAAATGTTAACCACTGGCAGAAATAATGCCATCAGAACATGCATATACTTACTGAGCTTTTCTCCAGATATTAAGCACATAAAAGAATACAAGTCATGCTGGGGATTTCAGGAGAGCACCAGGGGAATGTGTTGTCAGAAGGACAAAGGAATCTAGTTTCTTACCCAGTTCCTCAGCCCTTTTTGGAGAGGAGTGTTCGGTTCTTTGTTCTGGAGCAGCAACACTAAGAGGGGGTGCCCTTAGAGAGCTGTCATGTTGGAAGGTTTGACTGATTCCAGCCCTGCATGTGTTAGTTCTTCAGTAGGAAGGGACACCTTGTCTTCACCGTCCCAAAATGAGACAGGTTTTTTTCCCTTCATTCTGGAAAGCAAACTCTGAGTAAGCGTTCTTTTTTTTGTTGGATTTTTTAGTCTCTTTTGGTTTGGTTTTACTTGTTTGGGGGTTTTTGTTTTATTTGGGTTTGGTTTTTGGTTTGTTGTTTTGTGGGTTTTTTTGTTTTTTTTTTTGCTTTGCCAGCATTATTCTGTAGCAGCCTATTCCCACTGACTTTAAATTATGAAATAATTTTCCTTGTGATAACTTTTACATTATCCAATACAGAGTTTTTCAGTCCTCCAGAGAAACAGCTGGGCATGTGAATTTTAGCTATTACAAAAATAAGAATAAAAAAAAATTCTCAAGGTCCTATTGTCCATATGAATGAACTGCAACATCTTTCCCAGTTCAGAGTCAGAAGTTTCAGTGAGCCAAGGTGCTCTCAGTTTCAAAAGAAAAGGTGGTTCACACATTGACTTGATAAACCTTGCTCTGTGCTGTCACCTCAGCATTTAAAAAACAGTAATTCAGTGTCTGTTCTGGGACCACATGTCTTTGATGGATTGTCATAAGTATGAACCATGAAATACACAAATAGGTTCAGATACCACTTTTCTCCCTCTCCCTGCCTTTCTAGATATAAAAGAGCTTTGGAAAGACAGCTTGAGCCAAATCTTCATGGCTGAACTAATATTTTTCACAATTCAGATTTGGTTTTTTTTCATTTCTGGTTCCAGACTTTTTCACTACTACATTTCCATCTTAAAAAAAAATCCTCATGGTTTATTTCTTTCCTGATTGCCCTATACATGGCTTCCTTGGTAATGTAAGTTGAACACCTACACAATATGCTCTTTTGACCTTCTGTCTGTCCTTGCAAAGTTGTATTTCCCATTTGCACATTTGTAGAATATACACAGAGATAGTAATGAATTGCTTAAGTTTCATGCACCATCAGCCTTAAGACCTTCAACCCACACACAGGCACATGCATTCATACACATCAAGGGAAAGAGAGATTTGGACACTGCTATCAACATGTGGGGTCAAAAATACCATTAAATCAGAAAGTTCTTTCAGCTGTGTTCAGGAAAAAACAATACTGAAAAATATAATTCTTGGCCAAGTTACTTATGGACGAAGAAAATTCCCCCATGGTGTTATTTGAATGAAAACCTAAGGATGGGATTGTATTTGGCCCCAAATTGTTCCTTCTAATCAGGTCATTACTGTTGTATGTACCAATGAGTGTTCATTTGATCCTCCTGTGTAAAAATACAAAAACATCCCGTAGTTTACCAAGCAATTCATTTGGGACTGAAGCTTCACAGCAATGGAATTAGTATGTAGGGCACCTCAATTTTTTCCTAGATAAGATGCAAAAGGGAGGGCCATTATCGGTAACCCCATAGAGATAGTAGTGTCAATAGAGCTCCTACATTTAAAAGGAATAAAAATACCAGTGCTAGCAGGCAAACATATTAGTTTTTTAGACTTTCTTTCGCCTTCTTTTCAAAAGCTTTTAAATACAAAAATTACTTTTCTTCAAAACTTAAACTTCTGAAGATCTAATTTCCCAATAGTTTCCTCTGCATTTATATACTGTGTAGTGTTTAGGCAATGCCTATGTTATAAGTTTATTAATATTATGTAAGTGTTGTTCTTGTATTTATGTATAGTGTATGTATTGTAAATATACTCAGAGCTTTTTTTCCTCTTACTGTAAAAAGGTGATTTTTGCCCTATGATAATGTAAAGGGAGTCCCCTAATGAAATTCTGTCAGAGGATGATTATTCCACTCTATTCTCAAAGATTTAAATGAACAAGTGTTATCGTTTTAAATGGTGTCTCAGACATATTTTGTTGGTGCATTGCTTTTCTGTATTCAACTTTCCTATGAATTGAGCTGTGAATTGAAATAGAGTTTAAACCTTTAAATGTATGCATTTGTACAATTATCTGAATGGAGGCATGAAGGTTAAATAAAGCATTTTGTATGGAACAAACCCCCTAATTATTACTGTGGATGACTCAAACCTTCTGGAATACCTAGTTATTAACTTTTTAAAATTAAATCTTTGTTTTCTATAAGCATATAGTGATTTTTTTTTTTTTAGTGGAATGTTTGCTTAAGAAATGGATTTTACTTGTTTTCTGATTTTTTAAGAGCCGCCATAGAGAGTAGACATTCTTTCTCCTTTCACAGGATTTGTGTATCTGTGGCAAAGCTGGAACAAATAAAATAGCACTCAGCAGTATAAACTAAAATGTCCTGGGATGATATAAAAATATTTTTCATTGCTATATAATCTGAGTTCCCCAAGTTCTTTAAAAGGGGAACTCTTTGCTTCTGCCCCACTCCTTTCCCTGGGTGTGGGGAGGCTGGTGCATTTGATGTGCAGCGTCTGTAAGGTACCGGCACATCCCAGAGAGGGTTTGTTCAGCATGTGCCCCTGCAGTGAAGGAAGAGCTGCTGGAGGAGGGCAGTGACACACTGGACATTGCCAGTTCACACCTGGTTGAAGAGAGTTTGTGTTTATGATTGCTCCTAGGGACACTCGGAGGCCCATGGGCTTCTCCATTGTGTCTGACCATTCCATAAGAATGCTTCCTTTATGTTTAAGCCAGTCTAGGACAACTGGATGTAAAGTCAGAGACTGGGAGCTGCACATCACTCTTATTTGGTGAAATTTCCCTTTAAAATTATTTTTCCCTTTCCCCTGAATTCCCATTGGTTTACTTTCAATCAGTATGATTGTTTATCTAGTAAAAGCCATAGTGTTACATGGTTACAGGCAGAGAAATGAGTAAACAAAGTGATTTGGGGACCTTTGAGCCATATGAAGAGATGTTTCTCAACCAAATCTGTGCTAAAACAGATCTTCCATCTCTCAAACCAATGATGAATTTAAAAATCAGATAGTTGCATTGGCCCTTTCAAAGCACTTCTGCTTTCCACACAATAAGTTGTTTGTTCTTCCTCAGTGTCCTGAGTGTGTTTAATTTCATTTTTTCTCCCAAGAGTGCTATAAGTATAAAATGCATCACTGCCTGTTTTAGTCTGACCTCCTCAGTGAACGCCCACACCGTCCTCTGCTCTGACCCATGCTCTGTTCCTGAAAAGTTATTTCTTCCACTTGCACAAACAACTGCTCAATTGTCATCTAATCCCTCCCCCTTTTTTCCCCTGTGTTATTGAACAGTCCACTTGGAATGAAAAGTTGGCACGCTATGTTAAGTACATCTTATAGGGCACGTCTGGCTCTCCGTGAGCATGACAAGGAGTGGCCTCTGGTAACCACCTTCAACTTTGCACATTGAGTTACTAGATCAGATAAGCACAGTTCCCTCTCTACGTGCAGAAAGAAAATCACATCGGCATCATCCTTGAACCCAGGGAGATTGCCCGCCTCCCAGATGGAGTTCTGCCGGTGCAGACTTTCACCCATGGATTTATAGGGCAAGTCCTCATGTCCAGCCTCTAACAGGGAAGCTCATCCATAATAGAAGTCTGTCTGAAAGACCTGCTTGCTGCACTGTGGCCCAGGGTTGAAAGGGTTGGGGGTTGAAAGGGCAGTGCTAGGGGAGAAACCTGGTGGTGGTCGCCAAGTATTTGTCCTTTCCAAAGTGAAGCCAGCACTGTGGTCCAGCTGCCACAGATGTAGTAGGTCTCTTCAGCAGTGACTGCAGTGCACACTGTGAAAACCTGTCCCTAAAGAACCTTCCCATCCTAGGAAACCAGGCAGTTAAACCCTTTAAACAGACAAGGAGCCAAAGGCATTTGACTAAAGCTGGAGTGACTCAGTACTTAAGCAAAAAATGCCAGAATTGCAGAATGTTTGGGGTTGGCAGTGACCTCTGGAGGTCATATGGTCCAGCCCCCTGCTCAAACAGGGACACCTAGGGCCAGTTGCCAGGATGGTGTCCAGATGGCTTTTGAGAATCTGCAAGGATGAAGACTCCACAGCGTCACTAGGCAACCTGTGCCAGAGGTCAGCCACCCTTACAGTGAGAAAATGTTTCCTGATATTCATAATAGCACCTGACCATTTGGAGTCCTTCCTTCTCACTTTGGCCATTAGGCAGAACAGGCTCTCTGGTTAAGGTTTTGACCCAATCTGTAAGGGTCTACAGTTTTTATACCCATGGGTATTTTCTGTGAGAGGCCCCAAATAGCAGCAGTAGCCATACCCTTCCTGTTGAAGTGTACTCACAAAGGCATTTACTGCTTCACATACTTGTCTTACCAAAAATACATAGCCCATAATAACTAGACCTGCCCCTTACAAAGGAATGAATAACCAGATTTAGCCAGTAAGCTGAAACATGTCAATATATTTTATCCTTTATGTTTTCATTTGTATCTTTGCACAACCTTGCTCACAGGTGCACTGTGCCCTTTCCTGGTTATCTTTCCCATTTGCTGGGGATATTGATCTATAAAACCTCCTTGTAAAATATTTCAAATAAATTCTTTGTTTTTTCTGGGGTGACTTCTCTACACCTGTATTTTTGGGCCTATGCAGAATATTAACAGACAGAAACTAACAATAAAGTCCACAAACTACTGCAAAAGCAAACAGTGAAACCAAGACGCTTGCAAAGCGCTATAAATCTCTGCTGAGCTCAGGTTGCTGTTTAATCTTTATATACAGGTACGTCTCAAGGTTATCTGCTCCTGAGGGTTCTCTGGAGGCTTTTGTGATTTGTCATCCGCTCAGCTTCTTATCAGTCACAGGTATTTCCCCTTGTAACATTTATTATGGGCTCCCCTCTGTGTTTCTTTAAAATGCAGTGCCCTGAAGAGGCTCTGGTATGCAGTTTTTAAGGAGTTATTAAATCTCCCTGTCCCATGATCAACTGGATCGTAAACGTGGCACATGTGGCATAGCAGGTGCGGCAGCACTGGTGGCTGAACACCCTCACTGGGACTGGATGGAAACACAGAGCCTGCAGCTCTGGAAAGGAGTTTTCTGCCTCCATCTAGCAGTCTCTGGCTGGAAAAGTACAGTTAAATACATTCATTGAATATGTTACCTTTGTAGAAGAGATTCTACTGCAAACAGCATAAATAAACATTGTGGCAGCTTAGCTAAGACACTGTGTCTGATTTTGAGGCGGAAAAAAAATCAATCTTTTCCACTGGGATGATGATGGCCATACTGCTGTGCCATTCAGTTTCAGCAGAGGCAAATCCAGCCCTGGCTGCTGCAATGTGTCACCATTTCTGAGGAGCTGGCAGACTTGGGAGAGGGACAGTGAAAGTCCTTCATCAGCAAGATGTCAGGGAGCCTCTCTGCTCATGGCCAAGGCTGGGACAGCAGAGAATTTGCTGGGAAATGGCTTCCTCTCCTGTGCCCGCAGCCACATGGAAATATGCTGCTGAAAGAGAGGGCTGGCTGATGTAGGAAGCAGGATGCGACTGTTCCCCAGCTCTTGCTTTATCCAGCAGATAAAGCTGCTTTAATTCCTCGTTTATCCTTAAATACCTGCTTTGTCTACACTGACATCTGAGTTCTGACTGCTAACACGTATAGGCATGCAAGTACATGCATATATCTGCTTAGTACGTATATGTGTGTATTTATACACGCACACATGCATGCACTGTATGAGTGTATGTAGGTATGTACTGACTAGTTCTTTCTAAAGCTAGTTGAGGCACCAGGAGCACTACTGGAAATATATGTATAGGAGCCAGGTGTTCACATAGGTATGCAACAGCTGAGTAGCAGTTTTAAAGTCCTTTACTTTGAGGTTTTGGAGCCAAAACAGGTGCCACATCCCCAGAAGTGTTACAGACCAAATTGGTTTGGGCTTTGGCATAGTGGAAGGTGCCCCTGCCCATAGCAGGGTGATTGGAACAAGATGATCTTTAAGGTGCTTTCCAACCCTAACCATTTTATGATTCTATAAAAGGTCTAAGGGGCAGATGAATGCTCAAACTCCTTCTATGCCACTCACCTGAGCTGCTGCTTTAAGGGGTGCTCTGAAGCCCCACGTGCCCCCAGACCTGGCCTGTTTGCATCTCCCCCTCTGGTAGCAGGTGTTCTCCCCAAGGCTGGACTGCAAAGAGCATCCCATAGGAGACAGTATGGCCTCCCCCAGGACAGATAGGTCCAAGGTCACCTGGACAGCCTGGGGTCCTGCACACTGCACCATCACCTCAGCACCCGGGTGTGGACAGAGGCAGAGCTCCAGGGCTCAGCAGGGACATGAAAGCAGAGGTTTAACCTCAGTTGTGCTAGAGGGTTTGTCTCACATCCAGGCTGGTGTATGGGTCTGTAGGTGAAGGATGTGAGCAGGAAATGGGAGCTGCTCCTTTGGTGCCCATCTCTCATCCAGCAAACAGAGGTCTGGTACTTGGCTGCTTCCAGTAGGAAGGAGCTTTGTAGAAATTGAAAACCCTGAACTAGCTGAGACTAAATTGATCTCCATCTGCACAAATTGGTAACATGGCTGTTTCAGTCTGCTGGTGAAGTATTCAATCTGTTTTTGAGGCGTTTTGTAAAAAATTAGAAAATGCTGGTAGAGGGTTTCTGCAGAGACTTTTTGGTTCTGATTATTCATTTATTTACAAATGATCATTTAGACCATCTGTGGCTTTTCAGCATAACTGAGAAAAAACTCTGAGCGTCCCAGGACTTTACAAGTGTGCCAAAAAGGCAAGACTGCAAAGGCTTTTGGAGCTAATAAAACAAAGACAGAAAAGCTGCTTGTTGTGATGAGGTGAGGGGGAGGAGAACACAGGGCTGGGGCCTTTTTCCTTCCTCAGCCTTGCTTTGTTTCCCATTTTGTTTGACATTTGTAATCAAAGCCTCAGCACCTTTGCTTTAGTTATAATAACTTTACTGTAGTTATTACATGAGCCTCTGCAGATGTACACACAGCCCAAGTTTTTAGCCTCCGGCACTGACCGCTCCCCAGACAAGATGCTTGTTCCTGTACCACAGTACGTGTGATTCTGCAAGTTTCATTTATCACAAGGCAGCAGTACAGACACAAGAAAAGTACAGCAAGAGCCAGGGGCTCAAGATGAGGTTTGGCACACAGTACATCAACATCAGAAAAGACTTGTTCCTTCAGCTTTCATCACTAACAACATCTGGGAAGATGAATGTAACTCAGTCACGGTTGCTGCAAATTAAAATAAATTAATAACCTGCCAAGTGTGGGACAGAAGTGCTACATTTGTGTGTTTTTGTGGGAAAACTAATGTGGCCCTTCGGGATTGTCAGCTTTAGTTTGATTCACATGGATGGCCATGTATCCATAAAGTTTAAGGCGGCTTTCAAGGCTTAAAATATTTTCCTTGACTATCATTGCAGGAAGGGTTTTGGTTGGAAGTAAGGATGGCATTGATAGCAATTTCATGCTTGGATTCAAGTCAGAGAAATAGTGAGCAAATGTTAGTTCACTGGCTGTAACTTGCAGGAGTGATGGTGATATCCAGTAGAGCGAGAGCCGCTTATCAAAGACTTAGTGGAAGATGACACGTTACTATAGGATTCAGGAATGGCAAATAAATATATGAGGGAATATATTTCCTGGATAGCTGGAGAAGAGAAGGCTCCAGGGAGATCCTGTAGCAGTCTTCCAGTACCTTTAGGGTTTACAAGAAAGCTGGGGAGGGACTTGTTACAAAGTGATATGACAAAGAGTAATGGCTTTCAAATGAGAGTAGATTTAATTTAGATATTAGGAAGAAGTTCTTTCCTGTGAGGATGGTGACCTACTGGAACAGGTTGCCCAGAGAAGCTGTGGATGCCCCACCCCTGTAAGTTTTCCAAGGCCAGATTGGATGGGGCTTTGAGCAGCCTGGTCTAGCAAAAGGTATCCCTGCCCACAGCAAGCGGCTTGGAATTAGATGATCTTTAAAGTCCCTTCCGACCCAAACCACTCTACGTGTTTGTGAAACCAAGTACTTTTTTCTCTATAGCAGCTGAAGTCTGAGTCGGTGCTTTCATGTGTGGAAGGAGCAGAGAATGCAGAACTCAGGCTTTGGCAGTATCCTTCTGCAAATATTACTGCTTTACTCCCAGCCACAGAAAGCACCACCGGGTAACACCAGTGACTGGTTCCCACTGGGTGGCCAAGTCTTACACCACACTACTTACCTCAAACAGATTGATTTTCTGGCCTTTCTGCATGCCAGGTACAGAGAATCAGCTGGGTCTATTAGAGGTTGTGATCTTTAATTCCTGCCTGGCAGGGTGTGGTGGGGATGGGGTAGAAGGCAGTAACTACAGTGTGAAGAGGGGGTCAGGCATCTGTAGTGTGAACCAGGGACTAAGGCTGAAGTGATATGTGAAGTCAGGAAAAGGAATGAAAGGACAAGGGAAAGTGTCAAAGGGGCTGATGAGGGTGAAGTAGGGTTATACACTGGTCCTAGGGGTCATGGTTATGGGGAAAGAGCATGACAGTAGCACTAAGACACAAAACACTGAATCAGACAGTGCTAAACACAACCATTTATATTTTCATTACAACTTTATTTGTACATCCCGCATAAAGGTGTTTAGAAGTGTCTTTACAAGCTTTGTAAGGATTATTGATGGTGGGTGTATTTCTCCTCTATTACAATACGGTTCCTTACACCCAAGATTCAAACTAAACAAATACAGAAACACACGCTTCAAAAACTTGTACAAAAACACTCAAAATGTTAATTGCATCAGATTTATCTCCACTTTCATTAGAGAAAGAATAAGCATTTTGTATCTCCTGTGAAAATCTAGGCTTTCCCATTCTTTTTGTAGTGTATCTCTAATCACAGTGGGAAAGACCATGAGCCATGAGCTTAAAGGTTCAAATCAGCTTTAAGTGAAGCAAATACAGCAAGAGTGGTAATTACTTCTTTAGAACAGGTGTTGCAAGTTTACTGAGAGATTGGAAGTTGGACTGAGTCTTGAAAAGGATTTATAAAATTACTTTAGGTCTACAAGAAATGTTTTTGTACTTGACATCATGTTCTAGTCCAGTGTGAGCTCAAACCAAAAATTTTAGGCATTTCTAGTGAACTTTCAGGAAACTTCTTTGCATCTGCCTGGAAATACTGAGCTTTTCTTTGTTGTTTTGGGTTTTTTTTCACTGCTAACAGAAAATAGTGAAGGTTGATGAGAGTGTGCATTCACTAAGAAGCTGCCAGGGATTCATAGGGTCCAAATAATTGACACCCATTAGACATCTGAAAACCTGCATGGACTCATTAAGCAGGCATTTAAATGTGTTGGCTGGATCAGTGGAGCTCAGTGAACCAACACATTTTCAAAAGAAACTCTCATGTGGTGAAAAACTGTTAACCAGTGTTCATCTTAATGTGAGCAAGTAGACTGTGCAGGCCAAGGCTGGCAAACAAACAGGAATTAAAGGCTGATTTCCATGCTTCTCCTGGGCATACTGTCTACATAAGGGGCAAAGATGCCACAGATTGAATCTACAAAACTGAGAAGTGTGTGTATCATTTTTTTTTTATTTTGTGTTTCCATGTAGAGGTACAACATCATATTTTAAACATGCAGCAGCAATAAACTAAAAAACTAGAAAAAAAAAAAAAAAGGTGATGGCCCCAGTGCTTGACTGTAGCATGAGCTTGAACTCTGGTGGGTTTATTGTGCATGCTTAACTGCAACACCAGTGACATATTAGCAGTTTATGGACTGGAAAACAAAGCCATTAAGTTCTTTTGGCTCTGTATTTCTGACAAAAAAGAAGGTCTGAACAAAGGGAGTTACAAAAATGTGTTTTACACTGGAGGCCTATTAGCTCTATTGATCAGAGAAACTTCTTTGCAGCCTCCACCTGCAGTATTGTGTGAGGGATTTATTTTATGCTTTGTTCATCACAACAAACAGACCTCCCGAGTAGTAATGTGTGTTCTTATATAAAAGATAATTTGGGGGCTCTGAAGACTTGAAACTCAGATTTGGTCATAATTATTGGACGGTCACCTAGGAATTCTGGAGAAGTTTGTTTATCCTGATTCCAGCCTGCTAGGTCCAAGAAAATACACTTAATTCAATCCAGGTGACTTTCCATTAAATATAATCTTGTCTTAATTGGTGCCACCTTGACCTCTACTTGTGAAGTCTGTTTTGTGGTCTACAAGTCTAGCTTTAAATGCTCAAACACACATTTCTCCATCTGATTCCCTGGGATTTCATTAAGACAACACACTTCATACCAGGCTCTCAGGGTGTGTGAAATGCAGGGAAGGCTTAGTAACAAGAACATATGCAAGCAGGAGAGCTGTCATCCTCAAGCTGCCAGCCACGATGGTCTCTGTTACCTGAGCCCAGCTCAGGTATAACAAACTTGAGGATGCCCAAGGTTAAGGGATCTGTTAGTGATTCAAGTTAGTTAGCTCCCTGGGGCGGCTGATCCCACTCACTCTCCCCAACAGAGAGGCCACAATGCCCAATTCATGGGAATCATAAATCAGTAGGTAGGATTTGTGGGCCCCATGAGTTCCAGTTTACATCTCTACCAGTGTGCTTTCCTCCTTCAAGTGACCCTCTTAGCCTGGCAGCCCTACATCAGGCTTGAATTCACCCTAGTGGGGTATTCCCAGAAGACCTCAACCTCTCTTAATGATTTGCTACTTTAGCACTGCTCCAGTGAGGGGAGGAACAGGAAGGTGGAGATGCTTCTACAAAGTGGTGGGCTGAGGGGCATTAAGAACCACAGCTCAAAGCGAATGCCTTCCCCTTGGCACAAGGATTTTAATCTGATCTGGCATTTCAAGCTGATGAAAATATTGCTCTGAATTTCCATTTCTGACAGTGGCAGAGAAACAGAAGGTCCTTTATTTCACCAGAAGCCACAGTTTCCATTCTGGGAAGAAATACAGAAGTTAAGTAGCCCATATCACAGGCATTAACCAAGTGTGAGCTTGTCAGATTTGATCAATTGCTGGTGGTAGGAGATTTTCTGTGAAATGTGGTAAAAAAAAAAATGTGTTCAACCACTGACATAAATCGATACACTAAAAATATTAAACTTTGGCTCCAATAGTGGCTGCTGCTTCAGAGGACTTGAAAAACTGAAATTCTGAATTATGTACGAAACCCAGACTACCGACTCATCTGGCAACATTTACAAATGTCATATCAATGCTTTGCCAGAAAAGAAGAAAGGCAAAACGCTGACAGGACCCAGCAATCTTGGAAGAGATAGACTTTGGATGGAAATTCATATGGAGCACTTCAAACAGGTATGATCTGGATTGACCTGTAGGTTAGTGTTTCAGGTACCTTACAGAAGCAGGAGATTTGAAATCTTTCAGGTAAATTAGATTAAAATCAATACTATTAATAAAATTGCACCGTGTGCCACAGGGAAGCCAAGCACTGCTTGATACGATGCACAAATGTATTCATTGCCAAGATGATATAAAGAGCATTTAATATGCAGAAGACAAATATTTTGGCTTTTGTTCAAAGCTGCAGCTTCTGAAGTCATGTGGCATCATGAGATACAGCTCCCATTTGAACTCAGAGCAGGAAAAGATGATTCATGGGGTCGCAGGAAAAAAAAAATCTAAAAATTGGAATTGTTCAAGAACAGAGAAGGCGAAGAGAAGGAACAGATTTCTATGCCATTATTGTTTTCAAGTAAGGTTCAAAGTTTGAACCCCAGCATGAAGACTTTTATAATGGTATTGATAATTCTACTTGACGCCTTGGACTAACAGGAATAATTAATATCCTAATGTACTTTATTGCAGAAAAGATTTTTGTATCACCGCCCAAGAACAACAAACGGTTCCTGAGGCAAAATCCAGAATCTTCAGCTTCCCGATGTTGTGGGATTCAGCATGTGCCATCTTAAGGCAGCTGGATGGGATCTTATTAGAGAAAACTGAGTGGCAGAGGTAGATGAGAAGGAATGTGAGACCTGTTGAATCTACCTACAAAAAACACTAAGAGATTTCAAGTCCTGGAACAAGGGTGTCTTGAGCAACAGTGGTGCTGATTTTTAGGGTATGTTTAAGGGAACAAGTTTAAAGGACGAACAGTATTTTATGAATGTGTGCTGTGAATTAAATTTCTTCTTGGAGAGCTCAGGCAGAATGAAGCAGTGATGGGTAGAGTGAAGGGATGGATCAGTAATGCCGCACATCATGTTGATGTTACAAGGCCAAACCTCTTCTGTGTCCTGCGGATTGTGTCAGTCTGCTATTCTACTGTATGACAAAAATAGAGACCCAAAAACTCATCTGTGCCACTGGACCTCACTACAAGCCAGGCATCAGTCCCACCATGACTGTCTCTGTTGTTTTAGAAGAAATAGGTCACCGTTTCACCTGAGAGTGCTCCTAAAGTTTACCCCGAAATCCCATGTGGATATGTTGACTTCACTGGGTTGTAGCTAAGGAATGTGCTACCAGTGCTCAATCAGAATCTGGAGGCAGAGGAACAAGGCATGTCTCCCCACCAGGGAAAAGATAGGAAGAGAATTCATACATGGAACCACTTCAGGTTTTGTGCTGGGTCCAGTCCAGCTACATGCTGATACCTTAGTGAACCCCAAGCTACTGCTTGGGGGTTATAAAGATAACTGCTTTATCTAATCTGAAATAATTAATAAACTATTGACAGAGCCCTCAAATACATATTTTGGGTTTTTTTCTTTTTTGATGTTCAGCTGATGATGGTTTCCAAAGCACACCACGCATGCAGAAGAGCACCATTCATTGTGCAGGTGAATTGTTCCCCATTTAACAGATGTATTTCCAAAGGAATTGAATTCACCTGGCTGGTGTTTTGTTTCATAGTAGCTTTGGCTTCCTTGGTACTATGCCAAGAAAGACATCTTTGTTTGTGCCCTTCACTCTAAGTGGTGTCAGCAAATTACTGGCAACAGCACATATTAGTGTCTTCATCAGAGTGAGAATTTATGATGTCACCGCTAAATCCATCAGGGACATTACATCCTTATAATTCATAGCTGACTCTTGAACACATGAAAGGAAAGGCAGTGTGCCAGCTAACAAAGAATAATTGCCCTACTTACTTTAGCCACGATAATTTGCTTAAATAATAAAAATATGCTGGTGCAACAAGAAGACATTAATGCTCTGATAAACACAAAGGAGAAAAACACGTAAGTACTGAGCCGTATATTAAATACCCATCTTTCTGGCAACATCATTCTCAGTTTCTGATATTTTAAGCTGATGGGAGTTTTGATCAACATTTGCACTTCATTCAGTCAAGAGGAATATGGCAGCATTATTTACATATCATTTTATGGCCCAAAGGATGGTAGTAATTCATGGCTGGAAAAAAAATGGTACACGCAACAAGTTGCAGTAATTGCATATTTTAATGCAAAATTAATTGACTATGCCTTAGAAAGGACATTAAGGGAGTATTCCAGGAGCCTAATTAATTTGGAAAGGAAGCTGAGATCACTGATGAGAGAAATTTCTAAAAACAGGCCACCCAGTATAGATTTCTGGATTTTTCACTGCTCAAGTCGGGCTCACCTTTTCTTTAAACTTTTTCTCAATGAGAAAAATACACTTGGTTCACAGTGGAGAATTATGGCACAAACAAGGGACACAAAGCAGTCATCTTGAGACTACACATCCAGGTTTTTTAATTTGGAAATTATCCATTACTGAATCAAAATACCTTTTTTTTTAATTGTATTTTATTTTTTTAGCAACAATAACAGCAAAAAAGTCTTTCCCCCTCTTTCTCTACTCTTCACCCTGAAAACTCTCTTTAAAGAATGTTTTTATTAGAATTTAGCTTTGATGGAACACTTCCATCCAATACAAATGAGCATGTTTTTGGTAATACAGACTTTGGTAAAGCAAGATGAAGAGGAGCTGAAGACATTTGCCCTATTAACCCATACCTAACAAATTAAAGACTGGAAAGGACTTTGTAGTCAAAAATATTTGCTTTTCAAAACATCACACTTAAACTCAGAGGGACAGGGGAGAGAGGGAAAAAGGAAGGGGAAGCTTGGTGCAAGAAATCATCTATACAAGCTACAAAGGCTGCCAGACAAAATATTAGTCTTCTGCTGAATTATACAGCATGATATGAAAACACTTGCATTTCTGAAAGGCAACAAAAGAGAAAAACACTGATGAGGAAACCAAATCTTCAAAGCCAAAGCTAGGGATGTTACTCTATGCTCCATGGTAATCCCCAGCTTACACCAGCTCTCTGTTTGGTCCCCAGTGCCAAGGGATGGTAAGCTCCACTGATTTCACCACCACTATCCTTCAGCCTATGAATCAGAGGCGTTATATTACTGCCAGGAAAAAGAACCTGTTGAAAGAGATGTGCTCTGTAACCATGGCAGTCATCAAGAGGGTTACAGATTTTAACCACATTAGTGAGTAAAGGAAAGCAAAGCAAACTGTCAGCATAAACCTGTGAAGGGGAAAAATCCAGAGGGAGGCAAACTACTGCAGTGATGATATTTCCGTGATTATATGAGTCTGGAGAACAGTGCATACCTTGTTATATGATTCATGAAAGAAGTTATAATTTGTGTCCCTTACATTTTGGAAGATGTGTACTAACGTATTAAAGAAAAGCTGTCTATACTTAACTGCAGTAAGATAACCACACAGTCAGACCAGACACTTCTAAAAAACTCACGAAGCACAGTTTTTCCTGCTACTTTTATTAGCCAGCCAGAAATATTAAAATGATGGTTCTACAGTGTGCCATGGGTTACCTGGAATACATGAGTCGCTTTGTATTCTACACACCTTTTGTTCTTTTAGTGTTCAGTCTGAATGTTATCATGTTGAGGTGGGATTTACTGCTATAAATATTTTTCTTATGACTCTGTCCTAGTGCTTGTTTGACAGTGATAAAAACTAAACTGACATATTTTCATTGTGTGGTAATGCACTTAATCCATGCCTTGTCTCTGGAGTTTTATAATCTGTAGGCTGCATTGCATAAAGGAATGGCTTTTACAGTACTTCAGTCTTTATAAAGCAACCATTTGTGGATTAAGGGTGTCTTTCCCTTCTGATACATGTTGGCACACCTACTTCTAATTTCCATTGTATAAGCCAAAAGAGAATTCATCTTGGTAAGAACATGCAGGTATATTGATGCAAGTGCACTACATCTCAAGGGTTACCCGAGGCCATCTGAAAGCAAAATCTGCTCTTGAGTGTCTGGAAGGCCACAAGGCTGATGCAGGGGAAGACTTTCCTTTGGAACATTTTAGTGCTTTATGTTGTATGTGCTCAGGCACTGCCAGCACATTTATTATCCATCATCATGCCATGACAGGGTCAGGGTGCACATGAGGAGGTCAGGCCGAGCAGACCTAGGCAGACTTTTTGCAGGATGCCTAAGAGGAGCTCATATGAGGGGAGGTGGGATTGTATATGCACAGCTACAGATGTAGCTGTGGCATGTCTTGTCCAAAGAACACTGAGCACATGTACACGTGGCTAACTCAGGGAGAAAGTAAAATCTATGGCACCTTTATTTAAATAGAATGACCCATGGAATTGGGACTGAATAGCATCTTGTTCCACAAACATGAACAGAATCTGCAGACACAGAGCCCATTCGCTTAAGTAGCTGACGAAAATACTGTACCAAGGAATCATTTCCATTGCAGGTGAGTGCTTTGGAATGCTGAGGTATGAAATATTAGTCACTTGACCTGCTGTGTCAAAATGTATGTGTCTGTGAATAACCCACCTCAAAAATGTGGCTGGTGTCAATTCATCTGTCCTTAATATGGTATCGGATTAAAAACATGACCCTGGTTCTTGGATTTGTTTCAGATGTGACCAGAAACACAAGGGAATGATTTCTATATTTGGGAGTATAATTTCTTAAGGTCCATGCATCAACTCTGCTGCATCCAACTGAGCTCCCACTATTTGTGTGCACATTTTGAACCCTGAGACAAACACAGCCTATACCCTCACCTGTGTCTTCAAGGTAACATGTTCATACCTAAGTACTATTTTTTCATGAGCCTTGCAAGAAGCCAAGTAACTTATGTATGGCATAAAATGCATTTATGGTCTTTCACAGGTCAGCTTAAGCAACAAAAAAGGCAGCAACTTCCTCATAACCCACTGTGAGTAAAGAGGGTGGCGCCGGTTTAGGAGGTGGAGGTGCTCTTGAGAGCCTTTCAGCAACCTATTCAGGAATCATCGGAAGGCAAGATCAAACCTGTTGATTTACAGGCCAAACAGTTCATAGCTGTGACACATGCTGCAAGTGGGAAACTATTGCAGCAGAACACCTGTGGTCTCATGATCACTGACTAGATCCCAGGCCATCATCCTTGTCCTACACAGACTAGATAGGCTGCACATGCTGTATGGGGCAATGAGGCAAGGCTTCTGAATAAAATAGGATAATGAGAGAATATCACACTTCATCTCTAGATGAAGTACTGTGTGGTGATCACCATGTGAGCCAGAGACCAGCTGATGAGAACCGTCATTTCTGCGCCCCCAGTGCTCTTTCAGCAAGCTGCAGTGACAAGGGAAGAAGGAAAGCTGGGTGTGGTGTTGCAGAGGACAGATAATTGCTGCCTTAAACCTGAGCTTCCTTATGTTCAACAAGGGAATGAAGATCTAATTCTTAGTTCAGGCTTTTTAGCCAACTTCCCTCTCTGATAAAAATAACTTAACAGTGAATGGCACTTTCGAGCAAACTGGCAAAAGTTTCTACTTGCTTTCCTTTCAAAGCTGAAGTACTTCAGGAGTTCACAAGATGTTTGTTTATCAAATCAGGGAATTTTTCTTTTTAATCGAAGGTTTAGGAGTAGCTCAGATACTTGAAGTAAATAAAATAAAATAAAACAAAGAAGTGAGAAAAATGCCACTCTTTGTATTGAGAAATGCCACTGATCCCCAAGACCGCTTTCAGCACAGCGATGTCTGTCTGCCTGCTGCTGTAGCTCTCTCATTGTAGCCAGGTGTACCCTGAACCTGCAGGTCTGTGCTACTCAGAGGACTTCCCAGAGAACCTGAAGAGATTGCATCCATGTGTTACAGGCCTTTGTTCTCAAATGCAGATGAATTAGTTGTGCTATTTTTCTACAAGAACTTGACTATCAGTAAAAATGGTGACATCAGCGCCTGTCCAGGTCTAACACTTTGCTCAGTAGGAATTGTTATGTGGAGGGCGGGGGGGGAGAGGAAGGAACACCTGTTTGAGTTTTCTCCATTTTAATGAAACAACAAACTCTGGAAAAGGTTTATATGCACTTCCCACACCTTCACACATGTTTAGTTTATATAAACAACATATTGTAATCAGCATCTCTTCTCCTCCTCCTCCCCCATCCTTTCTCTGCAAAATGACCAGGGGAGTACCTGCATTTCTAATCCTTCAGTATCCAGTTTCATTCACAAAAACATTGCTTCTTTCATGCAGGAAGGCTGATTTGAAGGTACTTACAGAGCCTGTTTGCACTGGGCCGGATGTTCAACACACTATTAGTTCCAAGTCTAGCAACAGAATCCTGCTTTAGAGAAGGAATTGCAGCTCACAATGACCAAAAGTGCAGTCGCACCTCGCTATCAAAAGGGCCCTTCTTTCTAGGTGACATTCCACAGAGCTGAAAATTAGGTATATCTTTCTTTGTGAGGGGGACTCTGTATTGTATAAAAGTACTCTCCTTGAGATATTTTCCAATATCTGCTTGATTATAATGTTCTATTTAAACAAACTAGCAAGCCTGTCAGAAATGGTACTTATTGCAGGGCAAGAGGCTTTTGACCTTTTGTGTAATTATTCCCAGCTCACCCTTGGAAGTCTGCATTACTCTAAACTGAATTTGTGGCATTGTGTGGTGCAAAAGGAATTGAATTGTATCCATTAGTAAATTTGAACTGGAATGCACAGTAAATGTCAAGACTCTTAATTGAGCTTTCTATAATGGCTTCCAAGCTTACAAAAGAACAATCAAAAGCTATTAGTTATGACTAGGTAAACATTTTAAGGATATTTTTTTTCCAGAAGACTCTTTACTTCTATTTGATGAGCCTTTGTACATGACTTAATGTAAAGCTATGAAAGAATAGATGTGTTTGTGATAAAATTAATCTGAGGACCTTTATGAGAACATTCAGGGCTAAACATTCATGGTTTCAAAGTGTTAACTGTAAATCTTTCTGCATTAGTCTACATTATAGCTAAGCCTTTTTTTAATGCTAAAGTATCTGAGATACATTCTTACGTATGAGTCTAGACTGTGGCAGATTTTCTCCTGTTAGATGCTATCTCTCTCCTGCTCAGCAGTATTAAGTTGGTCATGGAAGCAATCTTCCTTTTTATGTGAAATCAGTGATAGACGATCTTCAGTTTTCTTTTCTAGAGCAAGATTTTCAAAGCTATACAGGAGTCTTATGAAAGATCTGGTCAAGAAGAGCATAAAGAAAATTTCTTCCTTTGTAAATCTCTTACCCAACATTTGACTGAAAGCTAGGCAGAGGGCAAAGACTGGCTGCTTGTGACAGCTCCTCAAAAGCCAATGTTATCTGACTGACAGTAACACATCCTTATCCAAGACCAAGAATCTGTTCAAAGCCAAAGATAAAGCAGTTGGCTGCTGCAGCAAGACTGGCTAAGATGCAATGCTTCTGCAGGCGGCAGCACAAAAGGGAACAATGTGTTTAGCATTAGATGTAGGTCAGATCTCAGCTCACATAACCACGTACACATTTAAGTTGCACGGAGTGGAAGCAGCTTGCAGGAGAAGAATGAGTTGAATTAAGTGCAGAGCAAAGCTTGAAATCTTATCAGTGAAGTCCTAGTTCTGCCACCAGTACCCACAATCTCATTTAGATATTCAGAAAAAGTTTGTATGAAGCTCTGTTCTGTGGCACTTCAGGTAACTTCTGAACTCTGATGTATAGCGATAAGCAGCAGCAGCAGCAGCAAAACAACAACAAAAACAAACAAACCAAGCCAAAACAAAACAAACAAAAAAAAATTTAAAAAAACCCAAAAAAACACCACAAAGAAACAGAAAACCCCAAGACAAACAAAACCTCAATCAACCAACCAACCAACCAACCAACCAACCAACCAAGCCAGTTGCTGAGAAGTAGTTAAGTAATTTTAGAGGTGTTGGTATTTCTGGACATCAAAGTAAAGGCACTGAAAACTTAATTTACAGCCTGCTGTGTCCCTGCAGACACAGGGATGACCAAAGGGAGACATGAGGCTTAGGGAAGTAGACACAATTTTGGCTGCCTGAATCTAGGCTCAAGTGCTTTAAAGGACACCATGCTAAAAATTTCTTCATTCACTGTTCTTAACAGCAGTTGCCTCTTAGTGATCATGAAACAAATTTATGCTGATTAACCATTAGAAAATTATGCAGACTTTTAGTACAAGTGTGAAATCATTAAGAGATAGTTGCTTGCAACTGGTTCCTTTTTTTCCCCCAAATGGAAGCATCTATTAAAGCTGTATAGTTTATCTGAACAGGGATAACAAAATTAGAGATGATGTCTTACTGACTATGTGTGAGAACAAGGATGCTTTTAAGAATGCAGTGAAAGAGCCGTTAGAAACTTTCCGAGAAGAAATCCAGACAGCAAGTTCTTCACAAGTAGTTTTTGAAAAGATTACTTGAGGTAAAATGTCAAAAGCACCTGACAGTTATTAAGAAACTTATATTTTACCTCTTGATTTTTATATATTCTCAAATAATAGTGTTACAGGAAGCTGAAATATGTACTCATGAGTACATATTACATTATAAGAAATATTGGTAACAAAGATTCTACTGCTGCTCATTGTCATATAGCTTGTTCACAAAACTAGTTCACGTTGTGGGTGTATTGATATGAAGAGGTAAACTCTTAGTAGAGAGGAGGAAGGATGAAAGATAACCACAATAAAGGACAGGGGATAACTGCCTTGATGGCACTAGAAAAGTGAGAAGACAGAGATAAACAAAAAGCAGTATGAGATGATGCCAGTGACAACCTATTTCCTTTTCCAAAGAGAAATATTGCCCCACTAATTCTTCTGCCAGTGCCCTATCTACATGTTATCTGCCCCAGTGCTCTGCAATACCGCTTATTTATCTTTTTGAAGAGGTGCTGCATTTGAGTGGGATTTGCCTGCCCAGGGAGCTCAGGTAGCTAGGTTGATTCAGTCACCCAAATATTTGTCATTGGTTCATCTCATCCCTGTGCAACCCTGCTCTCCTGGCTTCAAGTCCAGTAAGACACTAACCCTGAATACTCAGACTGTGGTGGCAAATAGCCACATCTATAACCAACCAGTTGATCCTAAAAGGGGTGACTCATGCCCCCACAAGATTGTATTCATGAAAAAATCACAGGATTTATTAAGATTTAAAAATAGTAGGAAATATGATTGGAAGGATGAAGTTAACATATATTAAACCCCCCTTTTTTCATCAAAAGAACCGGCCACCTCCCAGTCAGAAACCTGACTGTCAGGATTATGGCCATGCATGGCAGCTGTTTGTCTCTCTTGCCTGGCAGGGTAGTGATTCCATGGGGGCTGCTGGCTATCACCTGTCACACCCTCAGCAGTGCCTCCGGCTGCTCAGTAGGTTGCACACATGGTGCTTATAGACAAATGTGGGCTGCTGGGTGGCCTTCCTCTTCTGTGTCTGGTCTGTCAAGAGCTCACTCTGTTAGGCCTGAGTTTTACAGGAATCCAGGGAATCACTTGCCCTACAGTGTTTGTGAGGCATGAGTATGGCTTGCAGAAAAAAAAAAAAAAGTCAGGAGGTTGAAAGTCCATGGAAATCAACCAAGCCTGTGAGGAATTTGTGGTTTATTTGCTGAATTCATCCTCCCTGCTAAGGAAAGAGTCAGCCTGATGAACCCAAGCACTGAGCTGCCTGCTCTGGCTGCAGTCACACCTGAAGTCAAGCCGTGGTGGGAAGCACTGACTAGCGCTGCCATCACCTGTGCTTTTGTACCTTTGGGGTGGCCCCTGCCTCTGCTAGCATTCTTCCAAACACCTGGGAATACTTGAGAACTTAGCATGGCCCACAGGCCCTTCCCAACAGGCAGCTGGATGTTGCTGTCCTGTTTTGGAGATCAGGAGAGTTGAACAATGTGGACAAGAAGTGCCCCATGCCAGAAGGTGGTTTCAGGGTAGATTTCTAATGTACTAGTGTACATTAAAAATTAGGTAGTAGGGAAACTTCTCGGTTCTTGCAGCTTGGTGGTCCATGATTTCAGCAGCAAGTTCATCCACAAGTGTTTTTAGAAGTTGAAGCAGTTTCTATTTTATCCCATTTTATTGAAAGCTGGGGTCTTGCTAAGGGCTGGGAGTCAGAGACTTAGGATATCATAGAATCAAACAATATGCTGAGTTGGAAGGGATGCACTAGGATCATCAAAGTCTAGCTCCTGGCCCTGCACAGGACTTCCCAAAAGTCACACCATGTGCCTGAGACCATTATCCAAATGTTTGTTGAACTCTGACAGGCTTGGTTCCCACTTTCCTGGGGAACCTATTCCAGTGCTCAATCATCCTCTGAATGAAAACCTATGTATTAATCATATTAACATATATGAAAGGACTTACACAGCTGTGAAGGGAGACAACAAAGGTGAGAGGTTTTGTTTTCTTTCCCTGTGAAATTTTGAATTAAACTCATTAGCTGCTTGTGATGGGCAGAGAGCTGTGCAAAGCGATCCACAGGCTGGGTGATGTGCAACCTGTCAGCAAGTGATTGTGGGCAGGAGAAGTGATAAGATGTGTGTTTATCTAAATGTGCATATCTAGTATAACCAGAGACATCCTAGGATACAACACCTAGCCTCTGCTGCCTCTCCATGAAGGCAAGGGTCACCCACAGGCCAGGCTGCACAGCTGCTGATCTCACATGGATTGTCTACCTGCCTTTGTTCAAAGAACTGGCTTGAATCTTATAGGAATCTTTGCCTGGAGTAGCTGGAATATCTGCTATCCTATCTGAGAAAGCCACCGAGGATGAAGACCTTGATGTCTCGGTGGTTGATAGTGGGTGTAGGGAAGAATTAACTGACTCCTGCAGGCACCTTGTTTTGCAGCTAAGTGCCAACACTTAACTGGGAGAGGTGTCTACCTGTATTTTGGATGCATAGCTTAGGGCAGACAAATTGCAGTGGAGGAGTCTAATAAATTGCTTTGTCACAAGCATAACCGAAGTAGAAATGGGCTCTGATTCAGTGGAGCAGGCAAAGTTCTGTGGAAAACAGCCAGTATGATTTAGCACTGGCTTTAGAAGTTCCTTGATGTTGTTTGCTAATGGTGCAATTGTACTTTTGGAAGGAAGAGCAATCACACTGGCTCACAAAGAAGTTGAAAACCAAAGACATTTATAAATGACTCATTGAAGAACTGAAAAATGGCCACTTTACACAGCCCTTGTGGCCATCTTCTCTCCAGGAGAAGTGTGGGAGGGTAGATCAGTGCTGCTTCCTTTGGAGTTTAAAAGTCTGGGCTAAGGCTGTTTTCCCTATACTAGTATCTAATCCCCATTTAGGGGACTCTCAGAGATTCCCTCTTTATCTTGAAGCACACAGAGTCTTGACCACAGCAGCATGTTGGTAGCAAGAAACCACAGTACTCCTTGAGGCAAGCGAGGATTTCCTGGCACAAAGTGCTTGAGCACCCAGTCCCTGAGAGGCCATGGATGAATTGCTGCAGTCCATCTTCTTGAATTGCTGCAATACAGGCTTCTTACTAGCTACCACAGAGGAAGGGAATGCTTCAGGAGGGGAAATCTTTCCTGTTGTTAAAACTGACACTGGTGATTAAGGTGACACCTTCTCAAGTCCTCAGGGGAGCTCAAAATGCTTTCATTAGAGCCATCTAAACCAAATCCAAGCAACTGTGTAGTATTATATAGCAAACATGGTCATCTTCAATACATCATTTTTTTCCCCTGTAAACACTTGGAAGAGAAAATATCTGTCAATTCGTTGAGCACTGTGATATAGATTTTTAATTTATTCTATTACCTGTGTGAGCTTGTAAACAGTAGAAGAAGCTATAAAAATAAGTCCTATTCATGTACACAGGGCAGTCCCAGAGGATATTGCTGAATGAAACAAAGGTAAATAATTTTAAAAACCAGACTTTAGATATTTGCACATAGCAAATATTAACAAATAATAATATTTTTAAAATAATATAAATTACAAATAATAAATAAATAAATAAATAAATAATAATAATAATAGCAAATAATAAAGAAGGATAAACAAGGTGGAGAATGTATTGTGCAGATCCTCAAAATTGCATCAGGGGAACATGATTAGCCTTTTAATTATTTTTTTCTCTACCCTGTTTAGATCAAAAGCAACTTTTCAGTTTGTTTTATTTGAATCCTTTTTTTTTTTTTGTTGTTTTGCTGGGTTTTTTTAGAGAGGACATTGCGTGACTGCGCGTGTACTGGAACAGAGAAAAGATCTTAAGGGTTTGGCAGGTGAAAGCTGCTGTAAGTTTCACGTATGTGCCTCCCCTTCTGTGTTTCTGAAATAAAGAGGAGATTTGTGATGTATGTATTTTTGACAGGACAACAAAAATCAGACCTGAGTAGACGAATCTGTGACTTGTCTCCACCTGCAAAGAGAGCCTCCCCAGACTGAGCACACTGGAAGTGACTCACAATCACATTTAAGGAAAAATAAGTTTCTTATAAGAATTGCCTGTCTAGTCACAAGGGATCTGGGCTTGACAACCCAGGCCTGCATTCCTGAAATAGGTAATCTATGCCAATGTCAAGAGGATGAAAACAGGAAGCACAGAACCACCTAGAAGATATCTTTGTGAGTCCTTTTCTTTCTCTCATCAGCTAGTTTTGTTTTTCAGCCTGGTGAAAGAAGGCAATACACCAGAAATTTCTGCTGTATGCCTTGTTTTCCTAGGAGTTGAGGACATTTAAGTAGAAGATCAGGTTCTTCTCAGAGCACCATGCATCCTATTCATGTAAGTGACTTTGATTAAACTTCATGTATTAAAAACAAAAGGACAGAAAAGTCAAAGAAGGAAAAGGGCTTAGGTGCATCTGATCCAAAAGCCTCACACTTGCTCAGCCCAACCTGATTGAGCTCACCAGACTTGCTGAATTGATTTGCTATTTGACCTGAAATTTGCCTTAGTGTTCACTTGCCCCGACATGTCCCAAAACACTGGTCTGAGTAGTTTCAGGGCTTAACTCCAGTCTAAAACATGCTGAGATTGAGAGTCTGACAGAGCAGAATGTCCTGATCCAGAGGTTTCAAAGGATGCTGCCACACACAAATCTAATTTGTGTTTTGCAGACAGCAGAAACTCATTTTCTCATCACCTGGATGAGCGTTTATGACTCCTAGATCCTGGTGCCTGCAACTGGAACATTCAAGAGCTACACTTGAAAACATCATCTAGAACCTCAGCCAGATCTATTCCACTGTGCCACTTATAAAATTATTGTTTTATTTACAATATATGCATATAGAAAATGTAAATTTTCAGCAGCTGAGACACAGTAGCAATTTATTCAGGCAGCTGCAAGCAAATGAAAAAATGTCCAGACTTACTTTCTGCTCTATCAAAATATGTTAACTGTATGGAGGTGTTCCATTTTGCAACAGTGTATGCAAAGTGCTCTTTCTTATATATGGCTTCTGGCTGAAGAACAAGTGCAACAGGAAAAACAGCAGTGTAAACAATTCCATTTAGCTACATTTATCTGGGCAAATACTCAGAAAAGTCTGGACAAGCTTTGGCTTTCAGAGAGAATTGAGAGCCAGAGTGCCAAGATTTCATTACTCTTATGCTGAAAGAGTTGTTGCTGTGCCCAAAAAAAGTTGGAAACCCGCATCCAAATAATGAAAATGAATTTGTACTTAGTACTACATTCCTCCACTGGCAAGGAGAGAATGAACTGGGTGATGTAATAACTGTTTTCCATCTCAAAGTTCTACTAGACAGGATAGTCTCTTTGATATTTATTGTGATTTCTTTTAATGACTTGAAGAGGGCCTCAGGCTTTGGCAGAGAAGTGTCTTTTGTTAATAGCAGCATTATTAATTGTAATAATTTCATATTTCAATAAACGTTTTATATTATGGCATATTTTGGTGAAATTTGAAGCAATTCCTATTTTAAACTTGGTGAGCAACTGCTCAAGACTATGCATTTACCCAACAATTTTTGGAGACAAAAAATGGAATTTTGTTTCAAAATTTTGTTTCAAAACTTGACATAATATCAGAACACAGGGGGCCTGCTACTTGGGAAGTTCATTTTTTGAAATTTCTTGCAAACTGGAAATTCCAGAAGAATAACTAAATAAATGCATAATAACTAACTAACTAATTTTAAAAACTCTCAAGAAGTTTGGGGTTTTTTGCTTATTATACTTTTTCTTCCTCAAGGGATCAAGTATGGACAAAGGCAGAAATGTTGTCATAGTATCCTAAACAGGTCAGATACAACTTTTTTGACTGTGTCTTGTTACAATGAGTTACAGGGTGAGAGAATACCAGACTGAAAACTGTTTAATTACTTAAAGTATCTGCAATGACAGTTAGGTGAGAGAGCAGGAAGGATTGTCATAAACATTGCAGGAGATAGGGGACACCTCATGCAAGCATCCAAGATTTAGTGGGAGTACAACTTGCTATGTACATCTCTGGTAGTTTCATTTAGACCTTTTGATTGTGGATTGGTATTTGCCAAACACGCAGTTTGAATTTAATAACCCCCTTCTTATGTTTTATCAAGGGAAGTAGAAGGAAGCAGAAACTGTGCCATGATTCTGTTCTTGCCTTATGAGTAATCGTAAGAAAAAACAGATCAACAGAGCAGTTATTATTCTGTTTCACTGCTGAATTGTAATACAGGATTTAATGAAACTTGTGCCTTATGAGCCTGTTATGGGGAGATTTGTAACACTTGTAACTCAGAAAAGCTGTAGAAAAGATTCCAAGGGTAAAGTATTCCAATGTGAGGCAAGAGGTGCCAAGACAAGAAAATACATGTTTGTGAGAAGAAGAATCCCTGTATCAGATGTGATATCTGTTTGCAGACAACGAAGCTGTGTCTCATGAAGGAAGCAGGCTGGATGTGCTCAACAGCCTGTTTTCTTCTCTATCTGAAAAGAGGCTTTAGGTTGTGTCCATTACATCCCACATGGAAAAGAGAAGTTACCATCTGTAACTGCAGAAGACGGATGGAAGCATCGTCTGGAGAACTTGCATCTAGAAGTCATGAGGAAATTAGCCGAGATCTTTGAAAGCATGCTGTATATTTTAGCAAAGCTTGGAGAACTGAGGAAATTCCTGAGGATTTAAAACCAGGATTCTCAGTACTGGTTTGTTTTTTGAGAATAATGAAAGGAATGACACAGGTAGCTATCAGATAATTATCCTGACAGTGTTGGTTAGAAAACGTAGGGCCATGGGTTTTGGACTTCAAAACAAAGGCTTAGAAGCCATAAGTATTTTGCTTGGAAGGCAGGGTTTGTTTGTTGTCTTTCGTTCTAAGTTGGCAGACAATGGTAACTATACTGATGTCATATACTTGGATTTCTCCAAAGCATTTGAATTTCTATCAATTACGTTTTGACTAAGAAACATGAATTATAGAGAATTAACACAGCATAACACATAACAAGTGACTCCTGGAGAGATCTCAGGCAGTTGTTGCAATGGAAGAGCAGATCTGCTTCCAGCACTGACTTCTAAGCTGGCACTGTTCAGTGTTTTCATTAACAACATTGGTGACCATACAAAGCGTTTTCAAGTGGGGTTCTTAGGCAACACAAAGTTTGTTGGGTTAAAATAATATGGAAGATAACATAATAAGGGCAGAATCAACATAACTGTCTGCTTAAATAATTACAGTCATATAAAATACGTTTCAGTACAGACACACATGAGACTTCTAGAAACAATTCCTTACACAGGATGGTGGGTTCTTTAATTTTTTTTTATTATAAATCTTTCATAAATCCTTCATTATTTAGTCTTTTAGTCTTTTATGACCAACTTAGATGCAATTAGGTGGCCAGAGTTGAGTGGTATAAATTTAGATGAGATCTGTGCAGTTCTGGGCCCCAAAATTTAAGAATAGTGAGAAGGTACTCAAGTTTATCCATAGGAGCTCACAAAAAAGGTGAAAGGAATGTCCTGTGAGAAGTGGCTGAGGATGCTGGGCTTGTCTAGTTTGGAGAAAAGGAAGCTGATAGGTGACCTCATTGCTTATTCTACAGCTTTCTAAGGAGGGGAAATGGAGATGGAGGTGATGATCTCTTTTCCCAGGGAATCAGTGACAGAACATATATGAATGATTCAAAGATGCACCAGGGGAGGATCAGACTGGACATTAGGAAGCATCTCATTACTGAGAGGGTGATCAAGTCCTAGAACAGGCTTCCTAGCAAGATAGTCAATGTCCCAAGCTAGTCAATTGCTAAGATGCCTTTGGACAATGACCTTAATAATATGCTTTATCTGTTGGCCCTGAATTGGTCAGGCATTTGGACCAGATGATCATTGTATGATCCTTCTAGCTGAAATGATTCTACCCTATTCTACTGTATTCTGTTCCCTGCTGAGTCTCAAGTTTCCTTTTTCCCACCATGGTTCATTAAAGGAGAGCAAGAAAAATCACAGCCCATAGACCTGATGCTTCTAGCCCCAAGAGGTGTGAGTAACCCTCACACTTGAATCCAGTTTCTGGATTGGATCACATCCTTAGCAATATTTCTGACCTTCTTTAAGGGACTCTAAATCCAGTCCCATCCTAGTTAAGCTTTTCTACATTTTAACTTCTAGGAAAATGCATCTAACATCAACGCCAGTTTACCTAAATTGAACTTCAAGCTATTACCTCTTGTCCAGCCTTTGGCAACAAGATTGGAAAGCATGCCATTATCAGGACTTATGCTAGCATATGGGATAAACAACCCCACCTTTTCAGTGAATTTAGAAAGCTGTGCATCTTAACTCTTAGGAAAGTTTTGTCTCCCAACCCTTAGGTCTCATTTATAGCCACACTGGTGTTTTCACATTCCTCTTGAAATGGTGATTATAGACATGCTTGGTATCTGTATCACAGTAGCAGCCTTGTCAAAGCTCTGTGGACAGCCTTGGCATTTCCCAGTCTTGATGGGATATTCTGCTTTTTGATAGGATATTCTCGTTTTTATTGCTTGGGGTCACTGGCACTGTTTTTGTTGCAGGAATACCCTGAGATTCAGTTTTCAAAATTATTAAATATTTTTTCATAGCCACATTTTCTATGGAGAATGGTCAAGACAATAAACAGAATGGAATCTAACTGAATCAATAAAATAGGATAAATTCCAGTTGGAAGGAACCTACATCAATCATCTAGTTGAACTGCCTGACCACTTCAGGGCTGGTCAAAAGTTAAAAGCCTAAGTGCATTGATCAGAAACTGAACTTGTTAAATTTAAATTAATCACAGCTCAATGCTCCAATCTATCTAGATCCCTCTGCAAGGCTTCTTGTCCCTCTGGAGAATTCACACCACCTCCCATGTAATGTTTGCTAACTTCCACCTTGTGACAGAGACTTGGAGTGTCTTGATGTGCTGCATCTGTCAGTAGATTGCTGAGGATGACTTCCTACTCTTCCTTTTTATTCTGTGTCCAGATACTTTTCTATGCTTATGTACTTCTTCCTCTCTCTGAATCAGTGCAGCTTCATCCCAGCTGGAGGAAGGGCTGCCCATCAATGCTCTCAGTGGGACCAGATGCCAGCTTGATCTCTCCTGCTCATGTACTCAGGACACAACTAATCACCAGGTTTTAGTCAGTGCAGGCATCACTAGGGCTTTCCTGCTCTGTAACTGTGGGATCTCTAACCCTGCTTGATTCAACCCTAGCACATTTAAAATAAAATTTTTTAAATTTATTTTTGTCCCTTATTTTGGGACAGGACATGAGGACTAGGGTCTTTAATAAAAACAGCCTGAACAAAATTGCCAACAAATTGATACCATCATTCTGTAATCATCTGCCATGCTGTCTGCCAGCTACTTCCAATTAAGAATATTTCAAAGTCAGAAATTATGATGAAGTACAGTGCACAGCTGTGGTCGGACTCTAATACAGGCTTGTTTTGCTATGCTGTTTCAGCTATGCAGAGCTGAATAAAGAACAGAGACTGACTGGTAGTGGTGCAAGTAAGTGAATTATTTCCTCTTGTGATTTAGAGGGCAAAATCTTCAATGTACTAGTGCTGGAGTCCTCTGAATGTCACCTTAGTAAATATATACTGTCAGTATGAGTGATTTTTGGCTCTTGTGTTTCGTGAGGTAATGGTCCACTTAATGGTTACATATGAGCAATCATGATAAAGGAAAACACTTAATACATCATCTTGCATTGCCCACAATCTAAGGCTGAACATTAAATCATCTCATCCAGTCTTATGCACCTGGGACACTGAATGAGCTTGAGTATTTTAGAAGTAGAAAAAGATCTGCTCTCTGAGCTTGTACAGTACTCTGAATTCTCTCCTCCTACACACATGGCATTGTCCAAACTTCATACAATTTAACTGTTATTGGAAAGTGAGACAGATTTTAAATGAAGAACAGCATTGGCACAAAGTGAAGATCAAGAGGCTTAACACGGGTGTCTCCCAGCTGTGACAAAATATTTACTTCAATTTCAATAATACTGGTCAAGAAACTGGCAGCAGCAAAAAGACCAGCAAGCCCAGCTCTGAATGTCTGAAGTAATGCATTTATTTAGTTGGGGTTTTTTTCATTGTTGTTATTGATATTAAAATTGGACTTGGGTGGTGAAAGAGTGTAAGTCTTCTCAAGTCAGCTGAGCCCCTGCAGGCTGCCTCAGCAGAAGAGCTGGTAGAAGGACAACAGGAAAAATCCTTCTGAGAGTAGTAAGTTCCTCTGCTGTAAGGTGCTCTGAGTGTGACAGTAAAGCTGGGGCTGGCTTTATGTTAAAGCTGAGGTGTTCCAAACTAGTGTATAATATTTTCTGCAACAGTGGCTTGTTAAGTTTTATTTTCCACAAACTATATCAACTCAGTTCAATTGCATGCTTTCTCCTTTAATTATTTATTAAAGTCATGTCCACCTGCTGGATTATTTTGCCTGGTATTGAAATAAGGATGACACATCTATAATTATCAAGTTGCTCCAATTACCCTTTTGAAGTGTTGGCAGAATGCTTGGTTGGGTGGGGAAGAGAATTATTAATTCTGGTGCTGTTAAATTGTGACAGATGTTTCTGATTACTCCTCATCTTTTCATTTTACTACTCTATTGTTCAAGAAATATATGTCTGTATATTAAGAAATGCCATTTGTTACATTTCTTAATTACTGGTACGGTAGCAAGTGCTTCTTCAGAGGATGATATGATGATATAATGGAAGAAGATTTAATGACTTATTTAATGAGTTATCTTTGTGCATTAGGAATAAGTTACAGGTAAGGTTTTCAGATATTTCTGTAAGGTATAGTTCTTCCAAATCTACTGGAAAGAGATCTTAAAAGTTTACTCCCCCCCACCTCTATTTTTATTCTGTATTCTCAGTGGTTGTCCAAATTGTGGGGTTATCAGTAGCCCAAAAGATGGCATGTCAGCGTTAGATGTTCAGTGTGGATGTACAGGGAATAGTCTTGAGTGATCATAGATCATCTCAGGGCAATTTTTAAAAGTGTTAAAATTAATTCATATTTCACCTTCAGTCTTTTAAAATGGCTGGGTTATAGCTACAATGTTTAACATATCTTCCCTATCATTACCAGTCATTAGCAAACATCACCTGTCACGTTTTCCAGTTCCTGCATTACAACATGCATTTCTGCTTCTCGATGACTGCGAATTGCCCCTCTTCGATCCTGAACTGTTGAGACAGCTGGTGGGAACATCCAAGATGTCAATTATCTCATATGCTTGGCAGATGGACAAGACCTTTTCCAGAAGACCTTTCTGACAGACTCTTACTGAAGCTGTCATATCCCCCACCTGACCCTCATCTTACTACATTTGCTTCTGTCAGAGGACTTTGCTATGTGTTTTCCACAACTTATCATATAATTCATATTCTTAGCGATGAACTGTGAAATGTAACAGATGGGATTGCAAACCCCCAAAATACCAGGAAGCAGATATTTTCCATGGCTGCTATATAATCATGCAGGGATGTTAGTGACATGTGAAATTGCTTGAGACTTCCAAATCTTTCAAGAACACATGCAAAAGGGGTGCTGATATTTTGTTAATAGAGTAACATAATCTCTACTACTTTTACCCATATTGGGCTGTAAATTCAATCCTTTGATTTTAAAAACTTAGCCTTGGGAGAACTGTCCACCAGAAAATTTTTGAGTCATGTAAGGCGCAAACTTGGTACAAAAAAAAAGTCTACAATAAAACTCATTAGTGGTTCTGAATTTTTTCTTTACACCCAGTGAGAGGAAATAATCAAGTCCTACCACTCTAAAGTATTATACTTGTTCTTGCACAGGTGCCAGCTTTGTACCCTTCTGCTAGGCATGTCCCAGTAATAATGAGCATGACTAATCACACAGAAATTTCACCTTTTCAAAAAGCTCTCCTTTGCACCAACTATTTTTGATGTGCATGGTATATGCTTCACTTTATGTGAAATATTCTAGGCATCTAGAGAAGGTACATACATTTGAAACTGGTTTTAAAAACTCATTAGAACAATATCCAATTCCTATTTTTAAGAAGAATGTTTATCTGAGGGTCCTGGTCAAATTCCAATCCCGCTAATTATGTTTTATTGAAATATGTTGTCATCTGAAGTTTTACTTGGATGGAGTACAGTTTTTTTGGTTGCTGCTTCTTTTAAAGAATGGCTTACTTTTGGGTAAATAGTTCTGCTTTGAAGTGTTAGCCCTTGATATATTTCATTGATAGGTTCAAATCAGGGATTTTTTTTGTAGAGAATACAGACCAGGATGTTTCAGGCCTTTTATTATCTCTGGGCAGGATATTCAGGCTGTTTTGCAGGTGAGGAGGTGGAAAAGTTCCCTTGAGGATTGATTCTGGCCACATTGACTAATGTGTTCACCTGGTTAAAGCCCCAGTCTAAAAATCATGTTTGGCTTTGCAGATTTTTAGACATACTCAAGTTCTGCTTAGAGCCTGCTTCAAATGGCAGTTATGTTTGGAATCAATTTTATATACATGCTTCCTCCTGTTAACTAAATGGAATTAATCACATGCCTGAGATTGAAGTATGGGCTTCTATGTTTGTAAAGTGAATTGGAATGCATTTTTTGTACTTCTGGTTTTAAGTATAAGTAGTATAAAAATTATACTTCTTCAGGAATATTTTAATGCCTCTTCGAAATCTCTTCCGATTTTTTTTCCATTGCAGAAACCAGTTTTTATTATGCTTTCTTAAGACCAGACCTAAACATATATTTAATTTCACTTAAAACTTCACATTCCAAACACTATAAAACTGTAGAAAATCAGTAAGAAAATATTTATATCCACATTCTGGCTGTATAACACAAATATTTTGTCATCATTAACATTCCATGGCAGGCTAAAAATCAAATTGCATACAATATATTTATTTCCAAAGTGCTGAATATATTCCTTTTCAAAATATTTTCAAATGCATTATAATTATTAGGATGAATCACAGAATTTCTTTGCTTTTTGGGTTTGCCAGAAGTACTATATTTATTCTCTCTTGCTTACACTGGTAATCAAATTTTTGGCTGTTCTCCAGAAATGTTCATTAGCCTGAAGAGAGTAGTGAACAGACAGCAGAAAATTGGCATCTTGGAGTATTCCTGCTGGAAGGGTTCTTAAATACAATCACTCAGCTTATGGCCAGGTATGACTATGAGCCAGTCCAGAATTCCTGTGGCCTTCCCGGCAGCTCTGGGCAACATCTGATGCAGTCTGTGTTCCCTGTGACCCAGTGCTCTGCTAATACAGCTCCTGTAACACGTGAATTCCAAGGCTATTCCTCACCACATTAGGGCAGAAGCCCCTCCAGGCCACCTGTAGCCAAAAGAGAGCTTATCACGTTTATCCCTAAGTGTGTCCTTCACCATAACTTTCAAATGCAATGACAATATGTGAAATGAAGCAGTTTTAAGATACAGTGTGGAATATTCTGGACTAGATGCCAGGAAAAGTGGGTTTTGCTGCTACCCTTCTGGTGGTTCTGAGCAAGGCATGCCTCATTTTGTGCCTAAGCTTCTTTGGTTTTGCACTGAAGCTAACTACACTTCACGTTTGCCCTCAGTTCTGAGATCCTCTTTGGCCAGCAAGTCAAATAGTGCAGTGTTAAGAGTGAGGAAGTCCTTGGAAAGCCAACTGTGGGACACTTGTGCCTGTGATGAAGCCCCTCTCCACACCACAGCTCTATCTTTGCCTCCTCCAATGAGCTGTGTGGGATTGATTGTTACCCATAATAGATCCAAACCATTTGCTGAGAACTGATAATTTTCCATAATCTGCCACTCATTAGTAAGAATCTAGTTGCAGTTAGGGTTAGGATAAAAGCATTCTAAACTCTCTAGCTTAGTTCGTTATTGCTCAAACTCCAGTCTGATCCAAGATGAAAGATCACCTTGCCTGCTTTTCAAAACTGCTTAATATTGTATGTTCTTCAGTTTTCTAGATTCTTCCCTATTTACCTAAAAAGTCTCAAGGCATTTAGGTTTGACTACATGTGGTCAGGATCATCTGTTCATGGTAAATTACTTCTACTTGTAGGAAAACAGACATCTTAATGCTGTTGGAATTCCCTGAAAAAAGTCTCCAGGCTCACTTTTGGTACAAACTTCAGTCAGTGTCATTAGGAAGGGTCATCCTTGGTGGTTTTTATATATGTCAGGTACTTCCACCTTTTTGTGAGGCTTCTTCCTCCCCTTTATAGGGTGGGAGAGAATTCAGTTTTGAGCATACAAGAGGATTTAGGCTGATTGAGTAAGCTTCTGAGGGTCACAGACAATGAGATATTATTTCTGAGCCCAGTATCTGGTTTTCTACTTTCACACTGAAGCCAGGTCACTGCAAAATCAAGTGTCCAAGAATTTTGGAGCCTTGAAAGCAGTTATGTCAGAGCCTACTTTTAGTCTAGAGACTGAGTTGCTCAGCTGAAGCCACTAGATATTTGTTCTTCAAGTTTCTTAGGAGTACTGTTCCTTTCCAAGCAAGATTGTTTGTTGCCCAGTATCTTTTGTGACAAGCAGATACATCTGAGGGACTTGAAGAGGAGCTCTGGCTCTGCAGCACATATGTTGCTTTTAAACATAGGGAGAGCTTTTTGTAAGAAAAGAGTCTGTACAAGCACTCTGAGTAGGGCTATCTGGGTTCACCACAATTGATGCTGTCATTGTGCTGGTGCTGCTCTTTCTCCCCAGAGTTCTAGGAAAAAAAAAATCAGAGCGGCAAGAAACTGTCACAATCAAATAAAGATGGGAGAGAAGCCCTGGAGGATACGTGCACAAGAGTAATAAATTTCAGGCAACTATCAGTTATCTGCACATGTTGTATCCTGATTAAGGATTATGTGGGTCAAGACCACAGGGTCATATAAGCTGATTCAAGGTCAAGTCTTCTTTAGTAGCTCAGTACTGGCAGTCCCTGAACTAGAATATGTTGCATCTTAGGGATGGCTCATGTGCAGAGAAGCATCATAGCCGCTTCTGGGTGTCCTATAACCCAGACTCACAAAACTTGATGAACGTGTACTAATTCAGGGCAGAACCAGCTCTGCTGCCCCTGCTTCATATTCCTGAGATCTAAACAAGTAAAAAATATGACACATGCTACACCACCAGCTCTCGCCTAGCAAGGTTTATTAGCCTTGCCTGTCCTGAATTACCTTTGTATAGTCATTCTTCAGCCAGTTAAAGAATCTCCCTTGGTCCTCAGGGTGCTGGAAAACATGGATAAAGAGGCACCAGAGAGGATTCTCTGGCTGTTTTTTGGGCTGTGTTAGTGCTTTGGGTAGTGCTTCTATATTCTGATGAAGACAAGCCAGTTGAGTTCAGATGGACATTCATACCATGTATTCAGGCACTGTGCTATCCAAGTTCTTCTTTCATCCTCAGCAGCTCAGATAATGAGATTTTCTTACAAAATCTTTGATGAAAATCTACATTTGAGATAATCTACAGGTTGATGTTCCTAAGGCTGTTATACATCATGTTGAAAATACAAACTGTAACTTAAAGAGCAAGTGCTCCCAGGGCAGGCTTAGACTTGATGCTTTTCACCAGAGAGAGCCAGTTGTGGAGGGCCTTTGTCTGGTGTGCCCCAACTCTGAATTTCTGACAGCAAGAAAAATTACCAGATTCTCAAAGCCATTAAAAGCAGACTGGGAAAAAAAAAAAAATCTTAGTTTGCACAGTCTCACAGTTGGAAAGCCCTCAGCTGACTTCTTGAGGGCAATTTTCTTTCTTTTTTTCTTTTCATGTACATTTCTTTGAAGTGTTTTGCATGAACGTGTTATTGTATATTTTGGGAAGTATTATTATTGTCCCTGTGTATTTTCTTCCAATATAACTATAAATTTCTATCTAAATATGCTTAGAAGCTGTTTGCTGTCAGAACATGAAATCAGCTAGTAGATAAGGATACATAAAGGTGGTTATTTCCATAGACAAATCAAAGGCACAAAACAAATGAACAACATTCTTTAAGTCTTAAACACAAGCAGAACTCTATGGGTGGCAGCATAGGTGGTTTTGCCTTTTAAAGCATGTTTCCTTAAGCATTAGTTTGAGTTTTGATGTCCCCCAAGTTAATTTGCATCTGACTATTGATGTTCTTATCTTTTTTCATAAGAGTTTGCTAATGAAACTCCATGTCATATCTCAAACTGTGACAGATCATTAATTTTACCTGCCTAAAATTCAGACAGGTAGTATAAAGTATGTAATTTACCTGATTTGATATCCCATGGAGGAGGAATGCAGGTCCCAAAGGTTCTCATCTCATACCTTTAATATATGATAGCTATCCCATACTCCATATCAGTCTTAAAATTCAAAGAATTGAAAGCCTTGACCTGGTGAATAAAGCAAGACTGAAGACCAACGAGCTTGAATTAAGAGCATGACTTTCAGATAGCTAAAATTAATTACATTAAAACTTCTCCAAAAAACATAGATGTCTAACTGAGACTAGATTTATACTAGTAAGTAATTCACCACAACAGGACAGATCAGTGCTTAACATCAAAGGCCTTGCAGCTATGCTTACTTCAGGCAGTGCTCTGGACTGAACACCCCTGTGAGTCTCATGGTTCAAAGCTGTGTGAGGGGCCAGTCATTAGGTTTAGCCTTTACATCCTGCCTTGGGAGCAGAGAACATCAGGGTGCAGCTGGAGTTAAGTCTCTGGTTTAGTTTCCTTTGGAAGGAATCTCTTTTGTCTCCCCCCAAAACTGCCTTGCAATGATGCCAACACACTGGGCTACGATTACAAACCAAGGTGCTTGAGTACAACTTCAGTTCTTTATTAATGTCTGCTAACAGAGTGTGCTGTTGGCCATTAAATCTCAGTGAAATCAATGAGACTTACCAGGGACTGAAATGTTTCCATGGGAAGATCACTATCCCAGGTGATATCTATCACTGTCCCCACTATAAACGTGTTGATAAGAGTTTTCTGTTATTACCATATTGATAAAGGTTTTATACCACAATGATTCCTTAGGCAAGATTGTGATTTAAATAAGAACTTACAAGCAAATCACAGGATGATATGTTACCCAATTTAAGCCAACAAGGTAAGGACAGGCCAAGATATTCTTCTATTTTTTTCAGTACTGATTTTCTACATGCTTGTTTATACTTAAAAATAAATTTCCCCAATCATTTGTAAAACGCAGGTGTTGAAAAGCTGCCACTACAATAGTTTTTCTATGCAGGAATTCACAGTGTAAGGTTGGAAAAGATCAAAAGGTTATCTGTTCCAACCTCTCTTCTTATGCCTTATCCCTCCTGCCTCACGATTTCTGAAGGATGGTGGGTTTCTAAAACTGCAGCAACAAAGACCAGAAGAAATAATTTACCTCATTTCAAAAAGAAAAGAGAGACTTTTGGGGCAGATTCATCTGCCCCAGAGATCTGGAGTTCCTTTTGGACATGACACAGTTTAATTCAGTATCAGGATTTTAATGACTGGCAGTTGTATTTACCATCTGTTACCAGGTTTTCTTCTGCACACCTGTTCCATATGATAAATCAGTTGCTTTATAGTCAATGTCCATGTTACATGAATAGAGTTCTGCTGTTACTTTGACTTGGTATTCCACAGTTAGCAGACTGAATAAAAAGGGTAAACATTACATGAATCAAATACTGAGAAGACAGAAGAGAAATATTTGGCTCCTGCCAGCAGCAAAAGAATCCATCTGGGAGGAGCTCAGAGTGGTATGGTAGAGGCACGACCTGCATATAAAGGAAAGTCCATAGAAAAATTTATTATGTCAAATTTACTAGTGGTTTGGAACTGACTACACTGGTAGAATAATTGGGGAATGCACACTGAATAGTATTCAATGAGGTTTTGGCTCACATTTTGTTTTTCAAGCTATCCATAAGCTATTAGAAAAATTAAAGATACATGATTTAATCAATGGTATTTCATGCAGGGAGATGTGGGGAAACACTGACCCACTCTAACTCCAGGCCAAGTGTGTGAGATCTCTGAAAGTTTTCCAGACAACATCTATGTACCTCATCACATAGTAAATGTGTAAAAGACTATTGCCTAATTTTCCTTACCGACACAAGAACAGACTTCCGGCTTCTGCTAATGTAGCCCTAAAATATTTGTACATTTCATTTTGGATTTCAAAATGCATTTTTGATTAACATTCTAAAAGTATGCCGTTTCACTGACCTCCCTGCACTGAAATCACTTACTGTTCTTTTGTCAGAGGCAAGTGGAGCACTTTTAAAATTTACATTTTGTTTTGCATGCTGGTAGGCTGTTTTGCAAAAGATCCTCAGGGTTAATTACTTAAATATTAAATTAATATAAGAACATTATATAAAGTCAGGCAGAACATGCCAGTATGTAATTCAACTGTGGTCAATATTTTGGATCATGTTCTCAACTTCTCTATGGTACAGGGGTATGCAAATGCTTCTCCGTTTTCTTCACAGAGCCTGGACCTTTATATTCCTCAGCAATTCCAAGTCACCAGGCACAAAATCCTGTTCTTCTCTCTGCAGAACTGTGCTCCAGACTATCAGATATGTCCTGGGCACTGAAATACATGAAATAAGCAAAAGTTCCTCTGAATAATTTAGCTGATAAGAGCAAGGAATGTTTTGAGAAGAAAATGCTCATAGCTGGAATTGCAATCATTGCAGTTACTGTGAGCTGGTCTTAAAGCAGATAGATTGAACTTTAATCAATCAGTATGTTTTTTCCAGATGGCCATAAGTATGTGTTTTATAATCTGCATTTTAAGGAGTGTTTGTTTCTTAACTCCTGAGGTAAGAGTAAATTAAGACATAACACTGAAATCAGTTTAAAGAATACAAACAGCCTATTTACTTTCCAATATATAAATTAGGTATGGCTGAGAGATTGTGACAGCCTACTTTTCTCTGCTTCTCTCACACGGACATTTACTGAATACTGTGCTGCCAACCCCTTCGTTATTTATTCATGTGCAGAAAAGCCATGGGTGTCTCAGGTCTGAAGTTAATCAGTGTTGCTCTGGACTTTTGCCATTGTGTCTTGGATGCCAGATAAGAAAACCAAAAGTTATAAGAGCTCTGGCATAGGCCTTGGAGTTCAGGGATCTCTGATTGCCCTCAGTCTAATGGTAACCCATCTTTTGGAAAACCCTGTCTGTGCCACAGGGCTTTTTTTTTGGAAAACCCTGTCTGTGCCACAGGTGGACTTCTTTGATCTCTATTTCCAGTCTTGTCAATATAGAAAGCTCCTTGAGATCCCATGAAACCTCTTTCCTTGGAAATGGGCTCATCTAGAGGCCAACTGGGCACCTTGCTTCACTTTCTGCAAGGGCAGGGTGCTTCAACTTAGTCCTTCTAACTCTAAAACTTTGGTGATGCTCAGTTGGCCTCAGAGCATTGCTGGAGACCAGTCTGCCTTCCTTGTCTCCCCACACAGCAGATTGCTCCAGAGGGTGGATCTCAGCTGCAAACTTCAGGATCAGGCCCCATCTGTAACAGGCAGACGGCAGTCCAGACCTGGCAAAATGCACGTCCCTCTCAGCAACTTCTATTATCCGCCCTTAGGAGGAAGCAGATCTGGAGGGAGCCTCAGTTGTGTAACACCAGTATTAGCAGCAGGATCAGAAATGCCCTAATTCCTGGAGTAATTTTGGGTTGTATAATGCAGCGAATGAGCTTTGCTTTAGCAAATGCTTGGGAGCAGGAAGGAGGCACTTGGGGAAACAGGATGAAATACTCTGTGATTCGAATGGATGCAGTGGATTAAACAGGATTTTAAAACAACACCAGCATTAGTTGTAGTAGTAGCAGAGCCTACCAGAAGGTGCTGCTTCTTCTCTGTGGAAAAAAGAAATAGAGCAAAAATACACCACAAAGTTGCAGGACAGTGGGAATCTTCAGAGCACTGAGAACATGACATGCAGGGTTTACAAACTCCTTTTTAACAAGGTTGAGCCTTTCAACCACTACCACTAAGTGCCTTATCCTCAATGACTTCCCCACTAAATTAGAGTACTGCTTTACATTTTATTATTTAGTATCTCAATAAGTGAAGCCATTTTCTTTATGCCCCACTTTCTAGGGGAAACAATAGACCCAAAAATCAGGGAAGCAAAGAAAATAGTACAAAGGGAAGCTTGAAAAGAAGCTTTTTTTCTAATATGAATTTAGAACATCTACCAGAGCACCCTTAAAACTCAAAGAAAAAAATGAAACTAGCTTATCCTCAATATGACAGAAGCTCTTCTAGGGACAGTTTAGATTCAGACCATCACAGTCTGCTGAAAGTTCCTCCCTCACCACCAGCTGTACAAAGAGGCTAATATAGGTCTGCTCCTCAAGCAGGCTTTTGTGTAGGGACCTAGAGCAAGGTGGGAAGAATCTGCAGCTGGATGATAATGTGTTCGCCCGGGTGAAGCCCATGCAATTTGCCTCTGAGGACTACCTAACAAAAAGCAGCACAGCAGGTCAAGACGTAGCTGCAACTGTAGCTACAACTCTCCAGAGAGCTATTTATGTTTTTCTTATTTGGCAATAAATGTGTGGGAACAATTTGCTTTCTTTCTTCCTCTACAGTTTCACCTTTTGATTTTGTTTTCTTCAAAGCACTGTCAAAAGATGTTCCTTCAGGACAGATCTGCACCACAGGCACCACTATGGGTGGAAAAATAATAAGATCTACATGAAATTAAAAATCTGGTTTGAAAACAGCCTACCAGACATGTATTTCAAACTCAGCTTGCTGGATCTTTGCAAAATACATTCTGGGAGTTTATACTGAAATGGTCAATATTATTTTTTGTTTGTTTGGGGTTTTTTTTTTTAAAAAAAAAAAACAAACCCCACATATACAGCACTTAAGAGGGAAACGTCCCTGTAAGATTCATGCAATATAACTGATATTGTTTCCTTCCTCTAAGTTACTATGGAAAATCTTCATGAGTGAGCAAATTCTTTCTCAGACCACCACATTCTGAAACCCAGTATTAGAGAAATGCAAAGGCCATGAATGGAAACAAGACCTGTTTGCTGTATTTAATGTTCTGCATCATGTGGCTACTCACATGCATTTGTGAAAGAGTATTTGTGTGCACAGAAATAGAACCACAAGGAATCTTGGCAGTGCTCTTGAAGGTTTTTTAAGCTTATATATATATATGCATACACACACACACACATACATGTATTTGTTCCTTGCTTCTTTAAATTGCCTTCAAGTTGAACTAGGAATGACTTTTGTCCACTTGCCTTCTTCTCAGCTCTTTCTGAGTATATTATTACCTCATCTGGTTTATTATTGTACCTTGTGTTCTTTTCCTTCTTCATTACAGACTGTAAAAAGCTTTTGGTCTTATTGTTAATTTTCTCTCTTTTATTTTTTTTCCCCCAGTCTTAATTGTATATCTCTGAAAATGTGTTTCTGAGGTTTTAGCTTTGGCTGCAAGCACAGTAGTTATATTTATGGGTCTACCACCAGTTTGCTACAGTTCAAGTAATTTTCTGCTTTTTGCTTGTTATGTTTTTGCCTGGACTTGATATACTTTATGAGTTTTTCTGCGATATTGGCTTGTATATCTGGCATAGATAATATTTTGCCTTGCTCCTAATATCCTATCAGAGACCCAAAGAGTAATAATTTTTTCTTCCTGTGTAATGTTGGGAGATTATTTTTTTAAATGAGCTGGAAAACTTTAGTAGTTTACCAGAAATGAAAGCTTGTAATGAATCCACACGGAATTCTTTAATCATATCTTTGCTATTTTTTAACTGTACCTTCAAGTGGAATGTGTTTATATTTGCAGAGGAAAAAAAAAAGTTCTCTTGTTTAGCATTTCAGCATTATGCAGGAATTTTCAGTACAGGAGGCTGCTCATCATTTTTTCCTAAGTACAAAGAGTACTCAGAAGGGAGAGAGGAGAGAGGTGAGAGGTGTTTTTCCAGCCTGAGAAAGGTGAAAATGCTGCTCCTCTTTGCCATCAGAGATTAAACTTCTGGCAGGCCAATTTGTGTTCTGTCATGTAGAGCTGGGTTGTGATGACACAAACAGCTTAATTTTGTACTGAGGGTTTTGGAGAGTAGTTCTGCTTTATTAAATTTTCTCTCTGTGACAAAAATCCAAGGGAATTTTTGGGCTAGAAGATTTTTACCTCCAAAAATTAGTAGATATCCACACATTTATATCCCCACATATATATCCACACGTCAATGTGTTTTGACATGCACAGCATTTCAAAAAATAGAATAACGCATTTATCCATATTTGTACTTGAGACATCTCTTATGGAGACTTTATGAAGTCAAAGGTGAACTAAGCCCACCCATGCTTGGAACTGCAACTCAGACTGAGCTGACTGTAGCCCAGGACAGTCTGGGTGCTGAGTACCAGGCTGTAAGGTCTGCTGAACGAATCTGCTGTCTACAGATGGGCTGTAGGTGCTCTCAGGGAGGGATATTCATTACCTATTGCTGTGCTGCTTCTTCTAAGTGCCCTCCAAGAAAGCTTGCTGACTGCACAGCCTTTACTAGAGGCAGGTGTTTTTGAAGACTATGAAGAAACTCAGTGCAGTGTGAAGGAAGAAATATCTTTGAAATTGTGTAGAAAAGCAGGTTAAAGTGGCACAATAAATGGTAAGGGAAAAGGTCCTCTGAGGGGAAATTTCTGTTCTGAATGTTAAACATTGTTATTTAAATGCTGGATCCTAACAGATGGCAAATCTAGTTACAGGAAGGTGAGCAATAGGCCTGGAGATTTTCAGCTGATAGCTGCCTTTCATAACAAAGCATTAACGACTTAGCAAAAGATCTGGGGGCTGTCTGGTTAAAAAAAAAAATCTAGGCTAAACAACCTGAATCCTGCCACTTTCTGATGTGCAGAGGAGGTTCCCCTTCACCCACACTGCTTGCAACTTCTTAGCACAGTGAGTAGCATTAGAGCATCATATTGTTATGAATTTGTATGCTTACTGTAACAAATAAGATACATTTATTTTTGAAAGCCACATTAGGCTTTCTTTTAAGAGTCCTACTGATTTCCAGGTTGCCCTGATTTCCAGATTGCTTTCTTATATTATGAAGAGATTGCTGTGTCTCTAATATGTCAACTGTTTTTTCCCCAGTTGTTATATAGTACTCTCATCGCTGCCTTTCATTTGTTCTGAATTTGTTCCTTCCTAATGCAATCATACCTGCATTGCTTCTTTTTATCATTTTCCTTTTACAATTTAAATGGGACAATTTTGCTATCATTCTCTTTGTTTCTGAAAAAAGCATTTCTACAAAAAATCATATATTAAGTTAAAAAAAAAGAAAATGGTTAAGACTGAAGTGGGATCAAATCAGAGAGAAAAGCAGCAGCAGCTCACTGAAAACTTTTATGTATTCCTCTGTTTACCCACGCTTCGAACATCTTCTCAGGAAGGCTTGGTGTAGAAAGCATGCAACTGGTAGTAAAGAGAAAGGAGGGAGGGAGGGAGGGAGGGTGGTGTGGAACTGAAATAGCGGCTACGCTGTGGAGAGCAAGCCAAGTGCCAAGGGCAGCCCTGCACCTGAACGGTCGCCAGAAGACAACGCCAGCAGTTCACAGAGGTTCTGACGGTCTGTGGTTTGCTTCTGGGGGAGAGCTCTGGTGTCTTTTTTTGTGTGGGAGGAAACAATAAAAAACATCATCAGAGAACACCTGCAGGTGAGTGAGGGCATCTCATGACAGGGCTAAGTTGTGAGGCTCTGCTTCACTCTGGGCAGAGCCAAGACTTTAATCCTACAGCCCAGCCAAGTGCTGCAAGGTTTTGCAGAGTCAGTCTTGCTCCTTAAGCTCCTCAATATTCACCTCTTCCTACAAGCTACACAGGTACAGTGAGAGGCAGTTGCCATGAGATCTTGCTTTAGATAAGGCTTCTTATAAGGATGTGGTTGGTCCATATTTAAGCTTTCCTCTCTCTGAAAACAGTGCAGAAAAGCCTTTAACTTCGGCTGTTCACTTCCATCACATTTCCACATCAGCAGTGCAAGGCAAGTCCCTCTTGCATCTATCTGGAGCTTGAGTAATGGTAATGAAATCAGGGTTTGTCAAAGAGAACACATCTCAACCAGCTCAGCTGAGCTCCTAATTTGGTCTAATACATACCCTGGGGTCTCTTCAACATGTATTAAATACATATGTAAATGTCTTTTCATTTTTCTGACTTCTATGTCACATTGCACAAGCTGTCTCAAAAAAAACCCGAGAAGTGCAAGTGTTTAGTAGGAGCTGCTGACACGCTTCAGAATTCCAAATAAAGTGTTTCTTCAAAGAAGTGTGAGAAACATGACTTCTGCCCTCCTTGGTGTCTCAGCACTTGGTCAAAGACAGTTTTAAAGGACCTTGATTTTCAGGAAGTGCTTTTAGCACCAATATCTTTTATACTAGCTATTTGAGCAACCTGAAACAGTTAAAAATCCCTATATATATTTGAAAATTTAAATCAGGAGTTGATTTTTTTATGTTTCTTTTTAGTCAAAATGTGTTCTTTATTTCATCTCTACAGGAGATATATAGTGCATTCACACGATGTCTAAATTGTGCATGGATTTTTAGATTCACCTCCCTGTGGAAGTGTTTTTTCACTTATATTGAAAGATTTCATTTATTGTGTCATTTGCAGTATGAAGCTTTTTGCATCACGCTAATCAGGGAAAATTCAGTGTCTTAATAAAAATTACACACTATGTCTGAGATTTTTCCCTGTCAAAAGAAAGAAAAGTCAGGTGACACTGGAATAAAATGAAGCTTTACTTTTGAATTAAATTGTTAAAAATACTATAACTTCTAAAAGGTGTAAATTCTAGTGCTGTTGTTACATATCTGAAAGGAGAAAGGAGACAGGTCAAGTGTGTGACACTGTGTGACAAAGAGAAGGAATTTTCTGTTCACTTTTGGAAGTTCACTTAGGCCACACTAAGAACTTTTTATTCTTCAGGGTCTCATAGGCCATTTCCTTATGTATTTTAATACTTGATTAAAAATGAAGAAATGAACATATGCTGGAGGGATACAAACACTAGGCTATGGAAATGAGGGAAAGCCAAAATGAGATTAACAGATGGTCAGGCATGAGGTCCCGTTTTAAAACACATACTATCACATTAAGCTACTATCCTTCTGAAAATGTAAATGCAGTCAGACAAAGAACAACACTGTCTTGTTAATTTTTCTTCACTATGAATATGGAAAGCCTTTTTATTTCCATTTCTACTTCAGTTTTATTTTTGTTGTAAAATAAGTATTGGAGATAGTTGATAACTGTCCTCTTGAGATGCTTCTGGAAACCTATTTTTGTTAATTCTGTCCACTCATACAGCCTAGAAAATCCTCAGAATTCACTTCTCTATCTGTCAACACAACGGAGAGAAAGAGAAAAGGGATTTAAATGTTGCGGCATGAATTTGCTACCAAAAATAGGTGACACATAGCTTTTACACATAAATTTCTTTTTCCTAAGAATTTCTGACTTCTTCATTTCCTTCTCTGTTGTCCTGTCTGTGTGGTCCAAACTTTTCCACAGTTTCTCTCAGCTTCTTATTTTCACCTTCCTCTGCCTACAACCCCATCTCACTTCTGTATTGTGCTGTCTGAGCTCCATCTTCCCAATCTTCCTCTTCTCCAGAATCAGCACTTTTCCTACTTTTTTCCAAGAATGGGAAATGGGGCTAACCTGATGAAACAAGAGGACGCACTCTTTGATCTTAGTGTAGGACCCCACCTTGCCCCCTCCACTTGGGCAGGTTTTGTGCTCTGCTCAAAGATAAGGGGTAGCAACTCTAGGAAGAGCCTCCTGGCTGGCCATACGCCACCAGTCCATCAGAGCCCTGCTCCCCATCCACTGAACTGCTATTTCTACCTGCCTTACTTCCCACCCTCTCTCAGGACAGGGAGAAGCAAGGCTGTACCTGGGGAGCTGTGGCCTCAAACTGATCTCTGTTCTCTATTTGCTGTCCCTTTCCCCTGCTATCAGAGAAAAAAAAAAAAAAAAAAAAAACAGAAGGAGCTTGTTTCCTCTTAAAGACCCATTCGACAGCCAGAAAGGGATGTTCTTCTTTTGCCTGTAGTCTTGCCTTAGATGGCACCCACAACAAAGAGGCAGTGTCCAGAAGTTTTTCTTGGTCCCTTAAAGGAGGGTGGGATGGAAAGAAGGAAGGGTTCCAAAATCTGCCCATGAAATCCCGTCACCATAATGGAAAAGGATATTTGGAGGGCTGCTTCAGGCTTAGCAGTTCATGTTTCAAAAACTCCAGCAATCTGACTAGAAAGATGTCTTTGCTGTGAGGTGTAAGTCTGATTTCTGTACATGAACAGGCTATTATAAGCAGGAAGACAGTAAGATCCATTGTACATGTGTAGTTTCCCAGCACTGCTACAATCCCACTGCACTTTTCCTTTATAAACAGTGGCTAACCTGTGGGTATATATGCCCGCACAATTTCCCTACTCTTTCCGTGAGGGCTCCGCACACCTTGAAAATGGGGTACAAGGATACATAGTGCTGGGGCTGTGTCTATGCCACAAAAGTCTCCTGACCAAACCCTGTGCCAAACCTCTTTTCCTCTGTGTGCTGCTTAGTGCTGGATCCCATGAGCAAACTTCCTGGGAGGAGCTAGCTGGAGTGCTCCAGACAAACCCAGGGAATAAGCTACACCCTGTGAGGAGTTGGAACATCAGGAGACTCATGCTAGGGTTTAATCCCTAGCCTCCTTGTTTTTAGCAGTGTCAACATGCCATAAAAACTCAGTCCTGCACATAATTATTTGTGTAAGAGCCATTTAGCCCAGAGAAGATCAGAGACAGTGTATTCCAGACAGCCCAATATGCCACAGTCCCAAAACTGTCTCCCCAGGGATGGGCACTCTGCAGAATCAAATCCCCCACCACTTTGCAATTTTGCAGTCATTTTAAGTCTGGTAATCAACTTTTTTTTTTTTTTCACAGATTTCCCTTCAAATGCACCTCTAATGGTTCTGCAGATATTTGTTTCTTCATAATTGTCGGTTTCTATAAAGCTAAATGTCTCCTCTCTAATTTTTCAGCTAGAAATATGTGGAGAAGATCTGACATGGGTAGGGCTAGTAATTTTATAAACTCAGCCTTTAATTTTCACACAGGAATCTGTGAGGCAAACAGTGTCTATTAAAAAAAAAAAAAAAAAAAAAAAAAAAAAAAAAGAAAGAAAGAAACCTATGAGCCTCTACTGTTCTTTCAGGAATTGTTCCATACATTTGTAGCTAGGATATTGCCATCATAAAGTCCTCTTTTTACAGTAATTTAAATAGACTTTGATGTGCTTCAAATGGCCAAATAAGGTTATATATCATAAATAAGCATAGAGGTAAAAAGGTCCATAGATATTCAAATGGAATTTAATTATGGAGTTAAATGCAGAGTTGATCCAAAGTTTACCTTAGATTGGATGATTCATGAATTGGTTTGTTTTTTTCCTTTATCTATGAACTGCTGAAATGTTTACTGCTAATAATAGCTCTACAATCAGCCAGAAGTGTGTTTCTTGGACCATAGATCTTTATGTAATGGAAGAAAGTACATTTCCAGTATGAAAAAGAATCTTCTTCCTTATGATCTTTCTTTTTTAAATTGAAGTAGCTTCATATTAGATGCCCTAAGACATACACGCCCTATTCTTAACTACAAAAACTGATTTTCTGTTGTTGTTCTTAAAAGTGCATTTGAATATAATATCCCTCTGATACGTACAAATATCAACATACCCTAAAATGGTACTGAGTGATTTTAAATTTTATAGGCAATCTAGATATTCTCAAAGTGGAAACTGTATTTAAGAATCTGAATTAAGAGAAACAGTATAGTACAGATACCTCCATGCATTTAGGAAGACAAAAAAAGTCAAGTTCCCAGAACAGTACCTGAAATATTCTTCCATACAATAGAAAGTACAGAAAAACAACTGCAAATTCTAGAGAAAACTGCAGGGTTTACAAGGTGGCTTTTAGTAATTCTGGAACATTTAGTGTAATTAAGGAAGAAGTAATGGAGAAGCTGTAACACACACAGACTGTCTCCAGTAATACTAAAAATGTGATACAATGAAGATCTGATCACCTCTGATAGACCCCTAAGCACACCAAACAGATGATACCTGAAGAGACATTGCTTTGATATTAGTAATGGCAAGATGTGGGGCTAGCCAAAAGTATAGCCTGTATTTAAGAACTAGGAGCTGAAGTGACACTATTTCTGCAGAAAATAAGAGATCTGGAAAAATGTGACTGTGGTGGGAACGATTGCTGTCATCTGTTCCTGCTTAATGGAAATGGTGAGAAGGGAGGGAGGAACTTACAGCTTAACAATGCTTTCACCCAAACCCACAGGGCATGCCTAACACAGAATATAATGAAACTTTAATGTCACAGGACACCTATCCAGCAGGTGGAATGTGGGAATTGTAAGTAATATGCTTCTTCCCATCAAAAGAGTGCAGGTATTTTTCATGCTGTAATAAGGCATCAGTATTTGCTGTAACCTTGTAAACTGTAGAATATTCTTGAGATTCATAGAGATTTTTCAGGATTGCAGGACATACAGAAAATGGTAGCTCAGTACTTTTACTGGTGTTTCAGGTGCAGATCCAGAATCATGTAAAAGAGTATACAGGGTCTGATTCAGAATACAGTTTACCACATCCTTTACTGTGTCACTGCTGAAAAGAGACATCTCATACTGAAAGCCCATGTTAATTTTAAACCCCCAACTGCACGTTTCAGTAAACATTATATGGAGCTAAAAAAATAAGTCTTTCTAACTAAATTTTATTTTCTTCACAGGAAATAGGAAATATTCCCCTGAAATCAAGGTGTGTGGATCCATTCTGTTTCACAAACTAGAGTAAATTTTAAGCAATCATCATCACCTTTTCTTGTTTCTATAAGCCCTGCATTGAGCAATTCTTAGTTTTCTATTGGATCACATCAGCAGACATGGCATGTTTTACTGTACATGCCAAATGTATTTAATTTTTTCACGCATTCTGTGGGTGGCTGAGAAACACGCACATTCCAGGACCTTGAAAATCCTTCGTGTTCTGTAGAATGGGAGGGCATTTTTTTAAATTTTTTTTTTCTTTTTTACAAAAAATTGTTACAGCTATTATATAGTATTCACACTGAAGTAGAAAATGATTATAAAGGGACAAGAGAGTAAATCAGCCAAATGCAAAGAAGGAAAGAAAATATGTCAGCTCCACCCACTGTTTGAATAATATGCTCATCTCCTGAGGTATTAAAAACAGAACAGGTTAAAAACAGGAAAGCAGTTGTGCTGGCAAAGTGAAGAGGCACATGCATGTTCTAGTCATTACAGTTTTGCCAGCAAAATACCACATAATTCTATAGCTGATGCTTCACATTCAGCTTAATCTGCAATACCTTTTTTTAGCTACAGAATCATCTGCCTTGGTCACACAAGGTTAGGACTATAAGTAGCTCCAATGAACTCTGGAATGTATTTTCCAGTAACAACATCTGGCTATTGAAAACTCCACTGACAGCTGCATTGGTGGCTGTGAGAGGCTATCTTCAGGTCAAACTGCTGTAGGGCTGGCTGAGCCCTCTTCTTCACCAATGAGATTTACTCTTTCCGTCCTTTTTTCTTTGAATCTGGATAATATCAAGCTTTCGACCTTTCCCTGGAATCAAGGAAAACACACTCATCGTATTAATCTATGAACTGATGTAAGGATATAGTTGAGCAATAACATATTTATGCTAGAATTTAGTTGAGCTCATGAAAAATAATTTTGCAAGCTTTCCCTTGCAAAAATGAGTCCAACAGCCATATGTGCACCATCTTATGAATGAGGTAAAGCAGCTTGTCCTGTTATCCCACCCATAACTCCTGTAATAATGTTGTCTCATCTGAGAATTCCTCATTTCTCCCTCTTCCAGGATGAAAAAAAGTTATCTAAGTGCCTTGAGAAGTGAGATTTAGTCTCAGTATGTATGTTCCCAGAACACAAGGAGGGGCTATACCATATATTTTCTGAGCTTCCACCTTACCTTCCTCTACCCCACTACTTGTGGTAAGGTACCTTATGTGTGTTGCCCTTGTGCTTCTCCCCATACAGTAGCCATACCAGAAGAGAACTCAAGAGTGGAAGAGTCAGGTCAGCCTCACTCCAAGCTGGAGACTGGATATGACAATGAGCTCTCTGAAGTCATCTGAAAGAAACTGACTGCTTAATGGTTGGGTTGGTTGCTTGCTTGGTTGGTTGGTTGCTTGTTTGCTTTCTTGCTTGCTGGTGGTTTTGTCTGCAAGCCCACTTATCTTTTACTGATTTCAGGTGTCCCTTACTTCAAGAGCTTTAGTCCACATGTTTAACCTGGCAGAAATTCCTCATTTTTGCTAAGCTCAAGCCTCAGACAGTAAAGATCATGTAGAAGGTGAGAAGGGTGTGCAGGTAGATAGAGCCCATACATTCCAGCCAGTTTTTCAAATGTAAAGGTGCTGCTGGAACAATAGTTGACATGTTTGAAGAATCCAGCTATATCTGAAATAGTTTTTTCTCTGATGTGTTTAAAATGAGAGTGTTGATCAATGCCTAGAAAGATGTCAGTCCTTTTTCAAGAGTTTAATTTGCTTTGACTTTGGCAAAGTCAGCCTGGAAAAATGTTTCACATCTTTCTGTTTATTTAGTTGTGTTTATTTCTAAACTTCTAATTGCTCTGAGGTAATCATCTCATTAGAGATGATTTCTAGAGAATGCAAACTGAACTGCTAGGTAGCACTGTAAGAGTTCTTTCCAACAGGAATTAGGAAAGATCATTGGAAACATTAGTGGATGTGTTTATAGGGCTTAGACAATTTTTTTCCAGTTGGCTTTAAGGTATGATTAAATTGTTTTGCATAGCCAAGAACTGCAGGAAGACTGCTGCTTGTGAATACTTTACTAGGAAATTGTTTTAGCTAGAACATTATTTTTGAAAATGTTCATCTGCCACTTATTCTGGAAATGTTCACGCCCAGCCCTCAGTGGGTTTTAGTGTTTGCAAAGGGCTCAATCAAACTTCTACTGAAATTAATGGAAAAATATGAGTAGTGGAAAAGTCTCTAAATATAATCAAGTTTATCCTTGTCTACTTGCTCAGAAGACTTAACTGCCGTGATTCATAAATGAACCACAGAGAAGGAGTGCAACAGATAAAATTCTGTCCTATCTGAACAAAACTGGGCTGTCAGCTAAAAGGCAGAGATGACACCACAAATGCAGCCTTTATTTGCTTCCCCTTTATTCTCCTCTACTTCTGTCATTCTTCCCAAAACTAATATGCATTGCAAATTAGATTTTAACTCTGAATAATAACTCAGCATTATCAAGGCCTAATTATAATCTCACATTATTTTTGCTATTGATTTTGTGTAATCTTGATAAACAGAGAAGCATTAGATCACTTTGCCCTGTTTAGATAGTGTACTGTTGAAATCAGTGGGAGCAGGAGTTGGTCCTTATCCAAAGACCATTAAGGGAAAATGGGATCTTTTCATTCATTTACATACAAACAGTTTATATTTCAGATTCTTGTGGAGAACCAAAGGGAAACTGGTGCTGAGGCACAAAAACCTTTTCCCCCTTTCTGGATTAACATTAAAACTCCGTTTGTGAAAAGGTTTACTTTTTTTCTTCCTTTTAAACTCAACAAGGTCTTTCAAAAATAGAGTGAAATCTAATATTTTCATTGATAATCTATTTCCTACAAATAAAAAGCGTCATGCTGTATAAATGACCTTGTGTTATTAATGAAAGATGACTAGAAATTAAAAAAAATAATTGCATTTGCAATACTGAATGTAGGCAGCATTTGTATCTGGCAAAAACATTCTGTATGCTACTATATTGTCTTTGAACTTATTTCCCATGGGAGTAGCTGTTGCTCAAGGAAACAGGTGTTTCAGTATAATACCTAGAGGGCATCATTTAAGTGAGTTAAAACATTATTTGTTTATGGAACCCACTCACTTTCTTGCACCCTGTTTTGACACAGTTCAGCAGAAGATATTTATTAGGATTTAAATAGTCTATGGTTCCTAAATGCAAATGCCCATGACTGCTACATAAATCTGTTTAGACCTGCTAACAATTTAGAACTGAACCAGGACATTTCATTTTCCATCATCTAGCTTTTTTTCAAAACTCTGGAAAAAACGGGCATTAAGCCTTTGGCTTGTCCTGTCTGTAATGTCGGACTGAGACCACTGCAGTCACATTGACCATTATCCTGCTGCTGACTCCTGTGAGCTGTGCCCACTCTGTGGAAGGTGCTCACATTTTCACCCTTGGGGAATCAGATTTCTCTTACCTAACACCAGCATCTCCAAGTTAGACAGAAGTCAAAGGTAATCACTGCAGTTCCCTTAGATAATAAAAAAGGAGGACATTTTCAAAGGGACACTCATCACCCCATCATTTGGTGCAAGGAATTTCCAGTTGAGCTGCTCAACTCTTGGTTGATGACAGAGCGAACCTCTGCACCTAGCAGACTTTCTGAAGCCAGCTTTTTATATGGATGGTGTTAAGGGAATTAATCCCAGAGATGTGACTAATGATTTATGGAGCGTGCCTGCACAAGTGGGTACAGAGAGCCAGCCCTGAGTTCTTCCCATCCACACTCCTGCTCACTCAGCTAGCTCTGAGGAAAGGCAAAATGAGCTTAGGTCTGCCTGCACCTGCCTGGGTAAATCATGCCCTTGCAAGATGAGGTTTAAGTAGCTAGTTACTGCTTTCAGCTGCACCCAAAAAGATCTGCTGGTCATTCCTGGGGAAAAAAGTAATTTAAAAAAATCAATAAGAAAAGATAACTGAATGATCCAAAAATACCCTCTTTCTGACCTTGAGTGTGAAAAGAAGTGGAGAAGAGAGGAGCTGTGTCTCACAAGATAGAGTTAATGAATATGTGAGACTAGGATTTCTTTTTAAAGTCCATTAGGCTCTAATTGCTCTGAAAGGAGCCAAGTTCCCTAACAGCAGCTTCTGCACAGTGGCAAGTGCACTTCTTCCCATGCACAGGCCGCTCTTCTCTAAGTGTAGAGCAGATTCAGAGGTGTCTAGGGCATGAGTTAAAATACTTATTTTTGAAGCTCTCTTCATCTTCTCTGAGTGCTGGGAGTTCTATTTTTATGGTGAAAGTAAGCACAGTAACACATGAGTGCTACTTTTTAAATGGCACACTTGATGCACTTTAACAAGTTAAGCATATTGAATGTGTCTGGTGGTGAAATTTGTGATGAAAAATACAAAAAATATTTTTTTTGTTTGTGCCTAAATATGTGAATTTAAAGCTGGCTGTTTCAAAATGTTAAGTTTTGCTGTTGAGTACAGAGCTTCTGCTTTTTTATCATTGTAGATTAGATGAAGATGAATCAATTCTGGAGAGAGATCTCTCGTTATTAGGCTGTCTATCATTAGAGTTCTGGTTCTCCTAACAGAGAAAATCATTCTTTAGATTAAGTAAATCTTGATAACACTATACCTTCTTATTCCCATCTACTTCTTTCAATATTGTGACTTAATTGAATGGATATCACTAATGGGGTCACAAATGCAAGAAAAACTTGGTAGGTCATCTGTTGCAAAACTATTTAGGAATATAGAAGTTAATTATAAATTCTCTGTTGATAAATATGACTTTTTATTTTTAGTCCAAATATGCAGTCTGAAAGCAGAAACATTGCTGATGTCCATCAAGAACTTTGATTAAAATAGTTTTATTTTGAGATTTTCACCTTGTTCTTTAAGAATAAGGTGAAAATTCTTTAACATATAGGTATATGTTTTTGGAGTGTCTGGAGTTTGGTATCTCATCTATTTTTCACTCTTTTCTTTGCATATCTATAGTTTTATGTCTGTGTCTAGGTCAGAACTTACTGCAGTATGTAGTCAGAAATCAATATATGGTTAATCTTAGCTGAGTTCTCTTCAGTTGCTCTTTTCTTCTACTATGTTAATTTTCTTGTGTCATCATCAGATAGAGATGTCAGTGAAAAATTAGTCCTGTTTGTCTAGCTTACACATCTAACATGCTACTAATTTTAGGTTCTTAGGGAACTTATTCCATAAAAGTAGGTGCTTATAAAGTCAACAGAAAAATGTAGGTGCTTTCAAAGTCATCCAAAAATAATTACTGCCCATTTAGTTTTAGATAGCCAAGTCAGGCACCTACTTTTCTCTTTAACTATGCAGAGAACTTCAGGGCTTGCTGTAATGATTCCCTAGATCCCTGAAAATAAGTTGCCTAAGCTAGACAGTGACAATCCCTTGTAGAGGAATTCATATGACCTGTGCTGAAGTATCTGCCTTTGAAGTAGTTATATTCTTATACATCTGACCTTTATCAGAAATCTTCCTCAAGCGTTGCTTAATAGGACATTTTCACTGATTATACAGAATTATTATCTCAGAAGCAGGTACCAACAGAGCGTAGGCATTGAAATTTGGAAAGATTAATACCACTGTTTGTAACAATTGCCTCTGTAGGAAAGGCTTCTGAAAAGAGCAGGCTGCTCATTAGATTAGGAATTGTCCCCTCAAGTTTTCTGAGAGTCATTGTGTGAAAAAAAGAGTACCGCTTAAGACATACCTAAATATTTGAGATGCACATGCCAAATCCAGTAAATAGTTTGAATGAAAAACTTCTGTGGGGTCCATCACGATTTCCACCTACATTCATATCCTAGCTGGTTACAGCTGTCTTGTTAGATTATTATTCCCTGTATATTTATCTTATGTTACCTGAAAGAATCTGGTGTTGTAGAACAAGGAAAAAAGTTGAAGAATATTCTTCAGTTTTACTGGAAGATAAAGGTATTCCAGCACATTCAGGATCTTACCAGGTAAGTCCACAATGAGAAAGAGGCTTTTTGTGTCTTTATAATAAATCACAACAAATGCTTTGAAATAAGATAGGAGATCCTCAGCTTCACATGACTTCAAATTCTGTGTTACTAATTAACATTGCTAAGAATAAAGGCCATGTGAAGAGCATATCCCAATATCATGAGCAGTTCCTTGTTATCATGAGCAAACAGACTGTAGACTATAGTGCTTGTGATAAACTGATCAAAGACTTTTCTAAATGGTTAGGTTTCTTCCTTCCATAACTTTTCTTGTAAGACTCACATCTTTTTTGTGGAATCATAGAGTCATAGAATGGTTTGGGTTGGAAGGTACTTTAAAGATCTCATTCCATCCCCTCTGTGGACAGCTTCCACTAATCAGTTTGCTCAAAGCCCTATCCAGCCTAGCCTTGAACATTTCAAGGGAAGGGGCGTTTGTTTCTTAGAATCCTTCTTTTATTTTCTACTCTGTACTCTCTTTGTTATTAATTTTCAACTATCTGCTCTGTTCCAACATGATAATTTAGCTTAAAAGAATTCTTTTGCCTTCTTATGTTTGTCTTCTGAGTTTAAGAAGAGACCATCCATTTATCCTCTATGCCTCCAGTCTGCCTAGTTAAGGAACCAAAGACTTGATTCCTCACTGAGGGACTTAGCATATTAAGGCCACATACGTTTTTGATCTTTGAATGCAAGAGTGGAAATCCCATGTGATGCATTTCAATTCTTTGTCCAAGGATTTGGTACAGCCCAGTGCTTATGAATGACATTCACTCACAAGAACCAACATGCCGACACCTAAACTAACCCCAAAAGACACAGCAGAGTAAGGAGTGGCCTGTACCATGCTATTCATACTTCTGGTTTTATTTTTACTTGAATACCTTGTCTGGTACACCCTAAAAATAACATGCTAGCCCATTGTCCTCAGAGATCCGAGTTCCTAGTTCAATAGACAATGCAAATAGGATATACTGGAGCATTTATGCACATGGCAGTTCCAACTTGAAATGGCAAATATGAATTGATGTGACTGGTAGAACTATCCCTGAAATTGTTCAGAATGGCTGTGGATTATTTTGAGATATGCTGGGGTATCTATGTCATCTAAAATTTCAGCTTTAGCACCACCAATAAAAGAGAAAAAGAAAACATTAAGAGAGTTAACACCATCAATGTTCCGTTATTTTAATAGTATTATGTCACTGTAATTAGTTGTTTTGGAAGAAGGATTTAGAATATCTTTATTTTGAAAGCAAGAGTAGGGAGAATTATCACCTGTGTAAATTTTACACAAAAGCATCAGAGCATGTTAAGAAAGCATATAAAAGTAAAACAGACCAAAAGTGACATAAAATGTCATACATAGGAATTCTGATATTAAAAAAGTTTACTTTCATACAAATGAGGAGTTTCTAAAAATTATTTTGTTAATCTATTAGAACAGTAAATCTTTCAGCTTCTCTTAAATCTTTCTCTCTCAGTCTGAGTCATATTTCTAGGCCACTAAGAGAACATACCTAGGCTTCTGCACTAAGTGTGAAGGCTGTTGTCATCCTGATTTTGAAACTCCATGAAATCATAATTGCAATTATTAGACCAAATATAACCTTGTTATTAAGCAAATAAACAGTTCAAGCCTCCCTGAAATCTCCTCCACCCAACAGTACACAATACATGAAGGTTTTCACATTCTTTGTCAGATTTATTTGGTTGTCAGTTCAGTTACTGATGCAATTAGGAGGTGCTAGTAAGTATTACATTTGTGGCAGAAAAAAAACCCTATTTGTGGAGTTCACTCATTCATCACTATTTTAAAGACACTTTTTGGAGTTTGGTTACATAGCAACATTCCATTCAAACTTCCCCAGCGGCAAATTTGCTGTAGTTGCCAGAAATGTATCATTCAGCAGTCATGATGGCAGTTAGATTGGGTATTCTGGTGAAATAATTTTGTTTCAGTGTTCTAAATATTTGTGCACACACTAACGTAAAATTTAAGATCTTCAGTTGCTGGAAAAGTAATATAAGATGCTGTTATCATTATACTTGTTAAAATTTTTTTAATTAAAAAGAAATTTTTTTTTTCTCATTGCAAAGACCCATTTGGTATCTATGGCTGTCAAAATAATACTGGTATGGACCAGTAGAAATTGCACTTAATTGTGTTAAGATAATTGCATAGGAATAGAAGAAAATAGAATGAATCCTTCAATAATTAGTCAAGACATCTTTTGAAAACGATATACAAACAATGTTAATTTATCTTACCTGTCTCCAGAGCATCAACTCAGTATATGAGGCTAGTGACATCTTGGATTCCTTAGACACATCATGCCTTTAACAGTCTCATCAGAAGATGCAAGATGTCTGGAATCTGTTCTATGTCAGGTCAGCACAGATTTTTGACCATGTAGGATATTATTGTTGACACTGGGTGCCAGGGTTTATGCAACTGACACGAGACCTAGACAGTTAAATTTTTTTTGGGGATGAGACTCAGACATCAGCAGGAAGGTGCCTACACATAAGCATCCCCTCTAACATGTGAAAGCAATTTGAGCTCCAGTCAGTTCAGTGAGTTTAGCTGACCAAATCTAGGCCTCTACTGTAGATGCAATTGAATGGCTCTCCAGACCTTATTGGCTCTACTAAGAGTCAGCTCAGCTACACAAATATAGAAATTCTGTTTCCTATAAGCTCTTCTAGGATATTCTGGCTGGCTTCCAGATGCCAGTCCAGAAGGGTTTGGGGTTCTCATATACATATCTATCTGCCAGTCTCAAACTATGTCCCAAGTAGCAAGAATAATCTCCTCAGCACTCCTGAAAAGATAGATGAATCAACCCTTGAATCACTGTTTACTAAAATGAGAACTCACACACCTATATCATGTGTAAATACTTTGATTTGTTCACGTTAAATTTCCACAACCTGGTTGATTCCTGACAGAGTCAGCAAAGCCTAACCTGGTACGTCTATAGAACCAGCAAATGCACAGGTATCTCCAATGGGAAATTCAGACTTTTTGAAGATCAGGGATGATTTGGGTGAGATGCCGACTTCTCTCCCTCAACAGTCCTTCACAATTCATGCAGAGAGCTGAAGATCCATGTTATCCATGTTATGGGCACTGCTGATGAACAAAGGTGATGCTGATGTGAGGAATTATGTGAGGCCTATGGACAGAAGAACTTTTTCAGAACTGTTTTTAAGATTCCAGAAACAAGACAGCAATGATACATGCTGGTGTAGGGTTAAGCGACAAGAATTTAAAAACCAGGATTCAGATGGAAGTCACAGAAAATTCATTACTTAGGGGTCACACTTGTGATTTTTTTTGTAGCTCAGATACTATCAATATATAGAAGACAGGAAGAGGGGTGAGTGAGGTGGTATTTGATTTTATCCCTGTGTCGTAAGTTCAAATATGTATGAAACTTTAGTCAGATATTTTATTTATTTTGTTTTCATCTACTCAATGAATGAATAAGGCACAATTACAAAAGAATCCATAATCCTAGCACAGAACTGTATTTAGATGTATGTTTTGCAAAGAAAAAACAGAAAAGACACTGTGAATTTACATTTTGAGAACTTCCTTCTGTGTGGGCTAAACAGATACAAAACAGATAGTTTCCTTTCATTACTGTGTAGGACTGTCATTTAAGGCACAGTCTGAATGGATCAGCTGTTCTTTAGTTCTCCAGACTAGAATCTGACAGTTAAAATTCAGTAAACCAAGAGCTCCAACAAAGTTAGGAAAAGGCTCCTGTGCTTAGTGCTTTTGCTAGGGCTAGCTGTTCATAAAAGGGCATCAGGCCTCTGCCCGATGTACAAGGAAATGCGGAGTCAAAGCCTTGATTTAAGATGATAGCTTCAGGGATCTTTGTTTGTACCTCTTAAAAAGCTTAAAAGTTCTTAACCCATCATCTGTCACCCTGTCCAAATTAATCTAAGGCTAACAACATGATACACTTTACACAGGTTCTTATCTTCTTTTATCAAAAGTAGAAAAGACAGTGGAAATATACAACTCTTCAACTGGACATCAGCTGTCACTTTGGATTTTTGAGATAGTGGGAGCCAGGACAGGTCAGACCACTGGAAATTTAGGGACTCTCTAGGATCCACATCTCTGGATTCCTTTAGTATACAGTCTTTTTAAGTGACCCATTTGTTTTCTTCTACAGATCTAAAGCCTTTCTTACCTATTCTTTATGTCTTAACTTGAAGTGGAATTAAAGAAGATTATTTCTCTATGCTTGGCTGTGCCTTAAACCGGTCACTCCATCTTCATCCAGATACATCTGACCATTAAGTCCTGTAACTATTGTTTCAGCAGTTATGAGTTATGACTACTATATTGCCTAATTTTGACACTTAGATTCTTCCTGAAGAAAAAAGAATCTGAATAGACTCAGGTCTTAATTACACCAGGTCTGAATTTTTAGACCACTAAAATAGTTTAAAACTGAGTACACTTTCAAGTCATAAATACATTGATTACATTTTTAATTTCATATAATATCTGTATTTATAAAACATGGGAAGAAATTTTAAAAAAAAATTCTCCTGCCTGTGTCATCTTCTCCAGTCCCTCTCAACTGTGCTTTCTGCAGCTGTGGATGAACATGTAGGACACTTTTTTCCTGCAAGGGAGTAGGCCATCTCATCTGCTTTTGTTATTATGTCCCATAGCACTGACAGGAATCACAAAACACAAAACATCAGAGCCAGGATGCACTGCAAACCCCACCATTCTGGGCATCATTCCAATGAAGATTTTTACATCAGTGGATGTAAAAAGGAAACTTTGAGACCAAAAATATCACCCATTGGATTAAGTTAGAGCCAACTGGTCTTAAATTCTATGCATAATCTGCTGAAAACATAGAAATCAGCTTAGTTCTTTCCATATAGGTCTATTTGATAGGGTAGGTAGGTGCCTATAATCACATGGGCATATAAGAATATTTGGGCAAGATTTTTAATTAATAACTATTTAATTTGAAAAAAAGGTTAGCATTATCAAAGACATGTTAATACCAATGGATAAGCTAGTTAATCTCCTTTTATAAACTGCCAACATGTAGTGATATTTTATGGGTTTTTTTAATGAGTTTCATCACAGTGAAATTCTGGTTCTTCTTTATAATCCAATCTGGTTTACTGACTCACAAAGGGTGGAGCAAAATGTCAAAATCTTTTGGTCCTTCACTTAGAAGTGTTTGTAATACTGAGCGATTATACATTTATCTGCTTATTAACATCAAGTACAACATTATGTGAACTCATGATCCACAATTACCATTGTAAAACTAAAGTACAACAGGACAACCTTGACATGCAAAGAGACAGAGAATCCTCTGGATCTGAGGATATACAAATAGAACTCTAGCCTGTCATTAAGAAGTGTTTGTGAGGAGAACCCCAACCTTCATGTCAAGAAGAATAGAATTTGGCCAGAGGTCATGGGCTTTGTCTAGCAGTTACTAAATATTTCCTGTCTGCTGCAATACAGGAGTACTTGTATTAACTATTTTGGGATAGAAAAGAAAGGGATCCCATGTGTGTGCAAGTCTTTTTCCCCTGTTAGTTCATAGAAGTGAGGAATTTCAGTTTAAATGTTAAAACTGGGAAAGCTGGATTAACAATTCACATTGTTCTCTTTGCTGGTCAAAAAAAAAAGAAAAGAAATCAACAAAGGAAAAAAGGTATATATAGATACGCTGTATTTCATGGGGTTTTTGGACATTCATGTCAGGTAGGAAGGAGTCAAAGTTTTGTGAAAGCCTCTCACGGGAGTTTGTGTGATGTGTCTATGCCTTGAAGACTGCAAGAAAACTCCAAAGCTCCTATACAGAGCTTTCCCAAGATTTAAGGAAGTGTTCTTATTTTCTGTAGGAATGAAAGAGAAGATTTTCACAACCAACAAATAAAAAATGAGAAAGCCTTGCTTCCAAAGAGGCCGTTTATCACTTATTTTTTGAGTTCTTTCCTGTCCTGTCATTTCACATATCTCTGGTAAGGACCCTTACCACCAAGTTATTACTCAGTTTTTCAGGATGAACCTTCTCCATTACTCCTTATGCATTTCATAGTAGTAAATTTATGTTGGTATCTAAGCATTAATTGGAGAAGAGACCTCAGTGACAGTATTATTAATCCGTGGCAATTATACTAAGTATTGGACCAAAACTAGGATAATATTTTATTTGATTTTTCTCACTAGAACCAAGTGTAGTTTAAAATCTCAATTGCAGCAGGGAAGGGAGGGAAAAAAACAGAAAAAGGAAAAAAACCAACAATTGATATCCTATAATAGTCCAAATTTTGGCAAGCAAAACTGTCACTTTGGGAGTTCAAACCTTGTAATTCAAAGAAGCAGATTTTTAAAGGCAGTTAGATAGACAAAGAGTTAGATAGAGACACGAGGCAAAGGTTTTTTAAAGCGTGGATGAGACAGTAGATATAATTATTGAAATCAGTAGGAGTTTGCTCTGGAAATAATGCATTGTTTAAAAATCAGTCAGAGCTGAGATGTTCAAGTCCACAGAGCTTTTTGATTGTCCATGTTCTGATTGATCAGCATGATACAGCAGCAAGCTGCGATGAGTTGTGCCCAACCATTTTTGAGGCACAGCCCTCAAACATACAGTAATTGTTTTTCTATAACCTATTTCGTAGTAATTCCAGAGAAACTGAAACAGCCCAAGTGAGAAACAATGAGACCTATATACTCTTTTGGCAGGTCAAAGTGAGTTAAATACTGATGGTAAAACCCAAGCCCAAGTCTTTCTGAGGGGTCTGGTAGTTTAACCACTATGCTGTGGAGGGAAACTGCAAAATCTTTCTGGCTTTCTCAGATTTTTTGGTCTTTGTTTCTCCTTGCACAGGAGGCTTGATATTTTGAAAAAGCCCCATGATCTGAAGCCACCACATGTGGTAAGTGGGGAACAATGTAGGTTGTCCTAGCTTTTGCTGCCTAATGTGCCCATATGCAAACTAGTTATCTAAATTTCTAACAGGTAAAAATTTAGTGGAGTTTTGGAAACAATTCAGCTGACCAGATGAACATTGTCATGTTGTCTTCCTGAGAGTGACCTACACTGACTAGGTCTCAGAAAGATTGTAGAACCATTTGTGTAGACTCCTACATTCTATGTACTCTATTTCAGGCCGTATGATTTGGGAAGTGCAGTACTATTTTGTCTCAAGTAAATGCAAACCCACCCCACATTCAACAAATCTAAACTGTTTCTGAGTGTGTAACATTTTGAATACCTAGGTCTGCCATCAGTGAAAAGAAACAAGCCATCATCAGAGGATGGCTTAATTCTGGAATGATACATATCTCCCTCCAGAGATGCGTGTCTCTTTTGACAAGAAGGGACAATGCTATGTTGAATAACATCTAAGTAGTATGAAACCAGCCTTTCCAGTCTGAAGCTGCTGTGTTGTGTCATGCTTTGGACAAACTCTTCATAATGATTACCTTTGGCTCAAGGGATCTGTGCTTATAATTCTGTGCTGCTGTGTACACACAGTATGTACAAATGCTTAGATGGGTATAAAATACAAACGTACTGTTGGTGAATCTATCAGCTTCAGAAAGCATGACTACCAAGAAAAATGAAACTTATTATCTGAATTATATAGCTTTTACAAATATAATTATTGGGAGTGAAATGACAAATCTAGCCATTGTTATTAGCAACTATGAAGGCCTAGATTTATTGTCATGATGTCTCAGTTGTAAAAGGGACATAATCCATCATTCAGAAGAGAGTGTATCCATGATCACAATTGTTTACATTAATAAACATCAGCTCCAACACCTATTTGAACTCTAACTGCTCTGTTACCCAGACTTCTGGAATAAACTTTTTAGTCTATTTAGCCCCAACTCTCATGACTACAATCAAACCTGGGAACTTCATGCAGTCACCACAGAAACAGAGGAAAACAGTCTAAATTCTTCAAGACTACATGAATACATAATTATACTTTTAATGAGGAAGACAAAATTTCTAACTGTGCGAACTTGAAGAGGACATTGGGTAAGCCTACATAGTAATTAAGAGCAGTCTTGAAAAACCAAGACCTGTGATCCTTCCATGTTATCCCCTCAAGGACTGAATGAACTGGCCCTGCCTGAATTCCTAATGTGGAGGAACCTGGGTGAGAGGAGAGAGAAGTCACCACAGAAGGGCATGGGGAGGCATACTTGCCCTGTGCAGATCTGGGAGGTCATGGTTTGTCCAAGCCTCAGGCTATTACTGCATGCCTGAAAAATGGGCAGAAGATGAGTCTGATTTTCAGGGTGACTGCATGGAGACACCTTGCTGGAAGCAAATTTAAAGGAGTTTCTTGGAAGACTTTAAAACCAAGGTTGAGATCTACTATTAGGTTCACAGCATTTCTGTCTCACATGACAAGCTGCTTATTTCATTAGAGCCTGAGACAAAAGGTTATCTAAAGATCTTTTTTGGGTTGTTTTTTTTTTGTTTTTTTTTTTTTAATGAGAATTTAAGACACATTGCCCTTTCTGTATACAGTAGATGCAGAGAAAGAGACACCTCCAGAAGGTGATTCATCTCATCATAAGATAGGCATCCGAGATAGGTCATACAATTTGCCTCTGGTGGTGTTTATTTTCTCCTACACTAACTATAAAAGAAGCCTTGGTTGACTGGGTCACATTTAGGTATACAATTTTCAGACAGCTGGAACCCATCTGAAGGCCCTGAGAGCCTCAGTAATGAGACCACTTAGCCTGGGCTTTCGTTATATTAATGGGATGCACATGGAGTTTGACTTCCTTGAAAACTGGGCAGAGCGCTCAATGACTGAAAAAGACTGCTTAGGCACACCCAGTGAGAGATTATCTGAGGGAATTCCCTGAAGAGAGAATGTTTTATCCTACCTGCAGCAAATCTTATGCAATAGTGGCAAAAATGCTGTAAAGTGCTTGGGAGAAGTGATGAAGAAAACAGAAAGATATCTCCCAAGGAACAGACTTTCTTTATCTGTCCTGACCTCAGTATGAGGAATAGCCCCAGGGAGCAGGAATTCTTCCATGCATCTACCACCATGAATAATGTGAAACCAACAATGAAATATCGGCAATTTCCAGGCACATTTGGCCTTGGGATTCAAGTGGTCACAGCAGGTTTCCTTCATCACTCCAGTTTTTACAACATGAGTAACAGACCTTTATTCTTCCAGTTCGGTTTATGGCTTCTTGTACAAGACAATGAATACTAGTAGTTGGCCATGTTTATGACAGCAGTGTCCCCAGCAATTTGCCAGATGAATGGACTATCATCTCAGACTTCACAAGCCTCTTCTAAGCTTCATGGGTTAGACAGCTAAGATTTATGACTTTCAGGATTAACTCTAAAATGCACCTGCTTCCCCAGGCTTTGACTGAACAGAGAGAGAGTGGATGGACTAAGTGAATGAAGGCATTTGAGTGAACTTCATGTGGAGATGTCAAAAGATTCTCTAGTGGAGGCTGTGCAGCATAACTGGATAGCTTAGTGGTCATTGTGCAGTGCAGAAAGACTAGGTCTGGATAATCCAATGCACTTTAAATCACCATTTTTTATATTTCAGCCCATAAGTTATTCAATATGTGTAGTTGAAGAGGTAATCACAACAAAAAATCTAGACAAAAAAATACTGTGAAGTAACCTTGTAATCATCAGTCTGAAAAAGATGAGCTTCCTGGCCTTGTCAAACATGAGTGGAAGAAATGGTCTGACATTTCTGTTCAGCTGCTCATTTGATAGCTCAAACCCTAACTTGATGGTGCTGCCATACAAACTAAGACACACCACATAATCAGCTAAACTATTGAATCTGGGCGCAGCATATGGAAATGAATGCCTCATCCATTTCCCCATGTACGAGGAAAACATGCATTGCTTTGTACATAACCATTCAGCACGGTTTCACTCAGTGTAAATTCAATGCAAAGAAATGCTGGGTCTGCATTGCACCCTGAAGTCTGTCTGGATGCACATCATGCACTGTCAGCCTGGCATGTCTCATAGATTGAGTTTATTGCTTCAGAGCAATATGCACATTTAGTACCCAGATATCCAGAGCCCTTCAAACAGTCCTGCCTAATTGGTGCATGACAGCAGGTGCTGTCATGAGATTTTCTTCTCAAGGTTCTTTGACTAACTGCAGCCTAAATTAACCCTGAAGTAATTTTAAAGGTACTTGAGACAGATGCAGTAGAGGTGTGACCTAAACAGTCAATAGCAAGAACCAGACACTTCTCAGAATGCTGAATCACCTTCCAAAGGTGTCTTCCTTTCTTTGCTGACTCCCTGGGGGCCTGAAACAATGAAGTTTCTGGCTTACATTCTTCAGCTAAAGGTGTTTGGGGGAGGAATTCAGGCCATATAATCCCTGGTAGAAGAGCACAGAACAGGCCAGACTGCATTCCCTTGAGCAACTTTCTCATGGAGCCCCACAGGGCCTGGCTACGTGGGCTTCACCAACAAATAGAAGAGATCTGGGACCTGGTCCCAAGTCAAGTGATGCTATTTGCCTTGCATCCCCTCTGCTCTGGGCTGGCTGCCTCTACAGCTGGTTTCCTCTGGGCAAAAGCAACTGGAGCAGCCCAAGCAGAGACTAGTAGTAATTAAACTGTGAACCATTAATGCTCAAGCCTGGTCAATGGCCCTAGCTGACTTTTCCAGTCTTATTATTGCCCTACACACTAGTATTTAGATTTTTGAGAAGTTCTAAAATGTCACTCCACTAGTCTCTGTCCATATTAGTTAAGGATACATTTACAACAGCAAGGATTTGTGCTTCAGGTTCTTTAGAAAAATACCTATCAAAGCTTCCCATTCACTCCTCAGCTACTAGTACAGATAATTAGTCTAATTTTGAATATTATTGTATATTTGGACAACACACTTTTACATGCTGCCTCCACCTGGACATCTGGACCACTCTAGCACAAGCATTCTACCATCTAGCACAGGTATTTAATTCTCCCAGATGAGTCTTTTTGACTGTTTTAGTTAGTATTTTGTCTGTATGTATCTCTGTATTAATCATAAATTTTAGAACATTTTTTAAATTCTTTGGAAAAAATGGCAAGTTTGGCATTAAAAGGCAGCCAAGAAACCATTTTGAGAAACCCTGCCCTTATGCTGTAGCCCAGTGTTACTTATTCTACTGTCACTAGCAGATAGTTCATGAAATATTTATTGAGAAATAATAAATAATAACAACAACATTGACAACAACAGCTTATTTATACACATCTTCCTACAAGCTATTGAATGGAAGCTTTTCACCTGTGAGGATAGTCAGACAGGGTACAGGCTGTCCAAAGATTTTTTTCAGTGTCTGTCCTTGGAAGTGTTCAAGACTCAGCTGACTGTGGGCCTGAGCAACCTGGTGTGGCCACAGAGCTGCCTCTGCTTTGTGCAGTAGGTTGGGCTGGAGGGGTTCTCCAGTGCTATGGATTCCCACAATCCCATAAAAACAGTGAGAGTGAGAATATATAAAAAAGACTATATATGTCTCCTGATGTTTAGTCCAATAATGATTTGATTGTAAACGAAAAATATCATAGCAACACAGCACAAGATGATTCTTTTGTCTAATTGAAGAGATGAGGTGGTTAGCAAAGGAAAAAACATTTTTGTAGAAAATCTAATCTTAGTAGTTAATTTACTGGATTTTTTTTTTTTCTGGTCTATCTCGTATTTGCATGCTTTGAGTGCTTTTTGCAAATTGTTAAGGATTCTTGTCAGAATTTTCCCAAAAATAAAGCAGCTTCATCTGGATACATAAGCATGTTGCTGATTTCAGTAACTCCATCACAGGTTCAGCCAACTTCAGTTTATTTACATGTCACATTAATTATCTATAATCCTTTATTTTCAACACAGGAGCATGGCTTTTGTCATATAAATGTTCATATTTTACTGTTGACTTTTAGACTTGCACTGAAGTTGTTCTGTGTTTTGTTCTGTAGTCCAGTGCTTGAGTTCTTAGAAATTGTCCATTTGTTTCAGAATTTTTAGCCAATTATTTAACTAGAAATTGTTTTGCATATTTTTTCTGAGACTGGAAAATACTTCAGTGGGAATGATCACAGGAATGATGAAATGGATTCATTTGCTTAGTCTCTACACATAGATAAGAATCACACATTCAAAATGCTACAGATAGTGAACATGACTGTTGTAGCTAAACATGCTGTTTTGAGATCAAAGGTGAAGTATATATGTCACCTGGAAGAGACTGTTTTATAATTGCATGGATAAAGGCTCTTGAAAGGAATCCTGCTTACACTGGTACACGGTGGTTATTGATCTCTTTCATTGTAAACGAGTCCTTTAGGGACAGGCAAATTACCCAGGAAGATGGGGGAAGAACCATGCTTCCTTTATCTCTTTGTCTTTATCTCTTTTACTTGTGCAACTGATAGAATAACCCCTGGTCCACGGAGCCCTAGTGAATCAAGCAACCTACAACAAGAGCAGTGTCAGCTGCTCAGTTCCCTGAGCACAGCACAGGGAATATTCTGAATGCCAAGATTTTGTAAACAGCCGAAAAAATTAAAAGTTGCCTTATCACATGCTGTCTGCCTGCATTCACTGATGTCAGGGATGGAAGTCTCCTTTCCATTCTCTCTCTGAGCTGCTGTTTGGTGCTGGTATTGCACACCAGACGTGTTCCAACACAGAGGTATTTCCAGACAGTTTGATATCAGAAGCAGAATGTCTGAAATTCACAGAATGCTTTGTGACTGTTATATTCTGCAGCAAATCTGTGTTTATGGGGATACTGTCAATCATCTCACCATACTGGCCCAGATCATCAAACTCACAGAGGATGAGGGCAGAGCAGGAACTCTCAATATCCCTCTTCATCTGTAAAATGCCTCACATAAGGACCTTGGTCTGAAGTGGCCTTTCAGTGTGCTGCCCATGCGGGACTAGGAGGATTAGAATCACAGAAAATCATATCATAGCAATTTAAACGTCTTTATATAATTTCAAGCATTTTCCATGGTGTATGGGATTCAGTGAAATCTGGAATTTAAACTGACAATGGCAACAAAGAGATCCAGTCAGCAATTTCTACTCACTTCTCAATTCGATAAAAATCAACATTGTTTGGTCTGAGTGAAGAGTGAACAAAAAGCCTTGAGTCATCTCCTGCAGTGTTAGCTGTCAAACTATCAATGAAATATTTCAGTCTGTGCCTCTGCTTCTTAACCACTTACCAACTAACAGTTCAAATACTTCTTTTATTTTCATGGGCCAATTCTTCTTGTCCTTTACTCAAAGTCTACCTGAAACAAAAATAGTGAAAAGGAGTTTGTACTTGTACAATCAAGTTGGGTTTGTATTACCAAAGTACTTGTAACAGTGAGAAGTGTATTAAATAATCACTCTGCTGGTGTGCATTTTAAAAATTACTTGGTGAATACCTTTTCAGATTCTTCTAAAAGAAATAAAAAACTTTCCAAAATCAAGAAAATGTGTTTACTCATTTGCTGTCTTTCTAATAAAGTTAAAAATGAAGAGGCAAGAATCTAACAAGTGGTGAATGGAAAAAAAAATATTTCAAGAGTCTGCTTGTGACTGTGTCTGTGTGTGGTTCTCCTTTGAAAAATGATTCTCTAAAGTTTTTCCGGTTCCCATCCTCTACTCCAAGCTCTGTCCCTCTCTTTGCTCATTATTCCCAATTTTAAAGATTGTGTAGGCTAACTTAAAAAAATAAAAGAAATCTTTTTGAAATGGGCATTTTTTTTCCTGATTGTAGTCCAATGGAAAACAACTATAGGCCTCCCCAGTTGGTTTCCCAGCTCCAGAAACATGTTTGCTAATTTGCAGTTAATGTAATTTGCACTTCAAAATGTGGGCACATAACCTCAATGCTCTCAGAGTTGTGGGAATAAACAGAATTTCTCCACAAATCTTCAGGGGAACTTTTAATCAAAAGTCTGCCTGAGGCCGGATGTTATCATGCAACATGAAGAAGCAGGATTGTGATAGATCTACTCCCAGAAAGGTTTAATCAAATCTGTTCAGTCAGAGTGCTCTACCCTTGAGTCACTGATGGGCATAGACAATGCAGGAGTGTTGCAAGAATGCCCTTAAAGAAGCAGGGAACTCTCGTGTCCCTCGCCTTAAACGTGGACAGCACAAAACACCAAGCCCTGCCTGCTTATTGCTCCTTGGGTGATGGGTGATGTGTGCTCGCTCCCCTTTCTAGCTCCAGAATAAACAAGGTGGAGTGAATTCAATATCCTTTAAAGTCACATGCATTTGTATCTGCCTCTGGATAGTGTTTTCAAAACTCATTACTCCACAAATGAAGAATAATAAAAATATTTGCCCTCATCAAAAGACTAACCCTGAGGAAAAATACATCAGAAATGGGACACCAACAGTAAAATTTATTTATTTCTTATTTTGTAGAGCTGCATATGTAGAGCTGCATATGAATTTTATATTTTGAGTATTTAATTAAACATCTATTAATACTATTGAAATCTAATTTGAATCTCAGTTATGGTGGTGTTATTCTGAAATAATTCCACCAAGTTAATGTTTTTGAATCCAGAAATCCATTAACACCTTCAGTCTGGAATTTGCCCAAGCTTACACTTTTTTATCTGAGGTTGTGGAATGAAGGTTCATGTCTGGAAGAGACACTAAAACAACCATTTAACAATTTGCTTAGGATGCCAAGGCATCAGAAAGAGACTGACAGTGAAAAGTGGCTTAAGAATTTACTCCACAGAGCAAAGACAGTGGGACAAATTACCTGTGGTACTGAAAAACAGAGATTCTTTTTTTTCCTCCAGGTGTCTGGGTTCAGAAATGAAGGAACATTTTATATAAGGTGGTTAGTCACAAGAGTGAGGCACAAAATCTCTGTCACCAGGTTCACCCAGAGATGTATTAGCCCTGTGCAGTAGGACTCTTGGTATTGATCACACCATACCCTTGTTCAGCAGGGCCAAATTGCCCTAAAATTAATAGGAAGTCCATTTTCACCACCTGGCTGTAAAATTAATTAAGTGCACTGGTTGGGCAATGATTGGAACAATATTTATTTTAACATTTCCCACTATTTCTTAAACCAAAACATCTTCTACTTAAAATACATTGGACATTGAACTTTTAATAAATATGACTGTGTTGGAACGTGGTTACACTACTTCATGTGTATAAGGTAGGGGATTATTTTGAAAAAGTAGGAGGACTCAGGGTATTACAAATGATTTCTCAGTTCAGTAAAAGAAAGCATAATTTTTAGGAAAATGTTTCACAGTAACTCAGGTTTTGGTTTTCCTCCTACAGGAAAAGTACACGGTAAGTAGGGATAGAGCTGAGTAGGAATTTTCAACAATTCAGACTTTCAGCTGAAAATAACGATTCAGTCAAGGGAAACCTTAGCTTGGAAAAAATTTAGTTTTAACAGTTTTTTTCCTACCCACAGGCTTTTAGGAATTATTTTCAAAAAGTGTTTTTCTATTGCTAATAACTCTGGAAACAGTAGTAGAGAAAAAAATAACTTTTAAAAGAAGGAAATGTGAAACCACAACAATTTCTAGAATACAGATGCTCTGTAGGAAAACTGCTAAGAACTGAGCATTTTCTTCTTGTGGGCTCTACATTTATTTCTTTTTAAACAGTTTTTCAGATGCACACAAGTAATTTTAGAGCCCTTTGGAATACCAGGAGTGTTGTTATGATCCCCACTGCCCGCCTGGCACAAAAATCCTCACTAACAGTAGGAAGCACTTGATGCAGGAAAAATGGGAGCTATCCCAAGCTGTACAGTGCAACCACCAGAGCCAGCAGAGGTTTACACCTTCACCTCTCTATGCTCAGACATGGACCCCCTTCAGAGAGCCTATGAGGAGGCAGAGGGGAGACAGTTTCACCTGCAGCATTTTAAATCATTCTGAGAGGGGTAGATTTACAGTATCCCTTCAGGCTAGTGTGAAGGAGGTGTAGAAGCCTGCAAACAGGGACTAGAGATGTTTTACAAATTGTAAAAACAGGGAGACAAAGCCAGAGCAAAGCCAGAAGTGAAATCTAGCCAATATTGCAAACTGCGTGATTATTCTGTCTCAGAGTAGGAGCTGAGACTTCATCCCCTGAGTGAGCAACCTTTGAACCCATCTTATGCTAAGTTTCAGACTGCAATGATGATGGCTCTGAGTGTGAGGAGTACAGGTTTCATCAAAAGTCTGAGAGCACACATGAAAGCACAGCAATTACAGAGGACAGGAATGAAGGGAAAAGCATTGACTTGCTGTGTGAATGTGAAACAGATCTTGTATCTTTCATAAATATTTACAAAGTAATTAGAAAAAAGGAAAGAAAATACACATCAACAAATGAGGCACATCAAAACACTGTCACTAAAGCTTGCATTTCAAAAAAGTTTCGGAGAAAGAGAAGCACAGCTGTAGTCTATAGAAAACTTCATTAATGTTTTCAAATCACTCATAGGATTTAGGTGCTGAAAGGCATGCTAAATTGGGATTTATACATAATCAGATCATTGAAAAATATACAAATGGCTGCCAGAGAAAAGTACAATGTTCACTTTTGAAATTACAAAAAATCCTTTGTTTCAAAGAGTGAATTGACTAAAGTTTAGTTTCAGTGAAGCATGTTTTTGCTTTGGGTGTCATTATTTAGTTTGGCCCCCTTGCCAGAGAAACCTTTTTACTGACTGCAGTTCCTTCAACTGTTGTTTTTATTCTCCAGCAACTTTAAAAAAAAAAAAAAAAAAAAAAAAAAAAAAGAAAATATCAAGGCCGCATCAGATGCTTCAAATTTAAATGAGAGTTGCTCTGTTTACCTTTAATTTTGAGATGGCAGTGGGGGTGAATTGCATGGGGCTTGATTGCTTGCCAGGATTTCTCAAACAGATGTATTTGAGCCTCCTCACTTAAATAATCTGGAAAATCAGGTTGGACTGGTTGAATCAAAATGCTGGCAAGTGGGTAAAGAAAACATCCATCCATCCATCTATCCAGGCACCTCTATCATTCCCATCGCCGCGGTATCTGTGCACCTTCAACAGCAATGTCATGCAGCAGCCTCAGGTTCCACACACCACCAAACATGCCCTTGGCAAAAGCCCAGCAGCTCTGCCAGAGATAAAGGATTATGGATGTTATGCCTATGCATACTAAAGAAAGGATTTCTGCACTTTAACAGCAGTTTCTGAGGTTTCTATAGCTAAGATATTCAAGCACACACATATCCTAAATCTTAGGACTTAGCAATGATGAATAGCTCTGAATATGCTCTTACAGTACTTTCATTGAAGCCTTGTGATTAGAGAATGAATAAAACACACATTTCCTTTTATAGACAGATGGAGGTAGGAGGTAGTTTTTCAGATGGTTACTAGGTAAACTTGTTTGTCATAATTTTGTTTTCTTTTTTTTAATTCTCTCTCTTTTTTTTTTCTTTTTTTTTTTAAAGTGTGAGAGCTGCCTGTCTCAACACCTGTAGAGACAGGAACTATTTAGATCAGAACACACTCCAACGAAGGGGGAAGAAGTGGGGGCAGAATTGAACTCTGTGTTTGGACTACCTTGCTGAAGGTAGTTCCCATGGACACAAAAGAAAAATACATTTCTCTGCAAAGAATGAAGTTCCAGTGATAAAAGGCACAATGTGTCCCATACAGAGAAAACAAACTATGATCCTCCTGAGCAGCATGATCCATAAAGAATATTTAACAACAATACAAAGGTCAACCATGACCTCTATCCAGGAGTAGCATGATATGAAAAGGTCTTAATAAGGACCTTGAGTCATTTCTTCCTGGCCCAAACTTGGCATATTGGCATTAAGCTAGTTTACATATACACAGATAGGATACTTCATGGGATTTTATATTGCAGGTACTTTGTAATGATTTAAGAGACAATTTGTTGCCAAGAATCAGAGTAGGAAAGTAAAAAGGTATCAACGTTTTCAGTGTTCCATGTTTATAGAGATGTACATGGCCTGAAGGGTTGGTCCTTTTCTTCGGCACACTCCGACCACTACTGCTCTCCAGCTCCCATCTTCCTTGTGTTCTACCAATTCAAGAGGCTACTTCTTTCTTCTATTCTATACAGATAAGCTGTGGAAGTCCTTCCCACAAGATGCTGCAGTTGTAGGGTCTTAAATTTGTTCACACAAGGATACAAAAACACTCTGAGGGCTATTAAACACAAAGCTACTACCACTGGCTCAGGAAACACCTCCTGCCTCCAAGAGGAGGGTGGGAGCAGTCCTTGCAGCCAATGAGGGAGGAAGGAGTACGGGGAGAAGGACTTTGGTCCAGCCACTAGAGAAGTTCCCCTGTCTCAAGGTTTTGCAGAGTCATAGCACACAATAGCTCTCCTAAATATAAATATCATCTCCTAAATATAAATATATTTAGCTGAGATTCTCCAGGTAGGAAAGGAGACGCACCAAGGTGCACCCACATAGCTCCTGCAGAAGGGCTGAGAGGGAGACAGTCACTAGCTCCCTGGGCCCTAAAACCTGAATTGCCCTCCAGAAATACCTCTCTTTTCATTGCCCAGAGGCTGATGGGCAGCCAGTGTTTTTAATTCCCTCAATGCCTAAAGGCTTAAATTTAGGTAGGATAAATCTAGGCCTATCTTCCCATGTGAGCATTTACACAGGAAATAATAGTTGAGAATGGACTTCTAGAAGGTGTCCACAATCATAAATATGTACCATAGAGGAACCAGGTTTGTTCCAGACTGTGGAACCCAACCCTGCAAACCTAGCTGAGAAATTCTGACTTCTGAGAATTTTGGTTTAATATTTTTAATATATTTTCATTTGTGAAATAATCCATTTTTCATTTTGTTTGTGTCTTCAAGTAATTGTAAAGCTGAAAAATGTTTTCAAATGCATTTTAAGAGAAAATAGCAACTTATTTGCCTTTGAAAGTCCCCAAAGGTAACTAGGGGACAGCTTTTGTTTGCAGATTTCCCATTAAAAAAGAAAAGAAAAAAAAGATCAGAAATGTCAGACAGAATGGTCTAAAAATTGTTATTGTGGTCAAAAGCCACATTTCAATTTAAAAAATGCCAATGACACAATACCTTTGAGTTCTAATATTCATTTTCAAAGTGCTTACTGATATAAGTGCTATCACTGACTTTGTGAAAATTACTTCTACGTAAAATCAATTTTTATTTAAAGATGTATATATACTCTAAAATTTTGGTTTTGAAAATGATACAGTGTTTTACATTCATGTTGATGCAATTTGAAGTCTTTCAGCATGTCACGAAACTCATGTCCCTCAGCTGTTACTGGCAGCAATGCTTCATAGATCATTGTTATACTGTTTCTGCTTTATATTAAAATAATGATCAGACCGCAGGCCTGAACAGAGCGTTTGTCCAATGCATACAGGTATAAGGAAAGGACAGCTTGTAAAAGGTTTCAGAGAAATCACCATGACATGTTGCAATGCAAATGTAAACAGCTTTAAGTTTGGCTGAGATTAACACAGCTATGTGGCCAAGGTTGGGGCATTGGAGTTCTGTGCATGCTTATTTAATTTGTGCTGTACTTTGTTAGCTTTATTCATATGGAGGAGGAGGAGGAGTAGTGTAACCCCTGTTTGAATCAGTGGAATATTTATAGAGCATGGACTAAGGTCATGTTTACAACGGGAGTAAAAGTTGATGCAGAGAACTCCAAACCAGTTCTGAGGCCAGAATTATCACTGAAAAATGATACAATAAAGTCAGACCAGTGTGATGCTCTGAATGCAACAGTGTAGAACAGCAGAACTGGAGAGGGCAATCCCTGAACCTGGAAAAAGCAGAACACTTGTCACAGATGTATCAGCCAGAGCCCAGGCTACATGGAACGTGGTTCCATCTCTCTTCCAAGATGCCTCTATGACTCTAACAATCAACTCTTCATTTCTTTCTGCTTTTTACATCTGCACAGGGGTAAGGGATGTGTTGTAGCTTACCAGAGGACTGTTCCTGCACAAAGAGTGCATGTTGTGTGCTCCTTGGTGTGGTCTGAAAAGGGGGTGGATGGAGATTAAGGATACAGAGGATGGTGGAGGCAGTCCAGTGCCATTCATTGTAGTTATACTATCCTATTTAATGTAGTTATATTATGCTATTTAATGTAATTATACTACATACAGTAAATGTTTCTGGACCAAATATGCCAGAGCAGTGGCCAGGCTTTATTTCAAGGGAGAATCAGGACCTGGGAGCACTCTGGAGAATTAAGCAGTTTGGTAGAGCAGCCCCTGCTGTTCTGTTCGCCAGACACAAATCCCACGTCTGGGAGGATCCCCCTTGCCTAGCTCCAGCCTCCCCCCATACCCAGCAAGCTCCAAAGACACCTGAGGCATGATACAGCAGCCAGGCTGAAGGGGACACAAAGCCAAGAGCTCAGCATGCCACACTCAAGCCATGGAGAAGCCTAAACTGACTCACACTGGTCCCTAAAGAGTTAAACAATCTGCTTTCCCATGCACTTTTTCTTTTTCCCCAAAAAATGTCTCCAATTTTTTCCTAAATCTATCTGGTTTTGAGGGTCCTCTCTTCTTCTCCCTCCTTGTACTGAAGATCTGTGGCTGCTGTGTGGACTTCTGCGCCTGCACAGTTCCCAGCCATCTTGTTACCAAGATTTGGGTCACAAACCATGAAACTAAATGGAAGAAAAACATTCAGGGTTAGTTCAGTTCAAAACTGAATGCATTTCCTTATTGTCTCTTTTTTTTTTTTTTCCCCATAATAAGGTGTATGTTTTAATACCCCCGGTTACAGACTCTAATGTTATTTTGTACTCCAGATACTGTGTCAAAATATTTATTTGTCTCATCTCTATTAGCTACAAAATAGCCAATGAAACAAGTAACTATCTGTAAAGCAACAGATTTGGTTTCTAAAGTACGAAGTTCCACTGTTACAGCAAGAATAACAGCCCTATAAATGTAGGAAGGAAGGATTTACCCAACATCAGATGTGATCCAGTCATTGAAAGGTTCCTTATGTTCAATACAGCAGAATAAGTAATGGACAGGATGTTCTTCATCTCACACTGGTGTATATGTGAAAGGTTGGATGAAGAGGCTGCCTGCATTTGTTTCTTTACCCTGACAATAAAGTGGGTATAGAGTAATGCAGATGTCTATTTTATAATGTTTGAAGTTAGGTGTAAACAAAATATTTACTTCTGGACTAGGATGTCTTGGTGCCATAAATGCTCAAAACTCTTCTTTCATACCTGCTAATAATTATGAACTTGGCCCAAATATCAAAGAAATTTAGAGATGAAACATATTTTAAACTTTTTTTCTTTCTAATTCGCCTTCTGTGTTGTGGGGGCAGGCTCAGCCTTCAAGGCACATTTCAGTCACATATTTAAACTCTCTCTTATAATCCAGGCAAAGCTGAAGCATAAAGGTCTCATGTAACCAAATTACTCTGGAAAGTCAGGTTTCCCTATTCCTCTTACCTTTACTAAGATTTATGGCTGGGTTTACAATGTAAGAATTTGAAGGCTTTTTCCCTAGAAAAAATGTATGTGGCTTCTCTGAAAAGATTAAAAATTATGTATCTCTTTTTCACAGCGAGTACTGTAAGGCAAATAATTTCAGTACAGAAAGAAAGGTGGTTGAACAGCTACAAACACTTACACAACATATTGCTTCTTAAATGGCATGTAGTCACTGTGGATCCTGTCTGAGGAAAATGTTGCTAGGTGGCTGATAAATAAAAACAAAGTGGGTTGGATGTGTAGCTGAGTCTGAACATGAATTTTCAGAACTAGCAAATGAGTATGGCACGAAAAAAAGGAGCCAGCAAGGAAACAAGGAAAAGTTTCAGAGCAAAGGCAGAGCTACTTGCATTGCTTTCCAGAGGTAATTAGGCACAGTCAGGTGGAGAAGCCGCCACTGTTATGTCCTGCAAATATTAAGAAAATCAAGACAAAAGCAAGTTAAAATTAAGGTGGAACTAAGGCAGATTTCTAACAGAGAACTGCAGATTCAGCCAGTGCAAATGGTGGCCTTGGAACAGGCAGAACTTAGGTAAGGGGTGAAACCAGGTACAACCACAACAAGAAAGAACATTTGAAGTTATTTATTCTGAGATTTGAGTGGAGTCTAATTTTATGTAGTTATTTGACTCAAAATATTTATAAATACACTTTTAAAGTGATTGCCTGCAAAATTCAGTCAATTTGGGAGAACTTACAGGTGTAGAACTTGAATTCATGACTTTAGCAAACTGAGGTGGGTTTTGATATTTTCATAGAATATAGTTAAAAGTTGGTAACTGTCATCTCAAAGTCATTATTCCATTACTCTAACCACAATTTCATATAATTTTTTCCTGTAGGGGGACCCTAAAAGTGGGATCAGGCAATACCTCCAATATAACTTTAATTTGTTTGTATTGAGAAATTTCCAATTTTTTTTAAATCATAGTTTAGCACAACATACCTACAGGCCTCAGACATGAACAGATATTCTCTCTTAAAACAGAAAATAACTTTCTGACTTTTGAATTTTACTTATGCAACAGTACAGCAGTATCCACTTTAAAGTGAATGAAAAACATTTCCTTCTTTGACTTGCAATTAAAATTTCCCCTCACAGTGATGGCAAAGGAAGGGATGTTCAGAATAGGTGACATTCAGCCATATGGAGGGGTGAATTTAAAGGCACCTTATGCAGAACACGTGTTCAATAAATGTTTTTCTTTTCTAAATGTACAGCATTTCTTTTCTAAATGTACTGCAGGACTAGAAGCAAGAGCTTTACATTAATGCTTACAGTTGAAGAGGTCCTTCAATAAATATTTGCTCCCAGAATTGTGACACTTTTATACTTGGGAGTAGAGATTTTGGAAGATTTTTATGGTTCTTCTTGACCCCTGAAAGGTTGGATTCATGGTAAAAAGGGCATGTGATTTTCAGGGCTACATACCATAGTCTCAGTAAAAACAGGCAAAACTTCCTCACTGCTCTGATGGCTACAAACCTCCTTCCAATTTCCAGCTTCAATTTATTCATGGTGAGTTTATACCATTTGTTCTTGTGCCAACCTTATCCTTTATTTTTAATAGCTTCTCAACCTCCCTGTATTTACTTCTCTAATGTATTTACAGAGAAAGATCACAAGTCATCTCAGATCTTTGCAAAGTTTTTCAGTGTCCTCTGGTAAAATACATTTAAAAGATTCTGTTCTAACATACACTGCACATACAGAATACATATTATGTCATAATTTTTCCTGCTACTTAGATAGAATGATCTCCACAGTTTACCCACAGGTTACTACTGCTGAATACAGCAGTCACCCCAGCTTGGGTGTTTATTTCCTTACTAATATAAGTCTCCTTTACATCCATGTACATGTATACTATGTAACTTATTCTTGAAGAAATTACATTTTGCTCAGGCTGTAGATGAATGTCTATAGGAATGTACAATTTATTATTGTTATTTAATCATCTATGCTACTTTTGACCTGAAAGCAATACAAATTTCAAGGGCTCAGAACAAAGTAGACTGAGGTAACACACAGTCATCCCATGAAAATGGGTAAAATGTGGATGACACTGTTTAAGCATTCAAAAATTATAAACCAGACTCCCAAGTTAGCCATAAAACCCATGAAATTAAGAAATAATCTTGAGGTTTTCAAGGTTGCAGCTTTTGACAGTTTAAATTTTCATGACCCAAACCTTTATCTGCAACTTGTAAGGATTATGTATCAGCATCATTAAAAAAAATGAGATAGAATTTTTTTGTAATTAGCCGACTCCAGTGGAGGTTTAGATAAAAAATACAAAATATTATGAGACTTGTGATAAAATCTTAGTAGTCAGCACTGCTGAGTTATGGAAACAGACAACTGTAGGTGGTAGGAGCCAAGGGAACAAAACAGGCATCACTCAGCTCTTGATTACCTGGAGGTCCAGAGAACATGACTTCAGGAAAAACAGGGCATTTAAAAGAAAAAAGTGATAATCTAAACAGTGTTCACACTGTAGTTTTGAGAATTGCTGTGAAGAGGATCCCTTCTCATGGAAAATTACTTCACACAGCACCTTTCGTAGGTCTGCGTCAGGACAGAGGCTTTTGGATTCTTAACATGTCATCATCTGCATGTTTTGAAGTTCTGTGGCTGCTTAAGAGTGTGCTGGATAGTAGTATCTCTCAAAGGGGAATTGCACAGCAGAGATCACTGGAGAACAGCTTGCTCTGCTCACAGCTGCTCCAGCTGGGAGAGTGGTCAGCTCCACGCTTCAGGCAGTTCTTCAGCCTCTTCTGTAGCCAGGAGTGGATCCAACCCAAGATGTATGATGCACAATCGCTTCAAGCAAGTGCCTGCAAAAGTCTGTAAAGCCAGGGGAGTTATTTTGAACTGGGTATTGAAACCAAAAAGGAACTATTATTGTTGCTTCAATGTGGGGGTGATGCACTTTGTGCTTGTGAAAGGGTGCCAGCAGCACTCCACACCAGTTCTAGTCTGGAGGTCTGGGACTTCTGGAGGCCAAAGAGAAACAATTGCATTGATGCCAGTAAAAAGTATAGGGTATGCTGAGTTTTAGTTCAAAAGCAACATGACTAGCACACCTTCCAAGGGAACAAATAACCACAAAAGAAAGAAAATCAAACAATGAAAATTGTTTAAAGAAGAGAACTCACATTTAATTGTGAATTGCTTCATGTGAGGCAAGGGAGCCAAACCCACTGAGTGTTTCAGCTATGCTTGATTTATTGAGCACAGTGGGCTTGTCTCTATCACCTGACATAGTAATTTCAAACTATCTTTGAATTATCTTTTTTAATTAAATTTCTGTGGGATGATTGGATTTTCTGTTTGAGTGATTATTTGTTTGCTTAGAAAACCTACTAGATATCTTGCTGTTTAACCTGTCTTTTACTTCAGATGAGGGCTTAGAAACACTGAATAGCTGAGCTGTGCAAACAGAGAGTTGACTGTAGCTCCAAATCAGGAACATCCTTCCATAGCAAGAGTCCCTCCGCTACACTGGAATTATCTGGTAACATGCCAGTAGCAGTCCTCATTCTTCCCACCAGCTTTTGCTGCTCATGTATGATATTTCATGTCTGTCTGTTCCTTGTCAGCCACACCGAGCAGCCCTGTAGCCTTTTCTGTGGCTACAGCTTGGCTGCAGCTGAGAGTACCAGAAAAGGTGTTGAAGAAACTGTAACTTGTTCTGTGTAGCTGTGACAGGTGCAGAGGAGAAGACAGGTGGCAGGCGATGAGGCTGCAGATGAAGCTCAGCCTCAGCCGCTGTTTTGTACCACTACAGCAATGGTAATTGTTATACCTAGAAACAAACAGAACCGCTCAACTTTCTACAGATCAGAGTACAGCCAGAAACGGACATTTCACTGTAATTTCCATGGTAGTAGAATGAAGCAGACATGAATGTTTCTGACTAGCCCCCTCCTGTATCTCATATCACAGGATCAGAGGCACAATATCACCAGTGGTTTTCAGTTGGTAAAAGCTAAAGAGGGGATTAAGCTACTTGGCTACATTATCACTAGAAAAGCACGTCCTAATAGAGACTGAACAGGCAGCAATCATTCTAATGTGAGTGCTGGAATAAGACCAGATACAAATTTTAAGAGAATGACCTTTCCAACCACTCTTAGCCACAGTTAACACTGGAATTAAGGTCCAGCTCAGATTAACACTGATCTATGGAGTCCATAGATTTTATTCCAAACAATGCATGAATTATCAAAACAGTGACCATTGCAGTGTTCTGAGTTTTTTCCTTTCTTTGAGGGAAGATAAATATTATTACTATTAATAGCTACTAATATTACTATTAATAAAAAGTATTACAGGCAGACCTGTTTCTGCTGACTGTTTGCCACACTGAATTCCCTCTTTTGTAAGAAACTCCTAAGCAAATTTTTTAAAGTTGAGTAGGGGTTTGGTTAGGTCTTCTCATCTAATATTGCCCTTGTACCATGTAGACCTCTATATCTGATCTAGTCATGCTAGTTAGTGCTAATGAATGGAATAAGCATACAGGACCTATTTTACCTGAACTGGCTTTATGTCTGTGTTATGATAGACATGCATCACACACTGCTAGCTCGTTTTTCCCTCTGGTGACTGCTAAGGAGAACCAGGTGCATTAACTCAGATGTGAGCATCTATTCTACAGGTCATGTGATGACATTTGCATGCAGTTAGTATACTCTACCCTTTCTTACCCCTATGACATAACATCACACATGATCCAAAGTCTTTCTGTTTTGCTTGCTTAATTGTTGTTTGCTTGTTTGTTTATAATGCATAGAATATTTGTGCATTATCACCTTTGCACACACCGCAACTTTTTCGTATAGGCACACCGAATTTCTGACCACACAAGGTCTGAAAGATTCATTCATTTTGGCATATACAAGCATACAAGTGCTTGCTCATGCCCAAGTAGAAATCATATTATGGGAGTTGATCTCATAATACCAACAAAAATTGTGATTGTTCTGTGCAAAATGACCTTAGTCATGACCTGCAGATTATCTGCGGATGATCTGTCCTCTGTGACTTCCTGACTGTTTCCCAGACTATTCTGCTTCACAGCTATGACTGGCTGTGATGAACTGAGCCAAATGACTCAATTTCTTAGGATCTCTGATTAAAATGCTATGCTTTCAAAACCAGTTAAACAGTTTTCATTTAATTCTAAAATGAAGTTTTGTTTCTGATGGGAAAAAAGATTTTCTTCATTTAGGATTTTCCTTTTAATGTTTCTGTCTTTCCATGTTGTTTTGGGGGTAGATTTTTATGTTCTTCATTCACTGGAAGAATCATCGGCTATTTTTTTGAATGATTGGAAAACATATTTCTCCACTTTTAAATCCTTTAATACTTTTTTCTAGAAAATGTCTTGTTACAATAACATTATTTGGTCTGTTCAGTCCCTTTTCCCTTGCATTCTTCATGTTTTCAGTGGGAGAAAATGCAGGTATCTGATATGAAGTCTGATACATTATTGAAGGAAAAGGGCCACATTCTTCGTTTTAATATCCTTTGAAAAATTAAGTATTTGATCAAAAGATTTTTTTCACATTTTTTCATCTTTTTTTACATAAACATTTTTTCTTCAGAAAATGACAAAAAATTATAATTAGTAGCTCAGAGTCTTAAGAGACTCATATTTCCTTATATTGCCAAAGGAAAAAAAAAAAAAAAAAAAATTAAGGATCATTTCTGCTCTAAAGAATGGCTTATTTCTTTAGGATTTTTTGCTATCCAACACTGATATCTCATCCGCCTCCTTCCTGTGTTTACTTTCCATTTTCAAGCAACTTAAATTTACATTCACACTATAAAAGTTTTTGACCATTAATACTGTTCCCAGAAGGGGAGGTTTCCAGTGCTACACCCAACCAGACAGACAATACTGTTCCAGAGAAAAGGAAAGCAAAAGTTTTCTGCAGGTATTTATACACCACCAGACTTCTTAAGCCCTTCATGCATGAAGTTTTAACTAGATTTATATGGAAAGCACCCTTCCGTCCTGTTTCTCCTTCCAAACACTGGCTTACTCCTCCAGCATTGTATCCAAAATTACTGAGGACACAGAGACAAAAGAGCCCATCAAGACTTCTGGAAAGTTTCTGAAAGTTTCAGCCAGCTCCTGAATTCCCCAGTGACCCCCACGAGGTACACAAGGGAGCATAATGAGCCTGAATGATGAGCTGCTCTTTGTCAGGAGCACCTTTCGAGTCTCTGTCTGCAGAGAAAGAGTTTAGGAGCAGATAACCTTTGCATTGTCCATTCTGCTCAAATGGGCAGATGGGAAGAAAATAGCTCTCAGGAGATGTAAAGCTAGAGATAGTCAAAAAGAAAAGAAAGAAGGCAGAGCTCTGGAAAATCTCTGTGAGCAGAGTGGGGAGTTCGGGACATCTGTGCAGCAAGCAAAGGCTGGTGGTGAATTATTTGTCTACGTGACTTGATTTTTGAGACTGACTTTCATGTGGCTTTAACACTATTGTAAGATGGTCCTTCTCATAATTTTTATTCTCCTCACCAATGGCATGAAGCAACAGGGTACAAACCAAGGAATTTAATTTGCCCAGGAATGTCAGCTCCGATGCTGAAACCCAAGTTTTTAGCAAGCTACCTGCTTTTACATGAGTACACGTTGTGCTACGTGCACCTTATTTCAGAATTTAGACTGTCTCAGTCTAGGTGTACTAAAGACAATAGAAGAGGGAGAATGAAGAGTCAAGCATGAAGAGTCATGCATCCAGTTTGATACGTTTTTAAATATTTCTCATGGAGATAAAAAAAAGTACATTGTTTTCTCTTAATTTTTGCTATGAAGTGTCAAAAAGCAGCGCTAATGTGCTGTTATTTGACATAACAAGAGTATCACCGAGAAACAAAAGTCTCAAGCCCTTGATTGTAAAGGTGTTAAAAGGTATGAATTAATGGATTTTTCAAAGGTAAGTATTTAAGTGCTTACCCATTTAAGTCCTTACCCATCTTTAATCCCATTAAAGAGCTCTCTGCATCTGACATTTCTTACAGGTTGTTTTAAGGGCTCATGATCTGTTTTAAAGAAGAGCTTTTGGGCAGTCATCTTGAAACCACTTCTATTCTCCTTGTTTTATAAAAATGGCAGTAATTCTAGGAGGCAACAGACATTAATGTACCACACAACTAGGCAAACAGCATAGTTTCTAGCAGAGTGAGGTGTGGAGAGTTTAAGTAGCTTATGAAAGACCTATATGCTCAAACTGATTTATATAGAGCTTTTTCAGAAATATTTCAGAGATATTTCACAATGAGATAAAAAGAACAATTGTTTTTTGCTATTTTCCCAACTTTGCAAGGTAATAATAAGGGTTATCAAAATCAGGTTTGGGTTTGGGAGGGCTTTTTTGGGTTGGTTGTGGTTTACTTGTTTGCTTCTTAACACAAGTTATGCTTTCTCCTCCCCAAGGTTACCTTCTGTATTTTGCAAAAATAAAACATGTAAATGCCTACTTTAGCAACTGGAACAGGGAATTAAAACGATATTCAAAAGAAGCTGAATTCATCTAAAACTAAAGTACATTGTCAACCACCTCCACTTGCTCCAGGCACTGATGCCATGATTAGCTATGCAAGAAGCTACCTGCTGGTTTAGAATTATATGAAGTCACCTCAGGGTATCTACAAGCTTCTCACGCACAAGATACTGACAGTTTCTTTACTTGGCTTGAAACACAGTCGTTGCTACATCCAAGTACTCTATCATAGATTGTTATTTCACAAGCTGTCATTAAAGTAGCTTGCCTTATTCTCACCAAACAATTAGTCTGCAAACAGTAATGGTTTGTTCCAAATATCCTCAAAGACTACAAGACCTCTAGCATTTTTCAGGCAACAACTTCTCATCTGCAGAATGAACCTGTGCTGTTTTTTTAATAATAGAGAATTAGGGGGGCAAAGAGTATCATAATCTAACTTTACAAAGCAACTTAAACTGGGGAGCAGTAGCAGGAAAGAGGAGACTTATCGTGGTACAAAGATGCCAAACAAAGGTATCCGTGAAACCAAACAATAACATGTATGTACAAGAGTTTGGAGCTAAAAGTGTTTTTTACCTGAACTGGCCAACTCTCTTTGGAGAACTAATATTTTATTTTAATTGTTTATTGTCAGTTACTGTGTGCATGAAAAGCAAATCTGGACTGTGCTGGGAATTAGATATAAGAACATATATAGTTTAGCTATCCCAAGATAAGCAGCATAAATGTTGTTTATTCTGTTTAAAGTCAGTGATAATACTTCATTCAGAAGAGGCTTGACCTGCTTTTGTTGGTGTTTTTGCACACTTTGTCTGGTGATTCTTGGTTCTCTCCAACTCACACCACACAAGGAAAAAATGTGCAGTTCCAGCTAGATCAGGTGTTTTGTACCTGTCCGTATGAAAACACACCAATAAAACGCAGTGTGGACAATCAGCTTTGTCCTTCAGTGTCAAGGTTTCTCCTAGGCTGAAGTCAACAAAACTACTGCCTTTTCTAGCTCTCCTCTGACACAAACACAAATTTCCTTAAGAAGCTGCTTTGTTAACTGCACACTCCATTATTCAAGACTTAGTTTGGATCAAGTGACTCATTTTTACTTGTTGTCTAACGAGACCTTCATTGCTATAAAGAAATCTAACAATCAGCCTTAGCTCTGATCTTCCAGCTTCTGTGCTTACTTACTCATTCCCGCTGAAGTGGGTTCATACAACCTTCCTCATCCTGGTCCTTTTACATTTGTCAGATGGCACTCATGATATTTACATGTGTTTGCATGTCAGGAATCCCTGCTTGGCACAGCAGGGCACGAAGGTGCCTGCTAATAATTCTAGCAGGGAAGATGGGAATAGATGCTGTCAGCGCCAGTCAGGAGTAATCTGCACCTTTGAAAATGAAGCCATTTATATTTAGACGCATAAATATAGACTGAAGAATCTAAATTTAATTCTTAGGCTGAAAATGTTGACCTCAATGAACAAACCCCTCCGGTAAGTGCTGTAGAAGAATGGTGTTACTAAACAGCTGAATAAAATGATCTGAACTCCTTACTGCATTAATCTCCTGTACAACTCCATGGCCCTTAAGCAAACACTTCCTTGAAAATTATCTTGATCTTAGCTAGCACACAGGATTCACATTTTAATGTAACTGGCATTAGAACAAAATACAAGTACTGATCAATAAAAACCCTGTATTTTTATAAGTAAGGGACAGTAAGGCATCCTGTCACTGGGACTATGTGTCTGGGCTTTGACAAATTCAGGAGCGTGCAAAGGACTCGGAACAAATGCGATATCACATAAAGAAGAAAAGGTACACAGACACACATATGTATGTGTATACATAAATAGGCAGTCTCCTTGTCTCAAAGATCTTATACTGTAATCGACAACAAAGCACAGCATCAGTAAACCACAAAAATAGGAAGTAGAGGGAAAGAGGAAGAATGGAAAATAGTCGCTCTAATGCTAATGTATTTACTGCTTCAGCTGAGATTTCACACTCTGTGTTATTCAAAAACATACTCATTAGTGACTTCAAAGCACACGGAAGTCGACACAAAGGCTCCTATTTGTCTACCATAGACCTTTAAGCAGGCTTTTGAAAACACATGGCTACCTGCTTTGTGTCAGATAGTGTTAACCAATGCAGAGTGTCACTCACCAACACAAACCATCCGCATGAATGCCTTTTCTGTTTCTTCCACATTTTGCTGTCAGCTTGTCATACACGAGTTGCCTCACAATAATAAACAGACCATGGCAGGCTGGATTAATATCAGTTTTTATTACAGCTGTTGCAACCATTAATTATCTGGCTGACTAGTGATGAGATGTGGTTCTTATCTAATAGGTAAGGGTATCAAGTTCATTAAAGTTCAGCAAATAAAAAACTAAAAAATTTGGCTGCTGCAACTTTTCTAGGAGTCTCACAAGAGAAAAATCCTCATGCATACATAGTCACATGACTTTTGCTTTTCCCATTGTTGTATAAAACTCAAGCTTGCATTAAAGAAGAAGAGCAAATGAAAATTAGTTGGAAGAGAATTTCAAATTGCTCCCATCTTAAAATCATTTTTCTTCCCAAAAAAATATTTAGCAGCTTCCTTAGTGGGTGTTTTCTGTTATGATTTAAAATTATGTCTTATAAATCCCTTGAAGAATTATCCTAAAAACACAGGGTGAAACTCAGGCTTATTGAAGTCAATGCCAAAACTCCCATTGACTGCAGCTGAGCCAGGATTCCACCCACAAAAAGATTCAAAACAAGAAATTACAGAATGTCCTTTTTATTGTAAATGCTTAATCCCATTGTTCAGTGCCCTGTTCTTTGGTGGTTTTAGCCTTCATTTTTACCTTGTCTTTGAATAAGGTTTTTAAGTCCTAACTCAGCTTACAAACTACCTTTAAGCATGTTATTCATGCATTTATACTGATATTTATAAAAATATTCACTCTGTGTCTATACAGTATCTTGAAAGAAAGACAGTATGTGCACTTGGTTCTTGCTTTTGTGTATACAAACATTTTGCAGCTTCAATTTGCATGTATATTAAAAAGCTTGATCAAGGCAACTGAAAATATCTACTTGTAAATGACTTCAGGGATAACTGTTTGCTTTAAAGAAAAAGCACAATTTCTGTAACACAACATAAAAGTCTTTTTTAAATGCACTACATCTTGAATTTTTAGTGTTTGGCATCCAGAGGACATTTTAAGAATTTAATGTTATTATGCAGGAAATAATAAAGTTGTTATAATTTATACACAGAAATCTTGCTTGTGAAGCTCACAGGGCTGCTACATATGTAATGTATCCAAATCAAGGCTAAGCAAGGAAATGAAACTGTAAGCTACATGAAAGCATGCAGATTCTACTTTTCCTTTCAAAACTTGTGCTTGCCAAAACACAAGCTTCCTGACCCCGTAATGGAACTTCCTTAAGAGCACCAAACTCCTGCCATCATTTTTAACCACTTTTCCCAAACAGACATTTAACAAGACTTAGCACACAAAACATAAAAGCCGTGGGATGAACACAGAGATGCACTATCACTAAGGGACAATCAACCTGGAAAACTCAAATCCAGGCCAGAAGGAAGAAGGAACCTCACACAAACAGAGCAAATGTGTGGACACAGCAGAATGGGAATATCTGTCTCTTGCAGTGTCCTGCACAAAGAAGTCCAGGCAGCCTGAACCAGGCAGTGCCTCCTTACAGAGACGTTGGGATTCGAGAGCCTGACCTCTGTTAATGAGAAACAAATAACTGATGTTGCCATACAATTAAGTCCCGTCTGAGAAAGTTTTAATGAGAGCAGGAATCGCACTGAAAATGTGTAATTAATCCACTGTTTTCATTGTAGCTCTTTGCATTTACTTGCCAGATGAAAATGATAATAGGGTGATATGGTCTCTCAAGCAAGAATCTAACTGCCTCTGGCTCCAGGGTATCAGATGACTTATTCTCACAAAAGGAGATATTAATAATACTCATTAAAAGCAGACCAACTTTCTCTCTTTAGAATTATAATAACTCAGAAAGGCAAGAAGTGTCTATTTTAGTGGGGCCTGGGCAGCGCTTATCAGCACATTCAAAACATGTGTTGGTGAGTCTGAATTTTTCAGGCTGAGAAAGGAACCTGTTACTCTGAAGAGCTTCTGGGATTCTGGGAAAGCAGCTTGTCAGCAACTTCAGTACGACGTTCATCAGAGTGAAAATGACTTGATGTCACCCAGGAGTACATTACTCGTCACTGGTCTAAAATCTGCAAGAAGCAAAGCTAGCATAACCGCATTCAGTTCTAGGTGACATCATGTTCTGAGTTAACATAAGACCTGAACTCTACATCCGACCAATCTTCACTCCTCCAGATGAAATCAAAAGGTGGCAACCTTCTAGAGAACTGCAGAAGCTCTCTACCCTTTGCAGCTATCTCACTTGCCATATTCCATACTGTCCTTCTCCTATTAATTATGAGAATCACCAATGCTCTGTGTCCTCAAGGTGTCACAGAGGCAACAGCACATTCCTTGCAGAAGCTTCACAGGACTAGAAATAACTTGCTCCTATGACCTCTCAGAAGCAAGCCTATTGATTTTTTCGAAGGTGGAGCAGACTCATTAATTGTAGCATTTCCTCCATGTAGACCTGTAATCACAACTTCCTTGTTTCAGACTGACAGCATTGTTTCTAATCTATAAACTCCTGAAAGGCTTGACATGTGTTTACTTTGAGAATCACCTCTTCCCCCGCTCTTTGCTGCTGCTGCTGCTGAGAAAAGGCAGCTGAAGCAATACTCCCAGAAGACAACAAGCTCTTGGTGTATCTTGGAGATGAAACAAGTTTGGTTGGATATCTGGAGGATAAAGGTTATTACTTTCCTGTTATGGTGAACTGGACTGCACTTTCAAGGATCTTTAGGGGATTCTTGCACCCTGTTACAATGAACTGATACATTTATGATACTACTGTTGGATTCATTAACTCCAGTGCAATGTAGAATGAGGAAGACAGAAAACAGGCAGCAAAAATGCCATGGATCTCATGCTGTTAATTCCTCAGGAGGACGTTACAGAGCCTTCCAGTAGATTCACACTTGGTCCCTTCTGCTGCTCTCTCCCAGGAGCAAAGTATCACTGCCTTTTAATGCATCCTGGCATTTCCAACTCTATGCCCACAGGCAGGAGTCTCAGCAAGTTTCTTGATGATCCACAAGTATTTTTGAGGGCATACCTGTGACAGTTAGATAACTGTGGATTCACTGTGCCTGGCAGAAAGTATCACCAATACTGCTTCAGCCCCCTCTTTCCTCCTTGGGTTCTCCTCCTCCTCTTTTCTTCTCTGGATATTTGGTCACATGAAAACATGGCAGCCAGCACAAAGGCAGCTACAGGTAAATGTATGATAGCTTTAACCTCTCTCGCTGTAGGAGACAATTTAACTCACTTCTCTCTGATGGGAGTAGACTAGACCCTTTCCCCAGAACTATTTGAAACAGGTGTTGTGGTGCCTGCACTGACATTTCCAGTATCGTGTGGAGAATCTCACAGGTATTTCAAGCATCTCTACACTCACTATTTTGTAGGCATGTGAGATCCTACAGAACTTGTCATGGTGAGACAGTACATTTTCTCATCTGAAATTGTTTAAAGGATTAATTGATAAGAATATGCTTTCATGTCAAAGCTGTGATTGCTCCTTCTCAGCACACATGAGGCAGTCAAGAGAAACAGGGATTTTTTCAGGTAAAGCTATGAGGACTGCTGGTACCAAGTGATGGGACTGCTGCACAAGGATATAAAGGCTGTGCACAGATAGGCTGATTTTAGTCTAATGAGGTACACCACTCCTCCTGAACAGGTTCAGGGCACTTAAAACTAGGCTTCTGCTTTGCTTTATCTACAAGGCAGACTGTAGAGACTTCCTGCCTTCCAAGGTATCTGCAAGGCAGACTGCCTTCTCCAGGTCTGATGCCTTTGAAAGCACGAACCAGAAAACAATTTGGGCTTTTCACAGTGACTTTTCAGAGCAAGTGCTTACAGCAGCCATAGTCCCAGCATCTGAGAACAGAGAAAGAAGGTTGTTGGGGACAGGGAACTCATCTGTCAGCACCTATCTGAGCTGCCTGCCTGCCAGGGACCCTGTGCATTAAAAAAGGAATTAATAAAGTAAGGAAGGGACATAGAGAGGATAAGTCTCAGGGGATAAACCTCAGGTAAACATACCAGAGCTGCTCATTAGTTCAGGCAAAGCTAGAAATGTAGCTGTGACAACAGAGAACTTTGGGCAAGGTGCAAAGGCTGATCAAAAAGCTGACAAAATACTTGGGTAGTTAGCTCATGCATGAGCTACGTGTTATGAGTACCTGGGGAAGGAGGCACAGAGGATGACAGAGGGGCAGCTGCAGAAGCTGAAGTTATTGCACGAGGCTACACAAGACAACAAGTTCCCTGTCAGAGATGTGTGGTGGGGATGGAGCAGCTCACTTAGCAGAAGATGTTATTTTTACCTTTTTCACTGTAGACACAGATGTCTTTCATACTCAGCAGAAGAGTATCTAAGAGATAGCAATATTGTACAAGTGCTTGCACGTTAAAACTATTTGTGTCCTTCAACTACGGACTTTGTTCCATTAGACTTTTCCTCTTGGCTTTCTGGAAAGTCAGAAAAGGTAAATGCACTTCTTAGGCCTCATTTTGTCTGCCAGTATTACCCACGGGGGTCAGAAACCCCCTTACATCATCTTACATGCTTGTTGCCTTCAGAGGAATGTTCCTGCCTCTAAGGAAAGCTCAGCTGTGTAGTCCATGACCAGACTGATTGTGTTTCACAACACAGAGTTCAAGTTGGAGGGAAAACAAAGCAAAGTACATGTGCTGCCTTCCTACCCCCTGCCTCCAACTGAGGTGCTGTTTTAGAAACCGAGTAAAAATACCAACATTTCTGAACAGTGCTAAGTGCTGCTGGACCTTAAAGCTGTGTTCTGGCATTCACAGGGCATAATTGGCTTTAAGATGAGAGCTGTTAAGGAGCTATCTGTAAATCAGTACAGTGGCCTCGGGCTTACCTTTGGAATAAAAAACTCCACTTTTACAACACCAAAGCCCAGATCCTCAAAGACATTCAGATGCTAAATTCCCATTGACCTCTCTTTAAGGCTTAAGGCTTCAAATTTCAGCATTTTGGAACCAAGTACACAAACAAGTTTCTCAGGTCTCTCTAAAATCAACAGAAACCTTCCATTTGTTTCCAGCTTACAATTTATATCAAACTGTGATGACAGAATTCAAGGTAGAGTATTTGACAGGTAACAATAACATCACATCTGCTTCTTGTTTCTGGGTGAAAATTCAACAGAAACAACTGACACCGAATTCTTTCACTGTAAAGTAGTCTTTACTCCTATGACTACTGAAGCAAATTGCACCTACAAATGCTAAAGGCATAGTGGTCTACATGACACAAGTAAATGCAAATTGGAACTGACAGGATGCCCTAAAAATTCTACTCCCACAACATGAAAATGCTGAAAAGTGAAAAAGGTCAAAAAATAATTTATTTTGATGACTTGTAAAAATTTACAATAAATCACAGAATCATACAATGAATGTTACTAAAAAAAAGAAAACACATCTATAAAATGCTTTGAACAATTTGAAGTTGTATGAATTTAATGTCACAAACAATTTATAATTAATTTTAAAAGTTATTTCAAAATAGTGGAGATGTTTTATTTGAAAAGCTTGTAGAGATATAGTGGTGAAGAGTATCTGAGAACTTAAAATGTCTTGTTATGCTGATCTTGTCAGTTCATATACACTGGTCATGTGGATGGGTATAATATTACATGTAATGGAGAATGAGAAATTTGCTGGAATCCATGCTTGAGGAGAGATGAAATACCAGTTTTCAAGAAATGTCTGGTAAATACTGGATATGAATGTCTGACATACTATTTTAAAAGGAAGATATGCTGCCAAATTTAAAAAAAAAAACCAAAAACAAACCAAAAATCCCATTACCTCCATGATTCCTGACTGAACCAAAATGCTAGTCTTTAAACGGGAGCTCACCAAAAACTTTTTCCTTGCCCACTGGCCAACAAATTGTCCATGAATATTTTTGGCAGCAAGTAATTTTAATTAAAACCACTGTGATCTATTTCATTACGATTTTTTTTGATACCCAATGCCAGACACTATAAGGTTTGAATGACAGAGCCACATCGCAGTTTGTAATTCCAAATGTAACCTGTGGAGAGGCGTGAGCATTCCAACTGTGTCTAGAGTATCTGGATTGCCAGACTTCAAATCCCCTGTAAACAGCCTGTTGCAAGCCTAAAAATAGCTGGACATGTGTAGGACCTGATGCAGCAGCTTTTAGAAGGAAGATTCCCCAGCCAAGGGACAAGCAGAAAGCATTAGGAGTTCAGTGAGTTATTATAGCTGATTTTCATTTTAGGTTTTTCTTCCTTTCTACCTCATTATTATGCTATAAATAATACTCTGAGTCAGGATATCATTTAGAGGACTCTGGAACGTATTTTTTTCAGTCTTTCCCAGATGCAAGGTGTAATTTTATTTTAATTGGTTTTTATCCCCACGTAAATATTCACATAACTGCCATTATAGAAGTTTACACACATGGACCTTGTTTTTTGACAGCTGAACTCCAGTTATTACAGGAATAGGAGGATTTAATTTTTCTCCCCTCACTCTTATGAACCGGTCTTTTGGCATCTAAGAACACCTCACTGTCAGAGTCTACAGAAATTGTCCTCTGAATTTTCAAGAATTCTCTTAGCATATATGGAATTAATTTGTGGCATTGATGTGCCTTGGGTTGTGTGAAAGTCTTCCAGAAAAAAAAAGCAAATTGCCACAGGCCATCTTAATTGTTCTCTTGCAACAACTGGCCTAAGTGTATGGCATACATGGCTTTGATCAGATATGGAAGTAAAACTAATGTTCTTTAGTTATGATCTGGTATGCAAGGGAAATGTTGGGAGCACTGGTAGCAGTATCCACAAAGGATGTGCACCTTTAAGCACCCATTCTGAGAAAAGCTGGAGGTTTCCTTAAGAATTGCTTTTCCATAGCACTACACTTCTTCAGTAAAGGTCTCAGTATCAGCATGTCTTTCCCTTCAGTACTGCAACACAATGTAATAATTAGCACAAAGGGATAATTATAGGATAGCAAAATATAGGGATAAAAGGGATAAAAAGAGGGATAGCAAAATACTCACCAATTGGGCCAGCAGCAAAGTGCAAACAATTGCACCTCTGTCAAACTTACATGCATGTATCGTTTATCAAATAAATACATTTGAAATATGATTTATGTATAAAGCTCATGATGTTCTTTTCTGATGATGACTTTGCTGGAATGACAATGTAAACATGTTATATAAAATGTTTTGAAGTCTTAAAATAAAAATGCCCTGGCTCTTGTTATGTATTGCAAATATACACAACAAGCTGAAATAGGCATATTTCAGTGCCTTATAGAAACTTATACATAAAATTCATCCTTTCCAAAGAATTTCATTGCATGGATGTTTTGAGCACTACTCTATTTATATTCATCCTGCAGCAAAGCACATACAGAAACTACTTCCCTGACTTCAGGACCTATTTTGAAAGAGCTCTGTTCTAGTGCGTATATTTCTAACATACATCCTCAAATCTGGCATAACAACTGCAGGCAATTACCATGAGTGTGTGTATTCCAGAAACAATATGCATTACCTAGATGGACTGCATCAATCATTTCATCCCACACAGAGCCAGGGGAGATTTAATATTTCTGTGTGACACAAACAAAGGAGCATCAGTCAGGGTATCATAGAATCACAGAACCATAGAATGCTTTGGGTTGGAAGGGACTTTTAAAATCATGGAGCTCCTCCCCCACCATGGGCAAGGCATGACACCTATTACAGCAGGTTCCTCTGGGCCCCATCCAACTTGGCCTTGAACACTTCCAGGGATGGAAGTAATTTTTGCATCACAGAAATTTTAGTACGTTCAGATGTGATTATGAAGCATAAAAATTCACACCAAATTTTCAAACATGCAAAATCTCACACCAAAGAAGAAGCAATGTTATTTTATTTCTTGCAGGGGAAAGTATATCAGTAGTTCTTTGCACGGAATAAAGTCAAGGTGATACAAATAGCATAATCTACATTTTCACAGTGGGTCCTTCCTACATGCTAATCCATTTCTTAGCATTTACATATGTGAACATTTTTTTCTCTAAATTTATGTAACTGTAAAGACAATAGACAAATTTCAGTACCCTTTGATACCATCATTTTCTCTTTGTATGTCACAAATACTCCATTCTATTCTGAATTGTAATGTGCCCTGAAGCATATAATTGTGTCACTGCTCAGTGTGGGTCAAATGCAAAGACTAAAACACAATCTTATTGAAATTTACAAGAACTTCAATGGATTCCAAAACCAAATTGTGGTTGAAAGCCAAGTTGCCATTCAGATGGGTATCAAATCTCCTCAAAATGAATCTCCTAGCTTCTTGTTAGCTTTTCAATCATGCCTATACTTGAAACTTCATTATAATTTGGGTTAAGAACCTAATCTATTCCATATGGATTTGACAGTAATTTTAATGGGTTGTTTTGTGGAGTTTTTCCCCAGTCATATGCTTTACCAAAGTAAGTACAGGAAAGAGGCACACTAGGAAGTTAATGTGTACTGAAGCTAGGATGTAATTCAAAGAACTCATCATGAAAATAAATACAGGGAAGTTGTGAAATATGGCACAGAACTGTGCTATTAATTAGCAAACAGCACTTTCTTCAGCAACCAAGAAAATAATAAGTAAATAGAATGTCTCCTCCCTTTTGCCTCCCTGTATATATCTCTGCACTCGAGCAACTTGCTGTCTGACATTCAAACCATGCTACGCCTGGAATTACATAGTGCCCATACTGAACATATATTCCATGCACCGACAGACACAGTGACATAGGAGCCACAGCAGCCGCAGGGGCAGGGAAGCCCAGAAGTGGGGGAGCAAACAGACTTTCTCTCGAGTAACTCTGGGTCTGACCAAAAACCAAACATCTCTAGGCATTCACCCAGGAGGCTGTTGTAGCAGGATTTAGAGTGCTGCCTAGGCAGGCACCTGGGACCCAGTGCATGCTTGCCATTAGTCCCAGCCGAGGCACCTACATAAAATCGTTAAGGTTGGAAAAGACCTCTAAGATCATCGAGGTCTTGAGGACTTCTGCCAGGAACTGCATGGAATAATGTTGTTAGACCCAGATCTTGCAAAGGCTTTGGCTAGCACCCTAACCACCAGAAAGTCTTTCCTCTTGTTGTTCTTTATCATTCAAATGTCAAAGAATGGTCTTGCGGTTTAGCCCCAGTCGGGATCAGAAAACATGGAGCCAAGCACCCCAGGCGTAGGCAGGAGCAACATGAATTGTAATCACTTGGAGGCACACCCGCCCTAAATCAAAGTACATTTGCTTCCTGGCTCCTGTTCCTGGCTTGGACCTTGCACAAGCCACTTGAACTGTTGGTGCTTCTCTTTCCTCTCCTGTAATTTTAGGGTAACAGACCTGCCCTCCCTCCCAAGGCTGTTGTGAGGATCCATCAATGCGGACTCCTAAAGGACAGTGAGATTTTGGGTTTGAACGCATTGTACTGTTATCATATATATTACTTGCAGAGGGCTCAGATATGTAACTACACATGCACACAGTCATTTAGCTTTATTGCTTCATTATGTTCCAGTGAACTAACTGTAGATTACTGTGTCAGTAATCTTAAATAATGCTCTTCCTAGAGTTAGTGATTTGCTCAGTCACATGTCAAACTCTGGCTGAATATCTTTAATTTGGGTGATTTTTGGCTTCATATGAGTGGCTGTTGTTTTACAAAACTGAGAACCTGACTCCCAAATTTTTATTGGTTAAGGTTTCAATCCCTGCTGTCGGCCATCACAAAATGTTCTAAACCAGTAGAAAAATTTGTGAAAATCAATAATTGGCACTGTTAGCCATATCCTTCCTTCTGCTCCAGAGCTGTCCATGTGGCATTGCTGGTCAGAGGCTGGGCAGGCCGAAGGGTGAGCACGTGTTGGGTAAGGAGTAGGGCTGCAGCCTGGGTCCCCTCCCACCAGCAGTTCCCAGGCATTCCCGGTGCAGCCCAGACTGCTGCTGCATCACTGGTGGCACCAGCCCAGCTTTAGATGGGGCTGTGTAGCTTGTTGCTGCTTTGCTGTGCAGCCAACTTATTCCTGAGGAGCTCAGTCAAGAGGAAAGTGGGAAATGTTAGTAGTGTAAAAGCCAGCCAGTTCTCCAGAAAAGGCATTTGTTTCCCTTGCCAAAAGTCAAAGTCTACTATATACAAAGGAGGCATTATAGCTTCTCATAAAAAGGTCACAATAATCTTTTGTAATGGAAAGTGGAGTACAGCCTAAATATAGGATCTCTCCCAGAATTCCTATAGCGTGTAGATTAAATTCCGTTTATTACTAACGTGTGGATTGCCGCTATGCTGTACAGTACAAAACTCAGCAGCTGAAAGAGAAGAAACCCAATCTATTTTGTGTGCAGCCATGTAACTGGAAAGAGCTGTTGTTATATATATTTTAAAGCAGAAGGATTTCAGTTCATCTGTAGAATATTCCAAGATGAGTCACTGATCTCCAGCCTCTTATGAAAAATGTGTGTTCTTTTTTTGTCTTCCATCCCTCATCAGAAGTGTAACTTGTGCAATGTGAATTTGCACAAGTGACTATAGTTTTATATGAGCTTTCAAAAATATATCATAAAAACACATATAATGATGAGTTCCTGGACAATACCTGCCATCATGTAAAAATTCCTGAGCATAGAATTACATCACAAACCATTATTGTGTCAAAATATGAAAAGATTGGTTCTGAATGGTCCCTTAATCAATAATGAACAGATAAATTGTGCCTGAATTTTTAAACTTCATTCATGAAATAAAATTTTGTGGGCTTGACAGAATTCTGACACGGAGGTGATGGAAACTGATTAATCACAATTAAGTATAATCCTGTTTAGAAAGCAGTAGTCATTTAATAATACGTCATATGCTGCCCAGGGAAATGGGAGTGGGGATTTCTCTCCAGTTTATCTTTTGCTCCTAAGTTCCTGAAAGCTTCTCAAATCCCAATCCTATGTGGTTGCCACTACAAAAACCTCATGCAAGAAAAGTACCCTCAAGTCAACTTATCCACTTACCCAGTGGTTAAAAAAAAAAAAAAATCGAAAATGATGGCATTTCCAAACCTTATCTTGGCCCTGCTAATCTAAAAATCCTGCTTGGCCTTTCAAGTACTGTTGAAAATCTGGCAAACATCAAAAAGAGCAAAGCAATACATATTATCTGTACTGTTAGACATTCACTTCTAGGAAGCTCTGTCCTTTTGGCATTACAGATCTTGAAATGGGGAATTACTGGCAATTTTAACATCAGAAAACTGAGCCAGCATTTTGCGTAGAATTACTTTTCTTCTTTCTGGCTGTATTTCTAACCATCCTAAAGCAAAACATTCCTTATCTACCAGCACCTTTTCTTTTCCACTCTCAATCATTATTCCAGCAACACCCCCACTCAAATAGTGTGCAGGTTACTATTAATAAAGTTAATTTATAAAAAAATCAGCTTTTGCTAACTGATTTTTGGGTTTTTTGCTGACAAAGAAACAATCATTAACTTTTATAGTTTCAGCTCATATTACTGCTTGTGTAGCCACTTCTACTGCAAATACAGAAAAGCGTTTGCAGAAGGCACGTCTTTTATTGTTGTATATATACATTTATATTAATATATGCTTGTACATCCACTTTTATGCTATGTAAGATTTGTGACAGAAAAACTGAACAGTAACAAAAATAATCATTTCAAAGCATATATTTGGAAATTGCTACACTGTTACACATAAGAAAGACCATAGAAAAGATATAATTAAAAAAGATATTAATGTGAAGGACATGTTCTGGCCTACTGTATGTTCATCCTGCATAGCTTGGCTGGGATACCAGTGACTCTGACTTCATCTGACTTACACCAGGAAAAGAAACAAATAATGTCACTGACAACAGAAAGTGCATTTTTTTAGAAAATATATGGTTTGCTGGAGGCCATGACTCTGGTGGGGTGAGATTCCTCTCCTTATTTTTGCCATCTGAAAATGAATTGTCTTATCTAAACTTGTCACCTTGATTCTCTCTGGGGAAGTCAATGGGAAGTTGCAATTCATCTTATTCCACTATAATTGTCTAAGATAGGTAGATGAGCTGCCCTTTGTAGGCATCTAATTATTTCCATTGACTGCAGAGAGCCAAGATAAATTATTTAGATTTGGTCTTTAATTTTTAGGTGATTAATGGTCAGTGAGACAAATACCACCTGACTGCCAAGGCCAGTGGAAGGAATGAGCAGTCCAAGCCCTGGAGGCTGCAGACAAGAATGTGGTATCCCTTCCTTACACCAAATCAGCAAGTGTGGAGGGAAGTAAATGAAGGGCATGACTTAATTTAGTAATAAGGGAGAAAGATTTGGCTTTCCCATAATGTGACTGCCTTTCAATCCCTCTCTGCTTCCATTTCTAATGACAGACTGGCTTTCCAAAGAAAAGGCTTAGACTACCCTTTTTAATAGATCTAGCAGTTGGTCTTATGGTGCTGCTTAGCCAGAGGCACTATTAGATCGCTTTCTCCTAAAGCATTTCCTTTAACACAAGCTGGTCTTTTGGAGAGTATAACAGCTCATTAGGAGGAGAGACATCCACTAATGATCAATGGCTTTTAGCCCCCATATAGAGTCTCTGTTTGCTCCTGCACCCTTTGAACTCCAGGTGGATACTGATCAGGAGCATGTTGTGCAGAGGTGAGTGTGCACTGCAGAGAGAGAGCTGAGCATTGCTCTGGTAGAGAAGGCAGTGGGAGATCACTTGCTCTCTCTGACCACTCCACCACAGCTAAGGAGAGAATTCAAAGTGTCATTGTGGAAGACTGAAGAGGTTCTAGCACTCCTTGTAACTCCAGCAAATCCAAACTGATCTACGGTGGATACTTAGACAGGCTTCCAGGTGAAGCTTATCCAACTCCCTAAGACTTACCTGCAACATGACCAGGCCACTGTCCAGAGGCAAAACTGGCATCACAGGCTGCACACAGGCCTGACTGAGGAACACATGCATGGTAATTTGGTTTACGGTAAGATTAATTACCAGAACAACCACAGTGCAGTTCATGGAGCTGAGCACTGATCTAATCGTCTCGGCATGCATGTTTTATTCTACCTGTCTCCATTGCATTAATGTCCTCTAAAACTGGTGTCAAAATGAATAACTGAAATGGGTAACTCCATTATGATGGTTAGGTAAAAGTTTAAAGTAATGTCAGTAGTTAAATAGGAGATAATTGGTGACATTTTCTTTGACAAAATTCTCAAAAATACAACTAACAGGAGCAGCTTAAGCTGAACTAAGAGGCCAGTTTCTCTTTATGCCATCCTTGTAATTCCCCTGCAAAATGTTGACCCCATCAATGAAACAGTTGTAGAAACTTTGCCACTTCTTTGCACTTCATGAGGAATTAGTGATAGACACAACCACCTTTTTTACACATTCCTATTTCACTCCTCTTTGTGGCAAATTCTCAAGCTGCTGTTTCCTACACTCAGGAAGATTGAGATAAGGGAAGCAGGTCTGCACCATGTCCTGAGCCTCTTTTACCAACCATTTCCCAGTGCTGTTTCTGGCAGCTTTTCTGGTTTTTCTGTATCTCCTCTGCCTCTGTGGTATTTCTCACACTCCTATGCACAGATGCAACTTGCTAATCCCTTTGCCTCTGGGGCCTGTCTTCATGATACAAGACAGCAAAGCCATACCCCATGCTTGCCCTGAGCTCCAGAGAGCAGCAGAAGGATGTCAGTCTGGCTGCACTTCTTAAAACTTGGGCAAGCATCTGCATTGTGCATTGTGTGCAGCAGACACACTCAGCTAAGCTTTCCATCATACACCAGTGACTTGGTAATGCACTTTTTCTGGCTGAAGTGCTCTGCTGTTTCAGCTATGCTCAACTGCATCTTAAAATTATCCTGAGTCAAAGGAACTGTGATAATAAATAACACTAGTAGAGGTTAGCCTGCTAAATAAAAATTTACTATACTACATTGGAAGAGTCCCTGACCCGATGGAGATATCATTTATAAATCTCTGGTGTTCAAAGCAATTAAAAAACAAATACTGTAAAAATCTGCTGCAATCAACTGCAATTTGCACTAAATTCTCAACTGTTGTTGTTTATGCAAAAAAAAAAAAAAGCAAAAAGAAATGTTTTTGATATCTTAATCTCTGTTTTATATCATCTTTCTGTTTCTGGAATGTAAAGCAAAGATATTAAGTATCCCATAAATCTAAAACCATGCTACTGGGAAGGAATCCATGAAAAGCAAATGCTGTAAGAAATACAAAAGCTGGTTTCTTTGTCTAGTTAAGAAATTTCTAGCTACATCAAAGTAGCTTCTCCTAAACAAAGTAGTACTTGCTTGCCATTAATCAGCTGTACACTAAAGGAGTTTAAATTTTTGTCTTGGAAACACGTACACTTGTGATATGCATAGCTAGCTGCAGGTAGCCACTTCAACTGGATTTTCTTTTGAACAAGACATTTATTCCATGGGACAGGAACAATGCATGTATTATTAAATTACTGAAATAATAAATAAACCAAAGTCTAATCAAAGAAACACTGAAAAAGATTTTGCACTCTGAGCACTCAAACTGTTTTGAACAACTGAAAAATCTTTAGTTTTTAACATTTCAGGCCTTGGGTATTGTATTGGCTTCAGCAGTGATTGATTTTTGAACTTAAAGAGGATATATATACATGAAGACATACTGAAGTGATGCAGCTTTTAAATCCAAAGATAAAAATCCCAAACAAACCTCAAACTGTGCCCTGCACATAGTCTGTCCTTTTAGAGAAGATCTTGAGCACCACATGGTTGATGCTGAACACTGCATGCTAGTTGAAGAAGGGCTCCAGAGAGGGAAAATATTTTCAGAAGGGGACTGGGCCTCACCACAGCCATCATGCACACTTGCTTTTGCCCTATAGTCTTTCCTAAGTGCACTGCCTAAAATTAATAAAGCACTTACAATTTTTGCTTTCTGATTTGATTATTTTTTGTTACCTTCTTCCCCAATGAACTTCACAATGCCTGTACTTATCGAATAAAAACCCCTAGTACTTTCCAGCAGTACACAAAAGACCTTTCTCCTGTCTGTCACCATGAATGGTTACCCTGTTCTTTACAGTTTTCTTCCAGAATATTTTTTATTGGCCACTGTCTATGACAGGATATTGCACTATAAGGATGTATGGTCATATTCAGTGGGGCTGTTTTTATACTTTGTTCTTACAATAAATACACAGAGTTTGTGTACACTGATCTTCTGCAGGTAAGTAAGGCTGCATTCCATAAACTATGTGCTCCTAAAAACAAAGAGGCAAGGAATTATGAGTAAGGAGAGTAAAATCTCTGTCTTCTCGTTTAGGGGTTGAGAAGAAAGCAGCAGCCCATTTAGCACCCATAAGGGCACAAAATGCCACCCAGCACACCTGAGGAATTGTATTGATTGAGGTTTGGCTGTGGCATGGGCAATAGAATGAACAAGCAGCAAGCTGCTCTGCTCCACAAAGGCTGAGGTACTTTCCACATGTGTACATAGCTGTAGAACTTTGAAGTGAACAGAACTTTGAAGGTGCTGACCAAAGGGATCTGTGAAGTTTTGGCACACCTATAAATGTGAAGACGCTGAATGTGGGCTTTTGTGGTGGTAATTTTCAGTATTCAAATACACGGATCACCCTTTCTCTTGAAACATAGCAGCAGCTGGTGGTAGTGCTGCTGGTGGTGGTTTAATTATTCTTTTTTATAGGAATAGGATTGTTATAGGTTCTACACAATTCTGGTAGAACTACAACACCTGACATATAGGCTAAAAGTGCGTTTTTGTCATGAATTATGTGATTACTGGTTTGATATTCTCAGGACTTAGACAGTAAAGTGCTTGTTCAGTGGCTGAAAATTAGGTGTTTTGTCAGCAGTGTTCTGCAGTTACAAGCGGGTAAGTGTCCCAGGATGATCCAATAACATAAGGCTATGCTTGCAACAATTCCTTCACAGCCTATATCAAATGTTAAACACATTGGGATCAATTTGAGTAATTTCTCTCTTTTTTACAGAAGAGGAAATGGAGACTAAGGAAATGTAATTAAATAAGATGATATTTCAGAATAGAATAATTGAAAGCTGTGGGTATTGAGTTTAGATAGACTTGTGTTGTTTTTGTAGGTGTTTAGGTTTTTGTTAAACTCATAGCCTCAGTCAAATGTAAATAACTGAAATTTATACTACAGAAGACCTTGCAACTTACTCTTTTAAAATACAGAGTTTGTACATTTTCTGGGCAGAAATAGTACTTGCTCTTGGAAGCTCACAGTTTTGCATAACGTCTGTAATGAGCTATGAAAATTAGACAAATACCGTGAACTTTGTCTTGTGCTTCTTCTTTTTCTTTTTTTTTTTTTTTTTTTTTGTTAATCAAAACAGAAGATCCTGATTATGTTTCCTTATGCTCCAAAATATACAACTTAAGAGGAGAGGGTTGTTTTTTCAAGAATATTTTGCTTTCCTTATGCCTTATATAAACTCCTTCTGGATCAAAACAACAGACTTTCATTCCTGAAGTCAACTGCATATGGAATCTTCAAAACAACCCCCCTCACTTAAAAAAAAAAAAAAAAAAAAACAAAAAAAAAACCTACCCTTTGAGGGAAAGGTATTGATAAAACCAGGTTAAAAAGAAATATGTGACAAATGGGAGACTGAAGAATATACTTCCTTGGGCTTCAAATTTTATAGAGCACCAGGATCACTGTGATTTACATTGGTAATGAAGACAATAGTGTATGGAGCCCCTGATAAGGAGTTTGTGGAACTTTTAAAGGGAGTGAAGCAACCACAAACACTCATGCCTGATAGATAAGACTTCATGAGACTTCACCTCCAGATGTTCTCTTTGCCTCCTAAATTACAAGAAACTATCCACAGGCTGTGCATCATTTTATTAAGTATGAGGAATGCATCCTGAATAGGGTGTAGAGAACAATATGAAAGAACTGCATACCAAATACAATAAAACTCATAAGATTCTAATCCTAAATGTGGCAATTAATTTTATTGTTTTATTGTTCAAGTAAGTTTGTTTTCTACAGCAAAAGTAATATTTAAAAAAAAAAAATTGAGAATCTCAGTCTTTAAGATTTAAATATTTGTTTGAGTATGTGGAAATTTTTTTTCAAGATCTCATAAACAATAAAAATAATTATTTTGTTTATTATAAAAGAAAGCAAGTAAAACCCCATGCCTTTTATGCATTGTGTAGCTTGCTTGTTTTCTGCTTGAAATTTTCATAAACGCCTGAAGGTGCTTGAAGTCCACTTGCCACACTATAGTTACAACAAAATCAAACTTCACATCTCAGACTTTCTCCAAAGGCACTTCTTTCCTCTGTGTCAGGAAGGAGTGGGAAGAAGGGGAGTTAACCAGATTAATGTTTGTTGAGCTAGCAGAATGCTTGTCATCGTTGATCAGGACTCTAATTTATGTGACCACATGAGAGAGAGAGACTCTCAGTCATCAACTCTCTAGCTCACTACAGGAGGAAGACACTGGCCAAAATTCAATTTTTATTTTTTTTTTTAAATTCAAATACAAGTTCCACTGGGATTTCCCTGATGAATAAGTGTAGCCAGAGAGGAAGGTAGAACTAAATTAATATAGTAAGAAAGCCACATGCTGTAACCACTAAAATGGCCAATGAAAATCCTTAATGTAAAATAAGCAAAACAATTATTTATTATGAATTATGATTTAATATTATGGAATTTCAAAATTCTGTACCATGTCCTAATATTAAGCAAAAAACCACCAGGTTTTCTTTCTTTGAATTGTAGGTGGGCTAAGAAAAAGAACTTGCTTCAGGAAGCAAGCAGGAAAAGATGAAACAGTATTTGATACCAAGGCTGATGTCCTGGGTGATAGTAGACAAGGAAGGATGACTAATGGAGTCATTAAGTATCCACAGAAAAGAGTACTGTCAAGGCCTGAGGACTGTCTTCTCAGGTGGGAAAGCTGAAATGAAAGCTGGTGACTGGGTTTCACAAGAGAACTGGAAAATGGTAGCATTTCATGCTCTCTGAAGCATCTGGGTTAAACACAGTGAGAGTAACTGTTTAAGGAGAAGGGTATTGAAGATATGAAGCATGTAGGATGAATTTCACCTCACCTCACTTTAAAATCTTTGAGTTAGTCATTCAGATTCCCTTTATAGTCAATAAGTACTTCCAGGGAGTGAGTCACCTGACCTAAATTAGACGTCTATCTTGAGATGGGATGAATCACACACTCAGAGTGTCTATTGATATCTATTGACTATAAAAGGAACCAGGACTTGCTTAGATGCAGACATCTACACTGCAGATAAATCCCATCCTTAGGCATTTTACAGAGTAATGTCATAAACACTAGGAAAATCCATTATTTGGGGCCAAGCTTCAAGCACAGAATGGACACAGGGAATCTGGTACCCTCCCCCTCACAATGTAACTGGAAATTGGATTAATAGACTGGGGTTTAGGATAATCCTTTATTGAGTTGAAAAGGAGAGGCCACAGCAAGGAATGCTGCTCTGCAGAAAACTCCTGCTAATGACAATAATTAGGCTGAATCAGAGGCTCTGCTTAAAAGACAGAAGATATGTGTTGGGCGGAGGAGAGAGGGAGCAAATAGCCTGTCTTCACTTTGGAATGCGGGATACTGCATCTAATCAGGGACTGATATCAAAGTGTTAAAACTTTATTAAAAGCAGAATCTAAACAAATGCCTTTCTACCCTGCTCACCCTCCCAAATTCCTTAATGGAGAGTTTAAATGAAAATAAAAGTTCAAAATAAGTTCAGTCACTCTTGAGAAGCTCTTATATCTGAACATTTTGCAATGAGAGCAATTTGTTGTATATTAACTGGTAGATTTAATAAGTTAAATTTTAGAAAGGTGTGGTTCATGCTAGCAAAAACCTACTATGTATTTCAAATTTCCCATTCTTTTAAATGTCATATGTTATACTTGCAGATTATTTAATATAATCTGGTTTTGAATCTTTGATTGTTTTCTTGTCTGTAGTCTCACCTCTGCACCATGTCATCACTTGGTTGAAGTAGACCAAAATTTGGACATTGACTCTTGCGGGTGCAATCTCAAATCTGTTGTATATAAAAACACAAGATTTCCACCATTAGTATTATTTATTAGTATTATTTTGTCCTTAGTGCAAAAGATCAAGCAGAGGTGTTGAGTTTGACTGTTGATTTTGATTTTCTCTGGGGACTGCCAGTATGAGAACCCTGGTAGAATCTCAGGTGTTATACAATATTCACTATTATATCCACTATTTATATTTTTTATAGATATAGATATAGATATATAAATATAATAATAATTATTTCAGTAGTGGAAATAGCTAAAAATTACAATTTTTCTTTTTGTTCTGCCTTTTCACATTGAGATATACTCTTGTGATAGACAGCTTCCCTACTTTGCAACTAGCCTGTTGCAAAATGCCCTGCCTGGAACCAACCCTCTATTTTGTGGAGTAACTGTTTTCAGAAAATGTTCTGTGCTTTGTGGGACTTAGTGAGCTGCAATAATTAATAAATAGAGAAACAAAATATTTGTTGAAGGTAGTCATGATATGAGTTAAAAGATAGATATCTAAGTCAAATACTGATATTAAGCAGATGTTGTACTTATAAAAAATGATACTGTGTCTACAATACAATAAGGTTATATCACTGATGACAATAACTTTGTTTTCCTTAATACTGTACAGGAATCTTTTGAACAGGATTGTAACCACATTGCTGATACATCAGCAGTAAACACCAAGCAAATAAGCAATAGGTTAAATGAGGTATATGGTAAAATTTGCCCTTTAAAACTGCAAAACTCCAGGCAGGCTAAAACATGGAAATATCTACATAAAAGTTGCTTGCATAATTCATGGCAAGGCTTAGTATTATATCCATTAGAGCCAATATAAGGAATACAAAGACAATTTTAAAACAACCAGTGAAGCATTTAAATGTGCTCTGCATTCAGACTTTGTGTGGAGATTCCAGTGAATCTTAGAGTGCATTTCTTAGTTTAACATTTGTTTTGCTAATTCCTCCATGTCTCCATGGATTGTATTTACTGTTCTGTCGCTAATGCATTTTAAAGCTTTAAAGCTTTTAACCTTTAATCTCCACTTATTCAAGTGAGGTTAAGTGATATTTTTCCTTACCTCATGTCCAAAAACAGGTCTTCAATCAAACATTCTTCTGAAAAGACCACACTCACACTTACCTATGTCCTCATAAGCTTCCTTTTAAATGTGGAATCCTTTCTTAATGGTAATTCATAAGAAATATATTAAACAGCTTGTGCAGCATTCAAGGGCAAAATAAACACTGTTTTTTTCTCCTGTCCTATCACATTTAAAGAGGGAGACACAAAGCGCATTTGACGGACACACACAGACAGGGTGTTTCAGAGAGAAATAATATTACATTTATTTGAACAAGACTGCAATACTGCTACTGTACTGCAATACATAGATTTTACTGAGATAAGGACAGAGCGTCAGGGAAAATAATAGAAGTGCTGTATCCAGGCAGATGTTTTTAAACAAATCAACTTCAGTATTAGTTTTGTCAGTGTAAGGGCTGAATTACAATTAACTCAACAGAGACTTCAGGAAATAGCAATGTTTTTTAACATTCAGTCAACTTTTCCATTGGCATTCCTCCCTAATTCAATCCCCAGCACACTTGTCCCTGCTGGTGCTGCCTTCATCTTTCTCATGATGGAAGAGGAAGCCTGGGGAGGAGTTCAGAGCCAATGTCCAACCTTTAGACAAAGAGAGCTAGGAGCTAGTCTTCTGCCACCCTACACTACAGGGAGGCACTCAAGTACTTGAAAATTCTATGTCTGTTATATCCCCTTTCAAAACAAGTTTTGCACTTTTGTTCTTGTTGTGCATGGGTAAGAAAGGAAACTGAGGACAGCAGGAAAAAAATGCCTGTGGAAAAGGATGCTTGAATGCGGGAGGCTGTAGAGATCCTCAGATGGGTCTCTTAGGAAAAAAAATAGTTTTTCTAGAACTGAGGTTTGCAGTGCAGCTAAATGAAATTCCCATTTACTCTTCTGCCTCTAGGTTGAAATTCTCAACAAAGCCCCTAGTTAGCTTCTCTGAGACTTCCTAGTGGAATCTAATTCTATGATCTGAGTGTTAAGTCTCTCTTTTAAAATTTTCCATATTCTCCAAGGTTCTATATTAAAGATGTATGTGAAAATAGGGAGGACATGGAAGCACCAGCTCAGAGAAATGCTGACATGCTATTTTATCCAGTGTGCATTACTGTACAGAGACAGGGTTGGTCTTACTGTACAGAGACAGGGTTGGTCTTAAAATGAGGGCAAATGAATGAGAAATGCAAATATAAGAGGCCACATAAACTGTGACTTTCAGTTGTCAGAAACAGATTCAAAGCTGATTTTTGCCAGTGGGAATTCATCTGTTTACACTGAAATCTTTCAGTTAGCTTCCAGATAGATCATACAGCAAAAAGTCCTTTTGACATCAAAAGCTCAGGGCTGCTACTTGCCTATTTTGTTCACAGGGTAAAAAGTTTGGGGAAATTTGAAACCAAGTTAGTTCAGTAACTCATGGAAAGTATAAATACAGTTGACTCTCAGATGATGTAACAACATAAATATCATGCTCAATGACATAGCATACCAGCAAATACTTTATTTCGATGTCCAATGATATTTAAAAAATAAACCTTTAAAGGAATCTTGGGCAAGTTTGTTCAAAGATAGTGTTCTAGAGTGTTTCTTTTTTCATTTTGGTTTTAAATATAGCAATTGCCTTAATAAAAGTTTCTGAGGTAAGGACTTACGCATTCCATTCACTCACTGCCGTGTTTAATTCCTATCACTGTTCAATCACTTGTTACTTTATTTTTAGGGGCAAATTTATAGCAAGCTGCTGGATCACATGTACCCAAGTATTTGAAGTATCTGCAGCTGCTTACATTGCAAGAGATCCAAGCTGCATTCCTGTCATGAATCATAGATTTGTGAGGGCAGAGCCACAAATATATATTAAAAAAATGCAGCTTACATGGCTTGAAATCAGATTTTAAACAACCTTCCTAAAGGATCATAGTGCCGGAAGAACTGGGGCACTCATTTACCCAGTTTACGATCTATTTCTCAACACAGGGCATCCTTAGGTTCTCACTATGAGCTTCTGACAGGGTGTTTACTGGAGACACACAATAGTCACTGTGTGACTGTAGGTGGAAAGGATAAATAAGGGATAATTAACAGAAAATCATTCAGGACCAGCTACCTAGGGGGTTTCCACCTGCAAAAGCTGAGGGACGATGGATTTTGATTGTCACTGATGCAAATTCTCTTCTGCAGGATTTGCTTGTGCAAACAGGACTTGGACCTATAATTTGCGTCATTTTGCTGTGTATGAGAACGTCACCAAATTGCACTTGCAAGTTACTGGTGGTGAAATAGGTGAGATGGGAAAGCTGTGAAAAATCATTCTGTGGTGAACAGATCTTTGTATCGGCAAATATGTTTGTGAATGGACACGGACAGTACAGGTCATTCTCAATCACATTCTCTATTCTGAGAATGCTGACAATTGCCAGGTTACTCTGAAAATATTTGGGACTAAAATGCTTCCCAACTGCTGCTGTGACTAGATAATAAAAATGAGAGTGATTGCTGTTAGTCACTAGTGATTGTTTTGTGATTCATTTTTAGCTTCCGATCATGAAGGAAAAAAATTATCATGTGACACAGATATCAACCCAACCAATACAAACAGAGTTAAACAAACAGTTCATGAACAACATGTAGTCTGAAATTAAAGTTGTCCACCACTCCCTTTGTTTTTCTTTCATTTACAGAACGGAATAATTCTGAAGAGAAAGAGGGTAAGTTCACATATGAGTCACTAACCAGAGAGGATGAACTCCTTGCATAGTATGAAAATTCTCTGTATAAAAATATTAAAATAACAGTGTGTAAGTATGTTCATTCAACAAGTAATAACTGTAACATTCTAATATGAAAATTAGAATGGATTAGAATCCCTTTTACTACACAAGAACTTCTACAATTTTATTATATAAGCCAAGAAGTCTCAAATACTGTATATGCAAGACAGGTGAGGCTGTTAGACTCTAGAAAGTTCCAATCTAAACAAAAGCTGCCTGCCAATTTTTATTTTAATTTCAAGATGCATATATTTTACTCTTTAAAATGGACACAAAAGCACTTGTCCAATTTCTTTCTATTTTCAATATCTTCCTGCTTTTACTTCCTAACCTACAATGCCAATTTATAGATTCAAAATTAATTTTCCTTTCAGATCTTCTTTTTAATAGAAAATTAAAGTTCAGTCCCTTGATAGTTAATAAGAAGCTGTGGTCATCTTGTTGCTTACATTCTGAAGGAGATATATTTATATAATTTCTTGGAGCAGGGACAAGATACAAACATTTGTCTCAGATAATAAGAAAAGAGTGAAGAAAAGTAAAGAGGATTTTCATGAAGAAGTATTTTGGGAAGATGAGAGTAATGATTTATTTCAGTATGTAAAAGCATCCCGTAAGCTGCCTTTGTTTAATTCTAAAAGTATGCCACTTTTGACATGTACACATATAAAGAAATGAATATGTGTCAGTGCTTTACAAGTATCATACATTTGAACAAATAGTTGCTAGACAGACACAGCAGTAGTAAGCCTGATATCAGGAGTACAGTATACAATCACTCAGAGGAAAGAGCACCTGAGAATAAGAGTGGAATGGGAAGGAGCCTATGCCTTTTATTTTTCCTTTAATGTTTTTCTTGTCAATGCCTTATCTACCCTACAGAAGGATGGATAGTTAAGAGTTCAAACAAACACCTTTTCTGAGTCCCTTCACACAACTTGCCTTTTAACTTCCCTCTAAATCAGCTATTTTCATGATCTCTTAATGTTGGTTTTGGAGGTGAGAATAAAATGTAGGATAACTTTTGGGTTTTAATTTCTAACTATTATTATAATGTTTTATACTAGGCTTTATAGGCACACACATCTCTTCAATGTCCATAGAGTGCTATCAAATAATAATGACACATCACTTATAGGTACTGCAAAAGTGCTTCCTGTAATGGTTTTCTGAGAGCAATAATCTATTGCTGTCCAGTCCATGCTTGACCAGCAGTCCTTTTCAGGCAACTTCCCACATGTGGTATGTGTGTGTATGTTTATGGACACACAGAAAAGCCCTGAGATTCTCTGTCAATATCAAGGGAAAGCTGAGTGCAAGCCAGTTCTGCAACTGGAGTGCTCCTGAGCTAAAATAATCAGGGGAGGTTTAGATTGGATATCGGGAAAAAATTTCTTCACCCATAGGGTGATTGAGACTCCCCAGGGAAGTGATCACAGCACCAAGCCTGAGAAGAGTTTAAGAAGCACTTGGACAATGTTATCAGGCACATGGTATGATTTCTGGGATAGGTCCCTTCTGAATCAGCATATCCTGTAATTCTGTAAAATTCCCTTTCTTGCCCAGCAGTCCTCATCACGGAGATAGGCTCTGTCTCTGTCTGTTGTTAAAGAACAATATATATGACTCTACAGGTTTTTCTGAGATTATTGTTTTGGATTGATGACAGTGCCTAAAGAAACACATAATATAATTTCCTTCTAATTCCTTATAAAAGTTTGTTGAAATATTTGTTAAAGAATTGCAGGTCAAGCATTTTCACAGCTAATTTGAAATCTCTTTGATTTCTCTTTAAAAATGTTGCAGTTAATCAGACAGCAGAAGCAACACCATATGTTTAATCTTAATAAAATTAGAGAACAATTTTGTAAAGAACAAAGAGAACAAAGATGTAGTCAATGGAACTATCCTAATTTAGTCTGCACTGTTACCAGAACAAGAAATTCTTTTCCAAGAAGTCTATAACATACCTATGACACCTTTTCCTGTAGGCTGCTTCAAACTTCTGGCTGCTACACTATAGGTTATTTTTGTCAGAAAATACTCAAAACAATCAGAGCATACCCCTGTCTGATTCCTCAGCAAAAATATTAATTCAACTAGTGTCTTACTATTGTCTTATTTTAAAGTATTTGCAAACAGTGATAGTAAAGGAGAAAATTAAGTCACTTCTTATGTGAAGTCACAAAAGATAATTTTGTTGAATATGATATTTAGTGAGACTAAAGAATTACTCATTTGCATATCCTAGTTTCAGTCTTTGTATTTAAAGTAAATGATCAATCAGCATAGAAGAGACTAAAAATCAATAAAGCAAATACATTTTCCTTGTAATTTGTCCAAAGGTTGTGATTTAGTTATAGTGCAACTTAAGTTATTGGTTCAGTTACAGCATGTACGACAGCATAACGTCTTTTTATTGATCACAAACTATGTGGGTCACAAAATAAAGACAAGAGGGTTTAAAAATGCCAAGCCCAAAAAAACAATTCTGTCCTAATGGATACACCCATTTCCCAAAACTGTGTCTTGATCTGAAGTCTGTGGGAGTCAACAACCATCTTCCCATTGGCTGCAGTGGGTATTAAAATGGGGCTTTGAAATTTTACACAATTAAAAAATAATAATAAAATCTACATATGAGAAATATTAATTTGCCAGCATTCCTTTCCCATTACCATATGAGGATATGGTGCTTGTGTTCATGACAATGATATTTTGCCATACAGAAAGCAAGCAGAACTATGTAAAGAAGGAATAACTCACTGTGAAGAGGAAAAATTCAGAACTTCCTCAACTTTTAAAGAAAACTTGCTTTTTCAGTATTTTAAAAAGTAATCTTTTCTTGGAGGACATTCTTGTCCGTTCACTCAGTGGAGGACTTTGAAGACCAAACCAGCTGAGGTAACAACCACCACGTTGTGCACGGATTTCTGTATGTGTATACACAAGTGCATATGCACCAAGTGTAAAATGCCTCTTCCTAAAATCAGTTGCAATTTCTGGCTTGGGAAGGCTGGCTAAGGGCAAAGGGAGAGGGAGAGAGATTTTATTACCATAGGCATAAAAAATTTTGACATCAGCAACTGCAGAACAGAAGAGAGTAATGATAGTTTACATTTTTTAAATTTCCAGGAGGACATATTTAACATCCTATGGGATTATCACTTAAAAATATATGCCATCCATTCCCTAAATAAAATTCGTACTTTTAATAACTTCTGCTTTGACCTTGCAAAACAGGCAATGCCATGATCACTTATCCTCAGAGTCTTTGTGAAATCTTCTCTAAAATGTTGCCTACTCCTAAATAGGATTAGAATTTTTTAAAATTCCAAAGTGAAGCAGTAAGTGACTGTCATCCTTTAAAATCAGAATGGTTTGGACATGTATTTCCATGTGACCCCTCGCTAATGTCCACCACTACCAAAGAGACTACTGAATTTGTCTAACACAGCTTGAAGTGTCCCAGAAGGTCCAAAGAAAGACAAACTGAGGAAATAAAGAGAAGTATGCATTCCTGGGAAATTGCAGTTTTTACTCTGCAATTCCTTAATACAGAATAGATTTCATGTAACTAGCCCATCAATCAAAAGACAGTGAGATTCTGCAAATTATTGTAATTTGCAGTCTCTCACTGTCTGCTCAAGACCAAAATAGAAAATGTTTTTCCAAGTAACTGGTGAAGCAATTTGCCTAAGGAATGGGACATTCAGGTACAAATCCTCACTTCAGAATACATTTATTCCAAATGAAACAGTTGTGGCAAGGGGAGCAGAAACCAATGAATGCAGCAGAATAGGTACATGGATGGTCTGAATCCAGCCTCTGCTGTCTGTCAGGAGAGAGCATCTTTCACACTCATCTCCCAGAACAGCTTCATGTGTGTGAAGGAGAAAAGCATTCTCTGCCTATACATTTTGCTGCACCCTGATCATGTTTGCAGGATCAGACCCATGATACCCCTACTTTGAGATTCTGGCTTTGAGCTTAAATGGCTTCAGCACCTGTCGGGATTTAGAATTTAAAAAGCTATTCAAGTCAACCTTAGTAACTATTTGTAGGAATACTTATTATTACTTATTAATCTTCATTTGTACATAGTTCTTTCAGTGTTAATTCCTGTGATTAAGGAATTGCTGAGCTCATCAGAGAGACCTGACCATTAATATGAAATGGGGAAAAGAGAACAGAGTATGTGTGCCGAGATAGCTTCTCATAGCCAATCTCTTTCCTAGGCCTTTGTACACTCTGTGACATTTCAGCAAAATCAGAGATCATGGTACATTCTCAAAGTATCTTAAAACGGGCCAGCCAAGTGTCTCAAAAAAAAAAAAAAAAATCAGAACAACACAGCCATGAATCTTGCAGACTGGTAGGGAAGTGTTCAGATTTTGAGTAAAGAGAATGCTAATGCTCTAAAAAGTGCAGTCTGGGCTGTAGGATACTGTGTCCTTTTTTTGTTTGATTTTGTTGTGGGGTTTTAGTTTTTTTCCTGCTTCTTCATGTATATTCCTGTATTTTCAATCTACAAAAACACCCCTGTAATGCATCTTGGATCACAGTTGTTTACTGTACTACAATGCAGTTTTGAATTTGCAAGAATGGATGTCAGATTTTAAAATTACATATACCACAGATTCTGCAATGAAAAGGCTTGACATTCCTGGGAGACCAAGTGCCAAATCAATCAAAGATGCTGTGGATATGGAGGTTGAGCTACTGATGGCATTTCTTCACAGAAGATGATATGAAAGAGACATTTAGCATCTTTGCTGCAAACTTGCTACTCTTCTTTTGCCTGGAGCAGGGAAAGACTTGGAAAGGATGTGCCCCATGTATTTAAAATGTAAAATAAGGAGCTTGCTCCTAAAAAGACTGAAAACAGAAGGCAAGTTTTAGGAAAATCTAATAACAAATAAAGATGAAATGAAAGAATATGACTTGCATGAACTTGGCAGAGGTATGAGAAAATGGTTATCTATTGGGGAGTGAAAATGTAAGAAGATAAAAGACTGAACATATATCTAAAAGACTTTGAAAATATGTCTTCGGCTTACTTGGCTGCTTGGTATCATAGTTCTTTGTCACATTAGTTTTTTTTAGTACAAATAAATTTTGTGAAGAAATCTGTTGCATTAAAGAGCTTTGATCATGAACTGACCTGGTAGAAAAGTACAAACATGTTCTCATTCAATTACCCTGAATTAGAAAAATAGCATTCATTTCTTTTCCTGTGAAAAAAATCCTATTATTCCTCTGTCCAACTTTCCTGTATTGCAAGCCAGTTTCAGTTATTCTCACAGGGTTGTGTTGCCAGAAGAGTTTTTTGTATAGCCAATGCATTATTCCAAAACATTCCACTTTTTTTTGTTTGTTTTTTTTGTTTGGTTTTTTTGGTTTTGTTTTTTGGGGTTTTTTGGTTGGTTTTTGTTTTTGTTTTTGTTTTTGTTTTTTTGCTGGAACTTTGTCTACAATAACTTTGACCCACATAGTTCTAGATTTTTCCCATTCAGGTTTCAAGCACATAACTGATATAGGAGGTTAACAGCTTCCTGAATATGCAAGAGGCACCTTCAGAAGTTAGATTCAGTTTGACTCACCACAACACTTCCTATTCTCATTTCTCTCAACACTGAGAAAGGCTGAAGTGACTGCTATAGGCACCTCAGTTAGGCTGAAGTCTTTAAATCATCACTAAACACTTATTTTTAAAGATGCACTTTCACACAGATACTATGTCTCTGACACAAAATTCACTCATGAAACTGTCAGACATTGGTCAGACTTGACATTCATAATGACATTTATTACCCTTAAATCCAAGCACCCAGAAATTATGGCACAAGGTATGGGACTGGTAGGAAAGTGTCTACAGGTAACCTGGCTACAAGAACTTTTACTAGGTGGAAAGTATATGAAGTGTGTATAAATCGTATATGTAGTCCTGGAATCATTGGGATATAAACTAGTGGGCTGCAAAATAAAGCAAAGTTTGGGCAACCAACTTCAATTTGTAATATTTTATATACAGCATAATTTGGAACAAAATACACCAAGATTTTGTGTTTTCTTCAGTTAAATTTGGATTGCAAAGGTTTGCTTCCCTTCTCTGTATAAGTGCATTTCACTCTGCTTTGGAGGACCTTTTCCTGACAAACTGACAACTGATATTCAGCTGATAGCAGATATCTTTGTTACTGTGTAAACAAGCTCACTATATGCAGTTACTGACAATGCTGAGATTGCTGCAAAATCTCTTCAGCAAAGTGGGTTTTTTACATACAAAACTGATGGGAACATTTTCTGAACCTTAAGTACTTCCCTTGTTCCTTCCTTTGTGCTTGTTTGTTTGTTCTTACTCAGTCCCATCATCTTCTGGCATTGTTCTTGACTAATTGTAATGGACTGATTCCTAACACGTGTTGTCAGTGGATTGTTTGCTGGCATATCTGACAATATTGCCATCTACTTCAATCTATTCTAAATCTTGGTGGTTTTATACTGTGGAAATTTAATAAACAGACTGGTAATTTAGAAAAAGAAATGTAAGCAAGATGTGTGGGATAGGACAAGGCCTACTCTATATCCCATATTCTTCAAATGCAATTGTTTCTTTTCAAAGCATCACAGCTGTTCAGCAATCAAGGACTATCTGTAACCCACATGCTAAAGCCAGATGTCAATATCTCTGTGTGCAAATTTGCAACGCACTGTTCAGAACAGTGAAACCACATTTCAGGGGAGGACATTGTCCAGGGAACCAAAGTGGGAGATTTTCCAGCACAGCTCCCTGCCAAAGTAGTAATAAATCCTTTCTTTAGGGACTGGACAAAAGTTTTGCATTATGTGGAAAACTTACTCTTCTTTCTTTACCAATAAAGCAGCAATATGACAAAGTAGTGTTTTAAAAAACACTCACCTCTCTCCACTGCCTGTGAGAGGCACAGAGTTTGAGCAGCTAGGATAAAAACATCAACTTTTTGTCAAATGAATCCCACCCTCAGTGCATACTCACAAGTGATTATGAAAGCACAGATTTACTACCATCCACCCCTACAGCACATGCTGTATCTTCCCACTCATTCCACCCCCTTTCATGAGGTATGTTCATCATATGTGTCTCCCCCTCTGATCCCTCTAAATTCTTTTTGCTCAGCCAGCACTGCTGAGGTAGGTGGAAACCTACCACCACTCCAGTGACCCCAGCAGCAACTTCAGAAGCATTTCTTCCTCGCTCACTTACTTTCCCATCTGCTAACAGTCCTAGTAGTCTTCCACTTTTCTTCTTTCTCCCTAGCTGAATGCTATCACTACAAACCACTTATTTGGGTAGATTCAGGGACAGATCCTTTGTCCTTTGGAGCACAACATCTGTGTTGATGGGGTAGGAGGTTGGAGCAGAGCCTTCCTATTAAAAAAAAAATGTGACTTCAATGGAGATCCTCATATTCTGTGATGCCATGAAACAGTTTCTTTCTGGGATAAACCGAATGTTGGCAATAAGGCATAGAAGTTCCAGGCAAAACTAATGAGAAATGAAAACAGAAGTGATGTTGTATTCAGCCTTCAGAAAGGCAGTTCTTAGGCAAAATGAAGAGGAAAATCCTTAGAATACATGCTGAATAAAAGGAAGTACATTATTGGATTTCCTCTTTTACTGAGCAAAACTCTAGGGTCCCATCACATACTGAATTCCCCACAGTTGATTATAATATAATTTTCACCCATTCTTTATGCACAGTGCACCTATACATTGTCAATGAACAGCTATCTTTACACCATAAATTTTTGTACATTTGCATTTGGGACTAATGCTGGCATGGAAGCCTCAAGACCCCCCAAGATGCAGTAGAAAACCTTACACTGAATCATGAGCACTAGAAGTTGCATGAACACAAATGAATGACCTCACATCTCAATTAGTTTGATCCAGGATGGTCTTTTTAAGTAAGAAAGTCTGCAAGTTTTTTTGTGTGTGCATGTAAATCAGCAGATTCCATGGAAATGAACTGCATATAAGAATAATTCATAGAAAATTTTTGCTCTGTGTAAGCGAGTAGCAGTTTGAGAGGCACAAAGCTTTCACAAAAGTTGAAATGAGTCTCTTCCTTTTTGGATATGAATATAGCTGTTGCCGCCCTGTCCCCAGTCCTCCATATCATGCAAAGGACAGATGTAATTTACATTTTTCCTTTCCTGGAAGATACCAGATGGTTAACAGAGTGCTTCAGGAGCTGAATTTAGAGGAAAAGAGATGGATCCTATTTCCAAGAACTGTGTAAAGTAAGAATTTCTGTTTGAAGGTTTTTACAGCACTTTGTTCCCAACTGTTTATTGTATCCTGACTAAAGCAATTTTGGCATACGATCCCAACAGGATATCTGTGTCCTGATATATGTTAAAACAACATCAAACCTTTGCCATCTGACTGAAAATGTTAACTTCTTAAGCGTTATCTTTAGGTTTGCTAGCCAAAGAATAAAAGAGAGCACATATTTGGCAGCACCCAAAAGAGTGACATCAAAATAGTCCCCCTCCTCTTACTTCACATTTAGGCACATTTGAATCTTTAAGATACTGTATCTAAAGAAAAATTGTTCTAAAACAGCAGAGTAGCTTGAACGGACCAGGTCAAAATTTCTAGAATGTGTTTGCATATTACAAAATCCTATCTACAACTTGAAGCACCTTACTACCTTAACAGTTTGAGTCTCCATGAATGGTAACTGAGCCTCATAGGTGATGAAACTCACTCTTGATTTTGCAGGGAACCATTCCCAAGGGATTTGGAGATGTCTGCTTGAGTTCTAAGTTGATTAATGCAATCAGAAGACAAAAGGAGATCCTTGAAATGCATGAATGAGCCTCCTTTTGACAAGAAAATGGTTGAGATTCAGCCAGCAGAAGACAGTATTGACCTGTCCCTTCTCCAGAGCTTAGGCAGGTAACCCAGGATTTGGGGAGAAGCACTGCTAATTACATAGGTTTCAGGCTCTTGTACCCCATTTGAGATTAGTCACTCACAAAAACAGAGCTTGATTTCTAAATACAGTCTGCCCTCTGCATATCAGTTTTATGGTTTAAACACTCATGAAGGATACAGGAAGTTTAGATGCCTGAGCCTTTTTAGCTTTAGCTGTGTCCTAAACTCCATGCTGCAGAGCAGCTACTCACTCTACTTTCCTCCTGTTAAGGCTTTGTTTATTTAAGCAAGATTCAGATTTAAGACAGATCATTCCCTTACTGCAGGGAGGAGAACAACAAATAATTCGGGAGCCTCTTGGGTAGGTCGCTCAGCTGGGAGGGGGGGAGACCTGGTTCAGGTCCTGATCCCAGTCTCTACTTTTATCTAAATGTCCTGCATGCAAACTGCATAAACATATCTGGGAGGGGAACCAGGCATCTCTCTGCTCCCTGCAGAGAGCACTAACTGTGAGGCCTCAGAAATCTGGGCAAGTTATAGCCCAGCATGTGGGATGCTGAATCATCCTCTCAAGATGCCTGACTTTCTTACTTGTCTGATTAGGCTGCCTAAACACCTGATTTAGGTGTTTTGACTTAATTCCCTGAGCACTGGGCATAAACTTTGTAGGCACTGCAAAGATAAAGTTCAAAATAGGTGTTATCAAACTAGCTCTAAATCACTTTTCAAAGGTCTTGCAGAAGTCCTAAGTCCACTAAATGCACCTGAAAAAAGAAAATCATCCAGAGTAGTTTCTATTTTTACATATTTGTTTTGCCTCAGTCATTCTTGCATCTGTTTGATTGCTGGAAAACTGTGCAGTAGTGCAGATATTTCCTAACTGGGTATGTTCTATCCAATTGCAGACACTTAGGTTGGCCAGGCAGCTAGCAAAAGACATCGCCATCATTGCCATGAAGGTGCACAGAAGGTGGGGCAAGGTTGATGATCTGTACGGCAGCATGTCTGGCAGGATGTGACAGTCCCCTAACAAAAAGCCTGCCCTCAGATTCTTATCCTAAGGAGAAAACAAGAGAAATCAGACCACTCACAATGCCAAAGAGGACAAAGAGCAAACCTAAAGAGAATAATGGAGTATAATACAGCACTGCAAAGAATACAGTATTCATTCTCTGCTCTTGCCTCCCAGAGATTTTGCTGCCTTGCCTCTTTACTTTTTATTCTTTAGCTATTAAAGGAATTAAAAATTCAATAATGCACATTAAAAACTGTGGCCTTAATCTGAAGGAATGGAAATAACTGTTGAGGCTGTCTGAACTTTCTCAGAGAAAGCACACAAAACCTGCAATTCATCAAAACCGAGCAAATTATTTCTTATATATCTTTATTCTATGCATCTTCAAAGCTTGTGTTAGTTTTATGCAGAAGGTCAAATTAATTTCACATGTAATTCAATGCAGCAAGTGAAGCTGCATTACAGCTTCACGTGGCCATATAGATTATCTAGACTATTATTTTAAAAAACAACAAATTACCAGAGTCTAAAAGTATTTGTAATAAAACAAATAAGTGTTTCATCATGTTCCTTCCTATGGCACATGGAAGCTGGCTGTTAGTCTTTTACTATTATGTTTTAAATCCATGACAGAGTATTGGAACTGAGTTTTGGCCTGTGGTTTGAAGGGGTGTTAGGAGTAGATATTTTGTGAATACTTCAGGACTATCCTATCTTTTGCATGCAATTGGAAACGATTGGTCTTTTTAATCTAGGTGGCCCTTCAGTCCTGTGATCTTATCCTTAGGCTTTTCAAAGTCCTCACCATATACTTCAGAAAATATCTCTCTCACACTCTTGGACTGGATTGCTGCTCTCAAATGGATGATGAAGAAAATTTAACTATTTGCTACAGAAAAATGTGTTTGAAGGGTCAAGGACTTGGACAGTCTTCATTTCCAACAGTGGGAGATTAATCAGAAAAAAAATACATCTCACCATAGATTAAAGAACCATCTTTCTCAGTTGTGTGACTTCAGCTGTTTCTTGTTTCTACTGAAACAAAGGTATTTTCCCATGTAAGGCAAGTAGTTACTACTGTATCTGGCGTCTACTTGAAACTCTATCAGGTCATCCTGATTTATTTCTGTCAACTAGTAAGCCCTTTGGCTAGAGACTTATTTTCCCTACAGGTGTAAAAAATGCAAACCTGTAATTTATAAAACAAAAGATGACAGAATCCCATTTGTACAATACATCTAGATGCCAAAAGGTAATCTTATTGCAAATAACACAACCTTCTCACAGCACTTGCTATATTATTTTCAGGGTGGTCTAAAAAGTTGATTCAGAGAATAATGCCACAACAGCAACTTGTAGTTCCTAAGGCCAAATATCCAGATGTGTCAATAATCAGTGCAAACTGGAAACAGATGTAGGTCCTTGTTGAATAACAAATGTAATGAAAATACTTCCTTAGCTCTCTCATGCTTTCACACACACAAAAATTTATGTCTTCCATATTTTTTGAATTGAATTATTTGCCGTTTCATTTTTATGTCACCCAGATCTCTTTCAAAATCTTAGTCACTCCACAATGAACTAATAAAGATTAGTATATCTACAGCAATTGCTTAATATCTGGTCAAATTGCTTCTACCTAATCATTTTATCATGGAAATTCCTTATCATTGAGATAAGATGAAACTGTTAAAGGCAGATGTGAAGGCCAAGTCTGGGCAGTCTCGTGCACCTGCATAGTTTCTGCCTGTGTATGAGTAGACAGTCCATAGGATTGATAACACATCTCAGACCACTGGCAAAATCCCTGACATGACTAAATAGACTTAAGTATTGAGTGAAAGTCCAAACAATGTTTCAGGAATATTTCACACCATCGGGATCTCTGTGAGACCTTGTATAAAACCACATGTTCAAACTTGATCTGTACCTTCAGTCCTTGTCTGCAAGTGATGACAGCTCATTTATGTGAAAAGCTACTTTAAAATGAAACACCAGCTTCAAGACAGAAAATTTTGTGAGCTAAGAATCTAGGTATTATTTGCTTATATTGTCATGTTCAGCACCAATCAAAAAGTTCCACCTCTAATTCTTAAGAACAGAGAAGTCACATTTTTCTTAACTAAAGTAGTTTGAAGGTTTGAAGTACATATCACTATTGTATCCCCAAAAAAAAGACAACTTCTTTCACTATGCTGAAAATACAGGCTATTATTCTTTTTGAGAGTATCTGGAACTATCACCTTACGAAATTAAACAGGAAACTTGGAGAACAAAGTTATCTGTCTTGTTCCCAGATGCCAGCATGCACATTGATCCACATCAAATCCTTACTGGAGAAGTCATGTCTGCGTATGAAAAGGGCAAAGAGCATGGAGGAAGAGTTCAAATAGGTGAGTCATTCCCACAAACTGAACCAGAGAAAATATTTCAAATCAAAATCCCTGAAAGATATTGGAGCATTCATTACTTCTCAAAAAGATGAGGACAGAGAATAACCAGCTTTTCAGAGAAAGGATTACAAACTTGTTACCCTACTGTTTTTCAAGGTGCTTTCATCCTTCAGGCTCTGGCTCTGGCCTGTCAGCAGACAAACTCAGTGTCAGTGCTAGTTTTGGGAATTCTGATCCCACCCAGCTTCAGGTATTAATTCTTCCTGCTCCTGCTCCTGTTCCTCCTCTTCCTGTTCTTCCTTCTCTTTCTTCTCCTCCTTCTCCATGTCCTTCTCCTTCTTCCCAGAGCTGCAGTGCCAGGTGCTCTGCACTTGATCAGCACAGCAGTTTGAGAGAGGGATCTCTGAACCCCTTTTAATCAGAGCTTTTCTTTATCCCAGACCATTTCAGAAGCTCAGTGCACACTGTAGCTGTGGGAGTAGTCAGTCATCACAAAAGATACGGCCTCTGCTTCAGAATGAGAGCCAAGCAGGAGGGCATGGAGCAGAAGAGACAAGCTTTTTAGCTGTGGTATTGCTCCATAGCTACTGTGTTCTGAAACTGCAGCTTCAGTAACAGGTTTTTTTGGGTTTTTTTCACTTGGGATTTTATCAACAATATACTTAGAAGAACGAAACAAATTGTATAAAGGTATACTAATATTTATACATACACAAGTTTATTACCTTGCAGTAGGAATGTGACTTACAGGCAACAGATGTACATCAACTCCCATGTGTCTCCTTGAATGTTGATAACATGAAAGAGAAAAAGAAGGTGGACAGATCTAGGCAAATGAAATGTGCTCTGATCCTTGTATTTTATTTGTAGTCATTAAATAACCAAAAAACAAGTTTAAGTTAAAATACATCTCATACCCTACTTTCAAAATCTTTAAACTCGAAACCAAGTGCAACAGAGGGCTAGATTTGATCTAGCAACACTAATTGTCATGCAGACATAGGAAAGATTTTTTAAAAAATGGTTAGTCACATTTTATAGGTGACTTCAACTCAGAAAGCAGTGACACTAAAAAGAACAGAGGTCAATGTTCAGAACCACCTGAACGTGATTCTCAATGCATGTTGCTGCAAAAGCAAACTAAGACATTTTTCAGTTACACAAGTAGATTTTTTTAAGCTGGAGCTGGCCAGCGGTGTTACTGGTGTTTGTGACATTGAAAAGTTATGTTTCGTGTATCTAGTTTGCTGCCCTCACTGAAGGGGATGTTGTAAACCCATTGAGGACACACACAACAGGGATTTGTGATTTAGAAAATATGCCTTGTGAAATCAGATGGAAGTCATGCCCGCAATCTCAGCACTGCTCAGCCTTTGCTGCACAGCCTTTGGGGCTGCTCCATCGCACAGCAATATCCATCTGCATGTCACAGGCTTCCATTACATTGCTAACTAAAAAGCCAGAGATCATTATGAGCTATTGTAGAAGCAGCTGATTTTGAAATTTAAGTTCCTTTCAGAAGCAATCAAGGAACACGTAGGCCTTGTGGTGTACAAGCTCCCAGCTCCTCTCCCACTCTCCAAGATCATGTCTCAGGAATGACTGGATGCTTCAGTTCTCTTCCAGCAGGGAAGAGACATCAACTACACTCTCCCACAAGTTAGGTACATGCCACGTTTGGGGGATGCTTTGTGAGAAACCTATGCATCTCATTAAGCCTGTTAATTTGACCTCGGGCCCCTGCTACTGTGTCACTTTGGAGCATAGACATACAGGTTAGGGAAAAACTATGATGCTGACTCTGAGTAAATCCTAAAAATATAAGTAAGGCATAAGATGCAATGCCTCTCTATTTCAGAAGTTTCTAATGAGGATAACAACCTCAAAAGTTGCCAGACACAAGGACAGGACCATATAGCACCTTGCAAGAGCAGGTCGGTAATAGCAGTCACGAGAAAGAGAAATTAAGATAGGGTAGAAGCTGTCTTGAAGCTGAAGGGGACCATGGCTGATAGCGTGACCCTCTTAAGTCCATAGGTCCCAAAGCACAGTGACAATTTTTTATAATGCTGCAAAAGTGACATATCCTTCAGAAAGATTTACCACCTTGCTTTACATTTAGGGATCTGGACAATTTGTCGTGTGTATAGTCTGTTGCTAACAAGGGTTAATTAGCCTTGTGGAAAACTTCATCTTATTTTATGCTTAAGCTGTGTTGACTTAACTTAGAGTTATTAGTTCATGTAACAGCTTTGATAGATTACAGAATCATTGCAACACTGACTGGAGCAATGCCTAAATACCTTTGAAAAACAGGCTTAAGCTGTGTGCCCAAGAAAGCCTGCCTAAAGAGTAATCTTGACTTCTCAACTCTTGGACTGGCACGGAAATAACGTGTGCATTTTTTCACAGAGCACTCAACTACCAACTGGTATGTTAAAAAAAAAAAAAAAAAAAAAAAAAAAATCAAAATAATATCAAATAATAAAAAATGCAATATTTCTGTGTACAAACAAGAACTAAAATGTCTTTTATCAACTCTCAGTAACCTAAATGCCCCTTGAACTCAGAATTTTCCTTCACTTGTGATAAATGATGGAGAAGAGGAAGTCTTTTTCAAGAGAAGATGACTCATAGCGAACTGTTAGAAACTCACAATGTTCAGTACAGCTGACAAGTAATTAAAAAGCCCTTTTTATTTATTATTATTTAATTATTTAATTATTTGGTTTTCGATCTTCCCTGTTCCAATAGTCACAAGGCACATCACATTAGTCAGTTATTTCCACAGTGTCCTTTAGTTCATTAAATGATTATTTCCATCAGGCTATTCTGATTAGTAAGTTCATATTCTTAATGCTAGCTATCAAAAAGCTAATTTCATAGGATTAATTAATTTCCACTGAATTTCATTTTACCTTAGTTATACTATGTCTAGCATTTGAGATAGCTTAGAAATGCAAAATAGATTGCAATGCAGAGGCATCAGATAGAATTAATGGGAGTGGACTTGTGACATTTCTCTTTAAGTCAATCACTGTCATTTCTTAATATAAGATAAGGAACTTAAGGCAATATAAGTAAAAGTTTAATTTCCTTCTTTGGTAGATACAGAAAAAGGAATATGAAGTAAGTTCCTGTTTGTCACCACTGACTACGAAGTGATGAGTGGCTTGGATATTGCTATAACCTTCATTGTCTAAAGGGCAAAGGTGAAGCAAAGTTTGTAGGTAGAGTAGAATCTTCTATTTGAACAATCATTAGTGTCGGTAAAGGTAGCAAAACCTTCTGGACTTTTCAATCTTTCTGATTTGAAAAAGGGATTGTAGGTTTGAAGCCCTGTCTTCCTTTCCAAGTTATAAAAATAGACCTAATAAAATCTGAACTTCTACCAGTAAGTCTGGCCTTAGCTCAGGTGGAAACCTCTACCTCAAAAACATCTCTCTTTGGTGAAATCCACCTTGACACTGATGAATGCGTTTGTCAAGATCAATCTTTCTTCAGTATCCAGATGAGCAATAATTACTGTTTCAGTTGCAAATTAGAATTCTGAATTGAATACAGCTCACTGGAAACAGTCTTTCTCACAGTTCTTGTTTACACTTCTCTTACAGTCGTGTACCTTGCTCATCTAGTTTAACTACCTAATAAATATCTTACTCCCATAAAAGTTAGATATTCAGCACTAACATAGCACTTTATGGATAGGAAAGCATTATCCAAAGACAAAAAAAAAACACCCCCAAAACCCAAAAAACCCCCCCCCCCCCCCCCCAAAAAAAAAAAAAAAAAAATTGAAGTACAACTATGGTGTGAAGGCAGATTGACTCATGGCTTCTGAAAATTTTGATTTCAGAGTGAAATTACTCTGTCCAGAGAGACATGCCATTGCCCAGTGTGTATTCTGGGCAAGCTATCAAAATGCAGCCTTTACACATATAGGAAATTATTCCTGAATCAGTAAGTATAACAATATCTATGGGCGTAGTTTTCATCTACATTTTTCACCCTTGTACATAATGTTCTCAAATTTGTATCTTCCCTTACTTGAACTTGGAAGTTGTTAACTTCAATGTTTTTTATCAAATATCAGGCCTTTCACTTTATCTAGGATTATGGAACTTTTAGTTAAATAGTTTTGCTCTGAAAAATTTGAAATACTGTCAGTCATTGCTATGGCTCTGATTAATTAATGGACTTTTTACTGCAAGATGTACATTCCTCACTGGTATCTCCCACTGTGCTTTTGCTAACCATGTTAAGGAAAATCTTGCAGGGAAATGGTAGTTGCTATATTGGATGGGAAGAAAAACAGAAAAACAGAGGTAAATAACAAAGCCTGGTCTTCCCATTTTCATTTTTCACACTTTCCAGAATGAAAAGAGGCGATATTTTTTTAACTAAAGATCTAAGTGAAGAAGCCATTGATCTCTGTGATATCACCTCACTCTTCTGTCAAAACAGGGTTTATTAAGAGCCAGAGGAGCTATTTCTGCAAAGCATTGCATTGTGTGATACCAACACAGATCCTCAGCCAAGTGATGCAGAATGATTGTATCTGCACTGCTCAAGTGGAGCCTCTTTCAGGGAAAGCTCAACACTTCTGATCTGAAGTAGCATAGAGCACCTCGTGGTACTGCCATAGCCCTTAAATACAGATAGCATTTTATATCTATCCATCTATCTGTAGCCAATATTATAATGCAATTTGAGATCTCTTAGAATAATAGCTTAGCAGCAAATGAAAATTTATGCAACATGTACTGTGAGGGAACAGAGACCCAAGAATGAACCAGGGACCTAAGCTGTTTGATAGTGTAAATGTAGCCTGAGAGATATCAAACATGGTTGATGTAGGTTGGACAAATAACAGAAACATTACATTTTTACACAGAAAACATCTCCTTCTTCTACCTATCACCTTGAAAATACTACATGTAAAACCACAGTGATGTGCAGTATAGGACTCCAAACCTAGGTTTCAAATATTTCTTCAATCTCACTCTTCATCTGAGCCAAAATGATTAAAATCATTTAGTGACTAAATGCTATTTAGTCTATCATTTATGCATGTGGAAAAATGGATTTGAATGGAACTATGAATGCAATTTTTTCAATATATAAATTTCATGCTTGCCTTTCAAATGTTGTGAGTCTCAAGTACTGCACCAACCAATTATGTTGAGTTAATGCAAAGATTGGAACTGCCACCTACATAACCTTACAGCCTTATTGTCCTAGTTGAAAAAACATCAGGCATCATTTTCCTCATTTCAAAATTTCTCAGCCAAATTGGATGAATAATCTGTCTTAATTTTCATGGTTACTTTATAGCAGGTCTATTCCTTTACATATCATCCCAAACATTCACATAAATTCTTTACTCTGCTTTTCAGGACTTAAGCCATAGTATTCTTGTTCTCCTTTCCTACTTGCTTTCTCCAGAATCAACTTTGCATCTGATCAAGAGTTAAAAGCACATCTCTTTGCATTTTTGCATTCTAAAATAGGGTGCTGGATTCAAAAAGCTTGCTGACTATAACAGAGATGTCTTTTTAAAAGACAGCAGTTCTAAATTCCCCTGCATTTGTGAGGGTTTTAATCACACAGAGAGAAGTTTGCAAGCCTGATTTTAAAGGTTGTAAGCTGACTTCTGCAAAAAAATTGACACTTCTTTTTCTTATATCATGCAGAGATCTGTTAAACAGTTGGTTTTGAAAATTCTCTGGAAAATTTAATCTGCCTATTCCTAGACGTGATATCAAGTGCAGTTGCATGACATTAGCCAACATTATAAAAGCGTTGGCAAAATAACTCCTCCATGTTGTTGTAACAAACAAAGAGATGGGTGGCTGATTTCATGTCCTACAGATAATTGCGCTGTCTCCATAACACTGGAATTGATTTTCAGTGGATATACAAACTGAATATTGTACCAAATCCAAACCTTTTCATGGTTGTATTATGCAGCAAGTAATTGCTTGCTGGGATAGGTTAGAGAACTGCAAAATAATGTAACTCAACTTCATCTCCTCTTCTTTGCAGACCAGACTGCAAATTATGCTAATTCCAGTAAGTCCAGAGGTTATGTGTAGAGAGGCAGTGAGGTCCACTCAATGAACAGTGAGCTGATCATGTATCTGAACATTTCATATTCTACAGAGCTTGAATTTTAAATTCACCTTAGCACACAACACAAATGCCTATCTCTAAGCCTATCCACAATACAGTCAGTGCATATCAGTGTATATGACCATTCCCAACTCAAAGGTTTGGTTCTAGGAGTCAAACCACCATGGAAGTTATTTTTGGTTATTTCTATTCGTTCTCAATTCCACAGGACTTTGTTTCTCCTTTTGTGTTGTTTTCTAATTTAACAGTTGACCATAATATTCATTCAAATTAAGTCTTGTTGGCAAAAAATTCTGCGTTTTGGAATTAATTCATTCTTTTAGTAGTTTTTGTTTGAACTTCTATTGCTCAAGACAGGACCTCATTTTAGTTTAATGATATATACTCAAAGTCTGTTTATTAATGCATTTCCATAAAGACTAGGAATTCTGCAAGAGCAGAATATTTCTCAGTAATCACTTTACCAGTTATTCTGTTGAGGTATTTCAGCCAATGTTTTGTCAGAATAGGAAGACCTCCTTTATTCTGTAATGCAATGAGAAGGCTGGAAGGTCTGTCCATCATGATTTCATGTAGCAGCTGAATGCTGAGACTCATTAGCAACCTGAAAGAAAAGGGCTGACAGATTCAAGTTATCAACGCTTCTCTCCTCCAGTGACAGCAAATATATTGTCAGGGGTGGCTTGCAGGGTTGGGAAGAGACAAATAGCTTGGTTTCATTCTTTTTTTCAAATTTCTTTTTTTTTGAGCTCAATGAGCTCTGTCTCATTTTGGTGGGTCTAACTCAGTGTAAAGGAAATTACAGCTGGCATTATCAGGACGCATGAACTTAGTCACCTGTTATTCTGCTCCTAAAGGCCTGGGCCAAAGGGGAGTTCTTCATAAACTTGGTCTATTAAAATTTTTTTCATGCTTAAAAAAAAAAAAATCTCACTAAGGATGAGGAGGAAGATCTCATATTCCATCATATTTTAGAAAGAAAACAGAAGAAGACAGAGCTCAGATACTTCGATATTTTTAGTTTGATAATAAGGAAATGTTTGCTTTAAAATCCTATGTAAACAACGTAATTGTTATTGCAGTCAATATTTCTAAATAACAAATGAAGAGAAGAGGAAAAACAAAGCTTTTTTTAACATTTCAATACAAATGATTTTCAAGATTCTGAATATATCAAAAAGCAGCTATTACTTATGATAATGAAAAGTTTTGGCTGTGAAGAACTGCCTTTTTTTTTTCCCTAATTTAAACCATTTCATAGTAATTTAATTCTACTTCAAAATCCACTGAAGTCATTACAAACTTCCTTTGATTTCAACAGATTTTAGATAAGGTCCATAGATGAGATTTATGTTGGCAGGGTAGAAGAGAAAACCCAACTATTCCACTCTTTCAGACCTACAGACATAGTTTCTCTTGACTTCAGAGACAAATACAGGTAAGGGTAACATTTGGCCCTGAGATGTATTTTCAGAAGTAAATGAAATAGAATGCAAGAGCTACAGCTAGGAAAAGAGTTAATTCACTTTTCAAATTATGAATATTTATCGCTTGAACATTAAGGATTACCTAGATTATTACAGGAAAAGAAGTTGAGATTACAGTGCAGATAATTTTATTTTTTAATTAAAAGACAGATTTAGATCCCTGCAACTCATTGATTTCTTGTTCTTGCCATCAGCTCATTCATCACAACACAGTGTCTGCATGAAATAAATGTTATAGCAAGGAATGTTTTAAATCTACAAAATTTTGGCACTTATTCCAAATAAATTATTTTATGGCTAACACACCCTTATTTTACTCCTCTTTTACTTCTCATTGATGAGGCCTATCCCCAGCTGTGTTTAGTTGGTTCAAAGTGACGTTGTCACTGTGCTGGTCCTGGGAATGGGATCGATCTCACTGCTGAACACCTGGGCTGACTGAGCACTCTCCCTGGGGCTTGGGGGCACCTTCTTTGGCAATGTGATTGAGCAGCCCCGCCAGCTCTCCTGCCCTCTTGTAAACACCGTCAGCAAAGTGAACAGAAAGGGGTCTAGAGCTCCTTACAATGCCTTTCACCATCTTAGGAAAGTGAAGTCTTCAAGGCTGTTTTCTGGTAGCAAAGCATCCGATCCAGCGCTGAAGAGTGGAGCAAGCCTTACAGGTTTGACATGCCAGTGCTGACATTGCATGTAGGTGTGTGGACAATCAGCCACAGCCACACACAAGTGTACATCTCTCTGTTTATCTCTGCTGCGTCAAATAGCTGATATGCCAAACTAAACTTGACTCAGAACTGCTATTACATATACTAGATATATGTATTATATACTAGAGTATATGTAATAGCACATGTATTCAATTGTACATGTATTCAATTGTTTTTTTCAAAAAAGGGAGATTTTGAAGGGACTGCATATAATGTCATAGCATGTCATTAAAGAACACATAGTGTGTACTTGGGCTTTAGATGTTTTTGTATATATATATATATGCACACACAAAAAAAATAGTTTTTGTGTGTTTTGTGGGCCTGGAAGTTTGTCACATTTATTCAGCTCAAAGAGGTAGTTTCACAACATACCTTAATTTTTTTGTCTACATGAACATATGCACAGGTGCACGTAAACCCCTTCTTTTCATTTTTTATTAGCACACATACGACAACAAAACTCAACATAAAAGCCATTTTAGTGTGTACCTGGATTTTATTTCTTCTAGTAACATTTGTTCCACTTTGTGATCTGTAAACAAATAGCTCACAAGTAAGCACCTAGATATGGACTAATCTCATTTAAAATTATGCCTCTAAAAGTTCAGAAGTTAGCTGATCAGGCACTATCTTCAGTGAATGGCAGGAGACAGGCAAATCACCTCTGTGTAGGACAGGAATCTATAACAGGCAGTTGACTCACCAGCTGAAAATGCCTGTTTCTCTCCACTAAAGCATGAAACAAGTAGATTACCTTAAGACAAGCAAATACTAGACACCTAAAGTCAGCAGCTCTGAGTCACATACCATCAGGCCACCAGGAAATATGCATGGAGAAGCAGAGTAGCTCAGTACCTGGGCCTGAAAGGCTTTAAGGTGTTCATCTGCTTATAGGCACCTGCAGTTGGACACAGGATGCCCTTCCACTCCTGTGGTGGTGGGGGCAGTCATGTCCACTGGGTTTAGAGTGTGGCAAATATATTTGTTCAGACAACCTAAACATTCATTAACTCTACCCTTTCAACAAAATGGGGTACGTGCAGGACATCATGCCAGCAGGCAACAGCGAAGGACTGCTCCAAGGGCTCAGCTGTGGTTTACTCTGGGCTCCCTGCATGGAGCAGGGCTCAACTGAGCAGCCTCAGGCACATGCCACAGAGCTGCTTGGTGGTGGGATGAGCCACAAGACCAAAACATGCATCTCTGCAGTACCCTCATTGTGGATGATGAGGTTGATCATGATGATGATCATGATGATGAACCTTGTTGTGACCCTACACCCAATGTAATGCATGCTTTCTGATTAGAGGCTCAGCCTCCTTTCCTTTCCTACTCACTCCTTACCCAGAGGAAGCCAGAGAGGGAGCAGTATTTCTATGTGTTCTTCTATCATACTTCTAATACTCCCAGATTCCACCATTGAAAATCATATGGAATAACAACATTCACAGGAAAGACGATTTTCTTCTTTCTAAAAAGAGTTCCAGATAATATAGATGTGAACAAAGTACATAACAACTGACTGAAATAGTGGCACAAGGAATATGAAGCCTCTCACTTCATGTGTACTATGTTCTGTAACATAATATTGCTGCCTGATAACCCAGTTTCATTCTTTCCTGTTATGCAAACTAATTTCTTGGAAATGTGGAAGCCCAGTTTCAAAGTATTGCTTTAGTTCCTGAATACAAGAATACAAAAGCTTCTCACTTATGTAATTTGTAAAATCTTTCTTGGTACAAGAGAAAGCTGTAATTCACTCTTCAAGATTCAGGAATGCCATAAACCTCCAGAGCTAAGTTAACATAATTAATCACCAGAACCACAAAATTAATTTCTTTTTATTATCACAATCTTTGTCTGTTGTTTTATCATACACGTAATACATAATATATGTATTATCATACACATAAATTTAATATTTAAAATATTTTAACCTTGAGATGCTCTCTAAGACATGTTATCTTAATGATAACTGAGTTTAGTTAATGTCAGTCAGAGATTACACTTTCTCAAAACTAAACAGCCATTACAGGGCTGGAGTAAAAATTAGTGTGACCATGTAAACTATGGGTGAAATGGTGCACCTAAATATTTAGGAGCCAAGCACCTGACACCACACTTCCAGGCTACCACATCAGATATCCTTCTCTGTTTCTACTCCTACCTTTCTAGAGTAATATAACTCAGCTTCAAAGGTAAGTGCAGGTGCAGTAGAACACTGTTTCCCAACTGGTAAACAAAACTACCTGCTGTGTGTCTTGATGTCATCTAATTTTAGTAAATAAAACATGCAAGTTAATAATGTTTTCTCCTCAACTCCATGGAAAGAGAGAAAATATTTTTCTGTGGTGTAATTAATCCATGTAACTGCTTTTAGCAAAAGACTCATTTCTGATATCAAGACACTCAACTAAACATTCCAACAGTTTTGTCACTCTTTCAGGTAGAGATTGTATCATTCAGACATTTTAGCAAAAGGCTGGGGAAAAAACAGCTCAGGTGATCAGGTGAGAGATTGATGCTGCGCCTCTTGGTCTCCAAAAGTGACTGTTGTCTGAATTTCTCTGTATAGGGAGTAGGGCATCTTGGCTCATTCCAAATTCCAAATCCAAAATACTGTGTTTACCTGTTCCAGCTGTAAGCAAACAGGATAGCTATGCTGGCACTGAGCCACCTCTATTCCAGACTGCGCTGAGAGGCAAAGGAGAGCAAGCTGTCTTTGCCCTCAATCCCCACTTCTCTCACATAGGATTAGGCATCATCTGGCCATAGTAAAGACTCCAGTTAATTCATCTTTGGGGAGAGAACTTGAGTCACATAGTCTGTGGAATCCTCATTTTTCATCATTATGAGAATGCTTCCTAGTTCCAGGGTATCCCAGTGTTGTATTCACTCTTCTGGCATAGCCTTGCAGGGGGTGGATGCCAACACAAAACAGTCTGTGAGAAGCAGACAAACACTGTAGGTGAGACTGGTTGGGAGATACAGACTAGACACCTCCCTCAGGAAGACCAGTCTGCTGCCAGTATGACTGGGAGCTCTTGGAGGCTTCAGAAATGTGCCCTTCGGTACCTTGGCTCGTGAGTCAGTTGGATGGGGAAAACAATACATGGTTTTACTGTGCCCAGCAACACATCTCCTGCCTAGAGCAAAATAAGATGGGCTTGCTTTTTGAAAATTATGGGGGAAAATTCTTTGAACTGAGAGGTTGATTCATGCATTCGCAGTTATATAAAATGTATGTTTTTGCTGGAGCATCTCATTACACAGCCACCATTTTGGAATGCCGGTGTGATGAGAATGTCAGTTAACCACATAATTATGAAGGAGATGCAAACAGGACTGTGTCTTGTACCTTTTCTTTTTCTTAGAGGAGCAAGTAATATCCCACCTCCATGTTAGTAAATGTAACTTTTGGAATTAAATCAGGATTTCATGCATAACTTCTCGCAGCTACTGTCAGTTACATCTGTTAATAAAATACGTCCCTGACTGGCAATAAATCATTGTATATGTCAATTATTACTAATTGTCTGCCTGAAATTAGGATTTCAGTAACATTTTAATGCAAATACCTCCATCAAGTTATTATATTGTCAAAATCTTGCACTGAAATAAATTCTTTCTTTCTCTCTCTGTGTCAGAACTACACAAGGCTGTTGAAAAATTGAATGACATATTTTAATGGTGGTGAAAATTCCTTTTTACCTAGATCAGCCACATTTGAGTTACATGGTGTTCACATTTTCAAGCATTTCTGCAATCCTACTTTATTTGAAACAAAAGCTGAGACTGTTCTGTAAGTACAATACTTCAAGGACCTGAAGTTTAAAGAAAAATATTGATTATCACAAGGATTCATAATAAAATCTTGAGATCTAGCAACAAATAGCCATTTTCAGAACATAGGGCAGTAAATATTCTTTAATTTAAGAGAGCTGAATTTCCACTTACTTGCACTGTTTTTAGATGATAAAATGCCAAAATTACTCTAAATTTTAATGCATAACTAATAGTAAAAGTCTAGTTACACGATGTAATGAAGTATTATACAATGAGTCCCTCATCCTCTCCAAGATCACTTTAGAACTGAAAAATATCTATGATTATAACAATGCAAAGCCATTTATAAGCTAATAATATCTGTTTAGGGGTAGACTGAATTAGTATGGGTGCCTGTTCCTATTCTGACTGCTAATTCACTGGGGTGGTTATTAGATCTGAAGAGTACTTGTTCACAGGATTTAAAGACAGGACGTTTACTGGGAACTGCATCTCTGAAATGCAGCCATTGAGCATTAGAGATACACATGAAAAATAACTAGAATAGATTCTTGAATAACTTACAAATTTGGGTTATTTTTTGTTTGTTTGTTTGTTTTTTGGTTTTTTGTTTGTTTGGGGTTTTTTGCTTGGGTTTTTTTTAATAGAAAAATATGTAAACGCATAAGGATTTGAGGGCTAGAAACATATAAACTGTTAAAATAGAATATAACGTTAATTGTTAAAAATAAGATTTGGAAAATGCCATTGTTAAAGGCTATATTGTGTTCTGTTGTGGTTTGTGATGCTACAGAAATAATAATAATAGCTATATTTATATAGCAAAACTTCCGCAGTGATGATCTTTTGAGCTGCAAAAATTAAAAAAAAATTAATTAAACACATTAAACATTAATAACTTTAAACTTAAAAGTAAAAATAAATGTTCTACTTTTTTTTGGAAGATAGGACTTGAAACAATGTTCTTGTCTTCTGGAAGTTCTAAAGCAGTTCAGGTACAGACTCGGTTGCTGTCTTGTGAGCATCCTTACTGTGCTATGCTGTAGGATACACCCTAGGCTGGTTTTGGTGGAGGCTGGTAACCTGTTGGAAGGAGCATGGACTTGGTTTAGAGAATAACATGGGCCAAGGAATATTCCCTTAAGGAAATTATGGATGCAATTGCTTTGTTTTGTGGATGGAGAACCTGTAAGATGCTTGTGAGCCGCATATTGACATTAGCCCTCAGGTCTAGAGTACAGTCCTGTCTCATCTACCTGCACACAGGCATAGTCACTAGGCCTCTAACAATCCCAGATGCCCTGGGGTGTTCGTGATATCTGCATGTGACTTCCAATGCCCCTTCCTGCCCTGTGAGCAGCCAGACTGAGCTACCTTGACTTGACCACCAGACTTCCACATAAACACCTTTGAGAAGACACCTGCCTTCAGCAATCTGAGCCTGTGATGGGAATCCTGTCCCTGGGACTCAGGTTAACTGCTTAAACATTGCCATGTGCAGCTTTATTGCACAGGTACCCTGTATCTGCGAGGACCATGCAGGTGCCTTGGTATCTGATGCATTAAGTATCTGAATCTGCCTCAGATGGCATGAGGCAGCTATGTTTGGGCAACTGAATCCTTTGTATGGTGATAAAATTTTGAGTAAATTTCTGTAAGAAATTACCTTCATATGATTGTTGGCTCAAAGTGCCAAAGTAAAACATTTTAGCTGCAGATCTGCAGAGAGCTTGCTCATGATGCAAAGAACATGTAAATTTCCGAGATAGCAGAGCTTTTAGCACTGTAATGACACTGCTGTCTCCCCCCAGAATGATGGTTGCACTGAGGTTAAAGAAAGACCTTTCATTGTTTCCCTTTAGTGATAAAACCCATATTGACTGTGGTTTAAAAAGAACTAAAAGGCCCAGTCAAGGCTTACCATCTGTGTGGCTCAAACTGTTTAAATATGATTGCAATATTGATATTGCTCTAACCTCTGTTATGCCTCTCTCTGCCATCTGCAGAGCTGGGAGAACAGGTTTTCTTTATACTCACCATGACGAACTGTGTGATAGATTGAAGGAAATCATGTTTATATAAATACATAGTGTGTATACAATACATATAAAATAACTTGAACAACTTGTCTGAACACCAAGTATCCAGGAAAGGACAGTAAGTCACCTCTGCTATCAAAATGCAAACAGAATTTTGTCCAGGCATAACCTACCTGAAACAAGTGGCACGCAATTGTATGTTTGAAGGTTATGTGTTTCATTAAACTTAGCAACAATTACTGGTAAGAATGGAAAAGTCAATGTAATCTATGTCACCCAGAAATCCAAGTAACAATGCTAAACTTCACTTTCATGCAGTAAGAAATTGTCATGAGAAGGAGAGGTAACAATTTCATGACTGGTGCTGAAACTGAGAAATAATATTGTCTGTGTTACCATAAAATATGCCTTTATGAGTAGAATGGCAATGAAGAAGTTCATACATTCACTTCAGTAGCTGTCAAGCATATAAACACATAGGAAGATATAAATAAATGAGAGAATCTCACTGGCTTTCTGTGACAATCTCAAGTGTGTCACAGAAAGAGATGCTGAGAGAAGCTAATCAGTGTCTGAACACAAACCTATGTCAGCAGAACTGCATGGAGCATCAGAGGCAGACTTTTGCCTAGGTAACACGATTTTGGAGCTAAAATGTTATTTTAAGGTACTTGCTCCTGGTCTTTCAAAGATGGCACTGTAGAGTGAAGAAGGAATTTGAGAAATTAAGTGTTTTCTTTTGTCATTTGGCAAACATTTTCAGACCCATGCCACAAGCTGCTGAGGTCATTACAGTCTTTTGATTGACTCCAGCAGTCTCTGAATCATAGATGTCATGTAAGAACAGTGAGAAAGAGGGCAATTAGTGCTAGGCATGGAATGGCATGACATGATAAAAGAGGACAGAAATTGAGGAGATGTTGACAATGTTCATTTCAAACTGCAGGAGAATTTTAAGGAGGGAGAGATAAATGTACTCCTCAGACAGGGAGTTCAGAGAAACCACTACTCTACAAGCACTATGACATTGACTATTCACCCAAAATGTGGCAATTCAACAGCAAATGCACTATCATGAGCTTGCCAAGCACCAGCCTGGTTCTGACTCAGAACAAAAAGTACAACCTAGTGATTCATCAGCATCACTTCCTTCTGCACAATTCATTTCCTGAAGAGTTTCCCATCTACTCTTGCTTTCCCTTAAGATCTAACAATGACATGACTGAAGATCCACATATGAAATTTCACGCTGGCAGAATAGAAAGAGGAAGAATAGTTCATCTCAGAAGATGTAATACACGTTCTATTTACCTGTATTTTATGGGAGTGGCAGCAGAAAAGCCAAGTCAATTTATAAATTAGGCCTGGTTTCATGGTGTTGTTTTCCAAGTGAATCATCACACTGAGTTGATCACATTTTCTAATTTAAAAAGTTTAAACATGCAGAAAAATGTACTTTTTAGCTCTTTATCTTATCAGGTACATCATCAGCACACTACCACCCTCTTCCACTAAAAATATTATCCAGTGTGCCAACTATGAACATGCCTCAGGCTTATGTATTAAGAAACATTAAACATTACCTCATACAGTGCATTGAAAACACGTCCAATAACAACACAACATCTAAGAAAAATGCAGAAACCATTATTTGCTGTCAGTAGGGTTAGCAACTAATTTTCATCTTAGTCTGGGAAGAAAAAAAGGGGACAGTTTTCACTTTACCATTTGATTTCCTGATGCTGATTGCATAATTTAAATTTCATGTTCCTTTCAGCAGGCTTACAAGTGAGACCAGACTGGTCAAGTCAGTTGCTTTTACTGTATGTCATTGTCAACGCCTAGGTTTCAAATTCCTATGGCAAACAACAGATAATAAAATCAAGGGTTCACCATGCAATTATTATTCTTTAGATCTGGCACAGCTCTCACAAAGTCAAGAAATGATGAAGACTATGGAAAATTGCAGTAAGTAGGATTTCCCTTTAGCAAGTAGGATTCATTACTTACCCTGTAGAAGCCATGGCTGTGTCAAATGCATTGTCCATCTGCAGTTCTCTCTTGGCATGCCTGAATTTCTCGTATCTATGCTTGCCAGCCTCATCCACCAAGGCTGCACCTGCATACTAAGGCTCCCCCACGTATTTCATCAAGACTGAATTTTCTTCTGCCATGACAGAATTCAGGCATTATAAAACTCCCCAACATGAGGAGAGCTGGTTGGGCAACATCTCAGAGAATCCTCATGGTTACTGCAAACATTCTATTATGCCAAAGGGAAACCCTAGTAATGGAAATTTCCATAGCTAACATCCTTCCTTGACATCCTTATGCTCTCTGTTGCCATGACTCACAAGCAATGACCTGATGTGTAGGAGGTAAGATTACTGGAGACTACCTTAAATAATGGCTATGGGACAGCTCAGTGAACACAAACTTCAGATTTTATTTTTTTGACCAAAGCAAAATGATGTATAAATCTATGGCCTGATCCCAAACTTTCTCCAGATTTCAGAGACAGGCACACTTCTCAGTGAAGCCACAAAGGCTGCCGTACTCCGGTGGTGGCATGATCTTTAGCCCAAATTGGTAGATCTAATCTGTTTAGCTCACAACAAACTTAATGCTATTAGACACCCACTTACAATGGCCTCTGGCTAACTGTCTGACTTTCTGTCCTGTCTGTGAAACTGGCAAACAACATTAGGGTATCTGAAAGCTTTGGTTCAATCCTGATTTTGAAAACACCTCTGTGTAAATCCAGAATACACAACCGGGCATTACAGTGTCAGAGTCAGGTTTTGAAAAGGAGTAATCAAATAAGTAATCTGGTGCAAAGGTAAGGATGAGACCATGTATAAGATCTAACATGAGACATAAACATGACTCTGTCTTTATGGAATTTAGTGATGTTACCATGCCAGCCTTTCTTTGTTTCATTGACAAAGGAAAAGATAAAAACTCAGGAGTTTCATAATGGTTTCTTAACAGTATTTGGTTTAGAGGTTAGTATTACATTTGTCAGCATCCAATACACATTTCTCACTAGCGTCCTTTGCTAACCAATGAACTACCTGTAGTATCTGAAAATATCCAAGGGTATGTGAGATGTGGTTCTCTCTGTGTTGTCTCTAGGAATTTCTTAGTATCTTTGCTTGAAGAAAGGAGTTGTGAGATATTTGCTACTTGGCTTGCCAAAATGATGGGTTTAGGAATGTACTGCTTTTGAGGCTAACAAAAGGATGAGTTAGGGGTTCATGGGACACATCTGCCAAATCCATTCTCTCAAAAGAGAAATCTGTGGCCCACCAGTCCAAGTACTGCAGCGTGTCTTATGGCCATGTAGGCTTGGATCTCTTTTGCATGAAGTTGGAGCACCACAGCTCCCTAGAAGCTCTAAGGCATAATGTCATGATTTAACCTCCAGATGTCAACTCAGACCCACACAGTTGCTTACTCACTTTTCCACAGTAGAACAAGGGAAAGCATTAGAAGAGTAAAAGTGATAAAACTTGTGGGTTGAGATAAAAACAGTTCAGTAGGTAAAGGAAAAGCCACAAGTTCACAAGACAAACCAATTAGTTCACCCCTTCCTAGGGGCAGGCAGGTGTTCAGCCATCTTAAGGAAGGCAGGGCTCTATCATGCCTAATGGTGACTTGGGATGACAAATGCTATCACTCGGAACATCCTCCCCTTCCTTCTCCTTCCCCCCACAGTGCGAATGATGTGGGTTATCCCTTTAGTCACTTAGGGTCAGTTGTCCCAGCTGTGTCCTCTCCCAACTTTTTGTGCAGCCCAAGCCACCTCTCTGGTGGGGTGGGATGACAAACAGGAGACCTCGACTGTGTAAGCACTGCTCAGCAGTAACTAAAACACCCCTGCATTATCAACACTCTTTACAGCACATAGCCCAAGTTTTCAGTGTGACCTTTACTGCCTATTTTGAAGAAAATTAACTGTCCCAGCCAAAATCAGCACACATACTAATCATTTTTGTGTGCATTTTTAAAGTTCAATATGTCTGATAGGAAGATTGCACTACAGCTGGTGCAACAGTATTTTCTGAGGGCACATGTTATGAGTCTTGCAAGATGATACATATTCACTTGGGAAGATTGGGACATATTTTTAGAGAGCTGAGGAGGACTGGAGGAAACAAATTTGACAGGGATGTATCCGTATTGCCATCAGTGAACTATTTCCTGAAGTGAATATTACCTCAGAGAAAATAAGTTCTTACTTCTGAACAAGAAGTAAGTCCAGAAGAATTCAGCAGGCTGAGTGAGGTGCTCCTTTCAGCACCTAGAAAAGGCTCATTACTTTAGTTGCCCCTCATAGGCTGCATGCGATAGAAGAGGCAAGAGTGGCTCTGCCAGTGCCACTCCTTATGACCCAGCACTGCAGGGGATGAAGCTATGAAAGTCCACTCAGAGTCAAAGCCTTCTTTAAGCAATGTGTTATCAATGATCCTCTACCAAAGAACCTGTTCCAGGGGAAAGCTGCTACTGCTACTGCCACTATTTTTATCTACATCTCTTCAAAGTATGAGCCATGAGCTACTTTTTGAGAATTACATGAAACCTTTCCTTTCCAGAGGCCAAGGAATGCAGTCCACCCTTTCAGTACCTTGAGGAAAAATGTTTTTTCCAACCACAGTCAGGACATTGTGTGAAGGAGGACTTGGCTGCTTTTCTGGTGCCCTGAAACCTTCTTAGTAGAAGGCACACAGGAGCCTTGTCAGAGCCAAATGTCACATCAGGACTCCTAAAAAGGGTGAGTCTCTGACAAACCTTGGAGTGGAACAAGGATTCCAGAACTCCTAAACTAAAAGGAAATGTTTGCAGCAATAATCTTCAGCTTCCTATGATCTTTAGGGGAAGGAATGGGAAACAACATCCTCTGCCTCTTCTGAAGGCCAGAAAGAGCTTCGGTAGACCATTATTTTAGCCCCCTAAAGGTTAAAGAGGCAGTTATAGAAATGAGAATATTCCTTTCAGTTATAGAACAATCATCAATACCAGAAAAAACATTTCCCTGAACTATCATTACAAAAACTGCTTTTGCTGCTCTTGAAATGATGAAGAATGCTACGTACTATCTCTAGTTAAAGAAACAAACGACTGAAAAAAAGTATTTACTGGAAGAAAAAAAAATTTCCTGCTCTAGAGTAGAGGATGCTGCCAAGGGCTTCTATCTAGCACAGTCATAGGCAAGGCTCAAGGGAAATTAGCTCCTGCTCTATATCTTGAAAGTTTCAGTTAGGTATGAGGGCAGTCACAGTGAAGATGTAGTTTCAAAGGTGAATATTGACAATGGGGACCAAGCTCACTCTTTTTGGGGACAGGCCCACCACAATTAGAACAAATAAATCAGTGGAGATCTTCCCTATTAACACTAAGGCTGCTAGCATGTTTGTAAGGCAATATATTTTAATGTTTACCTTTAGAAAAAGTATATAATGTAGTTCTGTCATTGGAAAAGAAATAGGCTTCTCATGATTGCAAGTCCAGTTAAATATACAAATTCAGCTTTACAATGGATCAACACCTGATGGACCTACTGGCACAGGCTTTGTGCTGTAGTACTAACGCTTTCTTGGAAATAAAATTACATGGAAACAAAATTAAAAAGTACTTGATATTAAGTGATCCAAATAATTTATGGTTTCTGGTTCTTGGAGTAGAAGTTATACATTTCTATGTGTCTTACATGATGTGTGCAGAAGTTAGGCATTATTAACTGCACATGCAGCAGCCACTAATATGACAAATACCTAATACACTAATACCTCAAACATTAAAAAAGTATGGAGACATAATTAACCTAACATAAATTGGATGTTCCTTTAAAATTCTGGTCCATAGCCACTGACTCCATAAGCATCTGACTGTACATGAAACTTAAGTCTGTGCTTTGGATTAAGGTCCAATGTTCAGGTTCAGGTGGATATAACCGCAAGGAAACCTTATAAAATCCTCTCTGAATCTGGTTCTCCTCTGAAAATAGGACCAAGGCATCAAATTTATCTGTTTGAGACTTAAGAGTTGGCTGGTTTTAATTTTAATGGATGACTAATAGTAGCAATGTGCACAACACTTGGAGCATTCATCATAATTTTAGTTCCTACATTTGTATTTATTATACACAATTCTTTGTGTTCCTTGCCCCTTTCTGCAACTACAAAACAAAGGATTCTTCCCTTTAAAGAATGGTTAGTGAAGAACAGAATTTATACAGATCTCCATAACTGTTAAAGAAGCACAATTCCTACAAAATCCATAAATAGAGATTGCTTAATGAAGGAACTAGTAGAGGGGTCACAGAATTTTTTCATACAATGACTACATAACCCCTGTATACAATGCAGAGGGGCAAAAGTAAGAATGGTTCAAAGTGGAAATCAGACAAACATGGCAGAAGAATTAATCAGTGACTGCTATGCACAATGACTTGTGTACAACTCCAAACTCTTTTAATCATGAAAATCCAGAAAATTATTTTAAAAATAGATACTCTACTCATTTATAGAAATGCATTCAGCTGCATAGAAAGCAGCTGTTCCTGAATGGTATCAAATACAGAACTGTGGGGATATTTGTCATATTTGGCCCAGCATTTCTCATGCTCTTATTCCCCTGAAACCACTGGCAAAGGTAGATATATCATATCTTTATTTATATATATATAGTTATATCATAACTATAGCACCACATAAACAAATCATTTGCATTCATCTTGTTACATCTTCTCTGTGCTCTTTTTGCACCCTACATTTCTCCCTGATGACCTACAGAACTTCAAATTGTTGAAAACTTTTGATTGGCATTCAGTGGCTTTTCAGCAGTTGTCTCTCATTCTGTCACTTGGTCACAGCTGGGGAGATGAATTCGCCTTGTCACTACCTATTCCTGGGCCACTATCATGTCAGGGGTGTGCGTTTGTTATGTTACCACAAAGCCCTTCCCATAAGAGTTGGTCTCTGATGTCCCCATTCTGGTTGTTTCCACAGCTATGTTTCTACCAGCTGGAGCTTCTGGTTGTTGTTTCTATTCTTCTCCAGCAAGTTTCCTACTGAGGAGCCCACTGCTAAGTGGAAGAATTGTGCTATCATCTTAGGAAAGGGAAAAGCCTTCAAAGGACAGAGGTATATCCAAGACACTTCTTAGAAGAACTCTGTGTTCTTGCTCTATTCTCTTTCTATTAGAATAATCAATGGCACTATTTTTGATGAAGCTCATTCAGACCAACTATTTCACTCACTGTTCATCTGCCTGCTGATCCTGGGTTCTGGGAGAGATATGAAAAGTTGAACTTCACATTCTGTCTCTCAGTGATATAGGAGCCACCAAGCTCTGAGAAATTGTGTGAGCTATTTGGGTAGGATTTATTTCTAATGAAAGTGCAAATCCTCCTTTCCTGCAAAATATGCTACAAATATGGAAGACAAAGTTTGGGAAAAAAAAAATACAGTATGAAATTTCGAACATGGAGGATTGAAATGGTCAGAAAATCCTGTGGGAATTTCCTGAGGGAACATGGAGACATTGCTTCTGTGGAAGAAATCTTGCTCACAGTGGGTGATTAAAGAAGCAGTTGATTATAATATTATATTGGAGTATATTGGATTATAGTATTATATTTACTCTTTGGTTAACTACAGACAATAGGCTCTACCTATTCATATACCTTCTTGTCTTCAGTTTTCTATCTTGTATTTTGTGAATACAGCTGACAAAAAAGTTTGTTTGGCAGAAATATTGTGATTAATTATTTTCTCTAGCTCTTAGTTCTTGTTTTTCTTTTTAATTTAACATTTTCTTTTTCATGTTTTTGACTATATATATTTGTAATGTGTTTCCTTTTCTTATAAAAACTGTTGAGAAGAAACACATTTTTCCTGGCTTCATGCGGAGTGAAAAAATAGAGAGAAAAAGGTCTACATATTATATATATATATATATTAACTTAAGCATATATATAAGCTCTGAAAGATATATATATAATATTGACTACATATATATAAGCTCTGCAGAGCTTAAAACTTCCATTTATATTAAACACCACCAGCCATGTGTTTTGAAATGAGCTCATGTTTATAGAATTGTACAACCAATAATAGTAACCAATGGTAAAATAAGTTAAAATATTTATGTGGAGGTGTAGGCACAAAAGCATCAGACCAGGGCATGTTGTATGGTTTGGTTATGGAGACAGTGATGGAGTTCAAGGGTCTTTTCATCAGTTTCCCCTGCCCCTACACAACTATTCATTCATTGATTTGTTAGCCGTAGCACGTGGAGATGTCATGCAGAATGAGTTTTCTGATGTTAATAAAAATCTCAGAGTAATGTAAATGGTGCATCATCTGTGTTGCTAATTGAGGGCCAAATTGAGACCTGAGAGATAGCAAATAGATTGGGAAATAAGGGACTGCTTGATGACAGCAAGAGTGGCAGAATTTGGACTTTGGAGCAAGCTTCCTCAAGTGAAGACCTGGAGGTCAATGCAGATCATAATGCCCAGCCAAAGCTCCTGACAAATTTGCCTGCCTGGGGAGTGGCCTCAGATTCAGATGTGGTGAGTGATAAGAGCCCTGGGATTTTCCTCACATGTATGCATGAGGCAGGGAGACGTAGTTGCAAGTAGCATCTACAAGGCACAAGCACATCCCACTCTCCCTCTCCTTCCATTTGCATGTGCTTCTGAGCATATTCTCACTTGGGTGTTGTTCTGTCTACTCTTTATGATGTTTTGGCCCTTTCAAAAAGAAGTGCGCTTTTGTTTTTTATTCCAACCTACTCCCTTCTGAGCGAAAACTTAGAAGCAAATTCATTGAAGAGGTTTCAATAGTAATTCACCTCATTTTTTTTAAAAGATGGCAAAATTTGGACGTCCCATGAAGATAATTCTCCATGCATCTGGTATTTCTGCTTCCTCGTTTCTTTAGCTGGTCCATCCAAAGAAGAACTTTGGCTTGAATTCAAAAAATACCATAAGATATTTTGCATAAATTCTTCAAGCATAGTTCCATGTTTGTCAGTTGGTGAGTATGTTTAAATGATTGTTATATAAAGAAGAAACACAGGACTACAATAGTCAATGGAGTACGTGTATGTGGCATATTTAGATAATTTTAATAACTAGAATAGGATTACCTGCAATGACTGTTTCCCTATAATAAACCTCAATGGGTACATTTATACAGATAATCTGCTAGAGACCTTATTCACCAGATTCTTGACGGTCACGCTGCTTGAGTCTTAGCTCACTTCTTGGCCTTGTCCTGAAGATTGTCCCTCCGTGCAGTCTCTGGGATAAGTCATGTGTAGAAAGGACTGATGCAAGGCAGCCAGTGTTGCTTGGCCTCCAGGTCAGAGCAGGGTCCCTGCCCTTGCTTTAGCCAGCACCATTTCATACACATGCGCTGATGCTCACGCAGGAGATTTAACACACTCTCATTTTTACCTGGCATTACACATGTCTTTATTTCAACCTGGTAATTATGGCATTAGGTTGATAGGAAGACAGATGGGGTGTCAGCATAGCAATCAAATTTTACGTGCCTTTCCCTGAAGTCCTCCCTAATTGTTGAGACACCAGAGGCATAAAGACTAAAGTAACCTGCTTACTTGCCATCCTCTGCTGCACTAACATGTGGAGGGTTATTTTGGCATTTATCATTAATATAGAAGATACAGAAATAATCCTGTCTCTCTTGAGATTCCATAGAGAATGTCTTGGGTGATGGGACTTCTCAGTTCAGAGCTCAGTTGTGATTGAAGGCCAAAATCCTCCTGCTCTCCTTACGATCAAAGTCTGTCCTGCATGATCTGCTCTTCAATATCATTTCAGCAACATGTTTACGTTGCATATACTTGTAAGGCCAACAATTTTATTATTCTAGCTGTCATTTTTTTTCCTTAAAAAAAAGTAGATCTAGTATGTTTTTTATGCTACAGTTTCATGATTCATTACAGCTTGGCTTCGGCACAACATTTTTCCACCCACATAAAAAAGCATGCCAAGCCTCCAAGGTTTTGCAATATTCTTCTGTAGTATTACTTTTATCAAGCAATCAAGTAAATATTAATATAACTTTTTTTTTAAGGAAAAGCAAGTTTTGCTGCCAACTGCACAACTTTCCATGTGATAATTTGAAGTATCAACTTATATATTTCTAAACATCTGTAGTGATACACTGCTCATGGGTATCAACTTAATATCACAGGTACTTTTACTTTTTTTTTTTTTAATAAGGATTGTTTTTGTTGATCAGGAGTCAAAGTCTGTTCAATTTATTCACCTGAGAATTCCTGTGTGAGTAGGTAAATCTAGCAGCTTTACAAGTACAGATATACGCTGTCTTGCAAACATAGTCATGTTGGGATGAAAGTTTTAATGCCGTTATAATTTATTCTAGATTCTGAGTGAGCATAACCTGAAGCAGTTTCGGTACTTCCAAAACAGTAATAGCATCATTTAACTTGACGTATTTTACAAGTTTAACAATATAATTAAACCAGAAAAACTTTCAGGTCTAAATCTGATGTCAGACCACAAGAATCTTGCTCATTTATCCCCCAAATGATGGGTTTTGCATGATTATTTTAGAGACGGGTGAAAACATAGATACATAAGATATACTGCCTGGTTTCACAATCTTTTTGCGTGATGATTCACTTTTGCTCACTTACTTAGGTGAATAAGTATTGTGGTACTTCCAGTGAACACAATCTAAAGCAAAAGTTGCTGAGTAGAACCCATAAAATACGTAATATGGCAGAAAAGCTTTCCAGTCACGCTGTGAAAAAAGATTATTTATTCTTTCATGCCATATCACTGTGTGGCAGTTTTCAGTTCATGAGCCAGTAGTTCCTACCTAGCATCCTTTCTAAGATGTTTAATCCACTGCCACATGCTACCATGTCTAATCCATGGCTTCAGCTACATAGAAGTTTATTTCCTTGTCATTAATATAAGGAATGTGTGTCTCATCTGCTTTATTAGTTAAAAACACATGCACAGAAGCAAAAAAATCTATTTCAGGTTAACTAAAAGGAATGTATACTGTATAACTTTCAGTCCAACCACCAAACCAAAAAATCCGTTATTTGCACAGTCCTATTTCCAGCACACATAAATATGCCATGTGTGTTCATAAACAGTACTACAACCTACCTCTGCCTTTTCTTCCCTGTGAACAGGGCTATTCTTCCCACTCCCAGCACTTGTTTACCACTTCCATTGCATTCATTATGGAATACTGAGAGGAATTAATCTTGCCTGCATTTAAACTAGGTACCACAGGTGTCTGTATCTGGGCTTGAACAAGTTCCCCTCAGAAAGGAAAGCTCATCTCCAAGACAGTTTCCTAGACATAGAAGTCTTATTGAAGTGTTAGATGCTATGTGTTGTCACCCTTAGGCTGCTCCAGAAGAGCATGGGTCACCCCTAGGTCTTGGGTGTTATCTTCAGGCTTTATGCAGATATCTTTTATTCTTGATGGCATCTCAAATGACACTAGAAGGCAGTGCTTAGGCAATCTTCAAACTCTCCTTTAATTTTAATAGGAGCTTAACATCTAATTGAGGTGCAGATATCTACACTGCAGACACCATAAACTAGGCTGAGCTGAATCCTGTACACTCAGACCTGAGGAAAACAACACTCATCCTTTTGGGGATTGTGAAGATTTCTCTGACCTATCTTGTCTAATTGGGAACATTTATGAGTTCAGACATCCTTCTCATGAGGTACTTTTTCCTTTACAATTATACCTAAAAAATCCTACACATAGACTAATGTGTAAGTTCCTACTACTTGTAGACAGAAAGTGAAACTAATTTACATCTTTTATGCATCCATTTACATCAATGTAATCCATGACTACGTCAATGCAATCCATTGCTATCTGGCATAATAAAACAGCCAACAAAGCACAAAGTCAAAAGGATCATCTGCACACGGAGTGTGAACTCTGCCTCAAGGAAATCAACTCATCCAATTATCTCTTAAGAACTTCCTCTAAAAAGAAACACGCTTTTTCAGAACAAAATCATCTCCATCGGTAGCCTAATTACATTTACAGTAAATGAATGACCAAAAAAAAATGGTCATTCCTGAAGGCTCTTAGAACTCTGAGAACAAAGTATCTACAACAGCAGACAAAATTTTAAATAGCAATCATACTGCAGATAAATGGAATAGCTGCAAATTGCAATGAGGTGTCTGGGTAGCTTCCAGCTACCCTAGCAAATCCGGATTAGTGGGAAGAGGTGCTGACGAATGCTGGGTACTCTGCACACATTTCTGGGCTTTGACATCAGACTAGTTCTAGGTTGATCCTAGGTTGACTGAAGTTCCATTAACAATAGAAGGGTGTTAGGTAGTTTTTTGGAGCACATTTTTTAGTTAGTGTCATCCAAAAGGAATCTAGGTTCTACATTTTAAGAGGCTTCATGATATAAACCAAAACTTCATTGGCCAGCAGTTGAGGGAGGTTCTGTCCCTTCACTTTGTCCATGTGAGACTCCACCTGGAGTGCTACATCCAGCACTGGGGTCCTCAGTTCAGGAAGAATGTGGACCTGTTGGAACAGATCCAGAGGAAGGCTATACCATGATCGGAGCTCTGAAGCACCTCTCCTATGAAGAAAAGCTAAAAGGATTGGGATTGTCCAGTCTGGAGAAGAGAAGGCTCTTGGGAAACTTTATTGTGACCTTTCACTGCTGAAAGGAGGATTATAAGAAAGACAAGGACACACCTCACACCTTTTCGTATACCCTTTTGTGATAAGGGTAGTGGTTTTGTGAAACGGTAGTGGTTTTAAATTAAGAGGGTAGATACAAGGAAGAAATGTTTAATGAAAAGAGGGATGAAACACTGGAACGTTTTGGATACCCCAAACCTGGGAATAATCAAAGGCATGTTGGATAAGCAACCTGGTCTAGTTGACAATGTCCCTGCTTGCTGCAGGGGTTTGGACTAGACGAGTTTCAAAAGTTCCTTCCTACCCAAACCAGTCTATCATTTTATGATTCTTTGATTCTATGCTAGCAAGGGGCATTCAGGAGATTCCCCTCAAAGTAGCATTCCCAGCCTGAACTATAGCACTAATAGAGACATGTTCTTAAACATCTCCTTCTCCTATCTTCTGATTGTGATAGTATGTTCTGCTTGTGGTTCACTGTATATATTCATTAATCTGCAGAGACATTTCTGTCCTCTGACAGGAGTATTCATTGGGATAGAAAAAAATTAGAGGTCTGAGCAGATGTGAATATCAGGGTCTTTGTAAGATATGTTCCCAAATTACAGATTTACATCAAAGAACTTATTGTAAGCAGCATTCTTCAGGAGAAGTTCAGCACAATCTCCAGAAAATTAATTGCCTGTATGACTTGTATGACTGTACGAATGGCTTCTTTTGCCACATTGAATACCTGCCACCTTTCTGCCATTTCTCTGTATAAAGGAGTCTGTGCTTTACTGATTTCATAAGTCACTGTATTCTCAACACACTTTATTCATAGCTTCTTTGTTTTACACGCAGTACTAGAGCAAAGGGAGGATGAAGGGTTAAGCAGTTTCCAAAGGCTGCTGTTTAACAATGGTTGTTCTTCTGAATCATGGATTAGCAAATAATCATTTGTTCTGATGATGTAATATTTGTAACTTACAGTAATGTAACTGAAGGGAGGAGTTCTGTGAAAATTGGTTTGAACTGGTCTCTCTCGTTTATGATCCTTCCTGTTCCCCTGCTCATGCACTGGCTTAATCTTAGTCAGTAAACACGTTTATTTCCTAATTCTCCTTCAGACTTCAGTTTGCAAGCATCTTGGAGAAATCATGCTTTCAAACCCAAAATCATAAAAATAAGGGAAAAAAAAAAAAAAAGAGAAGGTGTTTTAGCACCAAAAAACACTGATTTACTTTGTCATTGCATTCTAACTCAGCATAAAATTGACTCCCTAGAGAGGGCTGATGAATACATTCATCTTTCTAAACTCTCATTTGGCTAAGAATCTCTGGTATATCAAGGGCTTCTTTTTAAGCAGTTCCTGAAAGGCTATATGAAATGCTACATCTTGTTACTGGAGGTAAAAAAAAAAAAAAATTAAAAATATATTAATATATTTGTAAATAAGTACATATAATATTTAAAACACTTTTAGACAGCAGGTGAAAATTTTGTGATGAATGTTATGAATGAAAGCTACTATTTCATTAGGACTGCAGACTTTCTCAGGGATACCTTGAATACTTACTGAGAAACCCCGAAATGGAATTCTACATTTTTTCCTGATTTTTCAGGCTTTGCCTACCACAGAGAAGTGAGTAGGAGTAAGGATTATCTCATCACCTTGTACTTATTTACCCTATCGGTGACCACTGTTGAAAAATCAACCATTGTAATCTGTTGTCATACCATAACATGTAAAACAGATGGTTACTTTCAAGTATCATATACCAATACAGAGAACATTTCTGCTAATGAAGATTAATAAATATTTACTTTCTAAGGATAGCACAGTGTGCCTCTGATTGTGTGCAATAAAATAAAGCATATGTGAAAGACTGGTTGCGTTCAAGATGAATAATCACACTTAGACCGTGGAGTGGACAGGAAGGAGAAAACCATTATTCTGCATGATGGATTGTGTTTGTGGATTTGACAGTTGCAGGATGGATATTCCTGGCAAATGCCAAGCCACCTCCTCTGCATCCGGCTGGAACGTGTCTCAACTTACAAACCAATTTGATTACATAGTCCTGACCACAGTCCACTGCTGACTCGAGTGTGTTATCTCTAATAGCACCATGACATCTCTTCTTACTATCACATAAGACATTTCTTGCTAATCAGATAAAGTGGACTTTTACAAGAAATTCAGTGAAATCAGTACCAGCCTCATGCCACCAACAAGAAGCATCAGAGCTGCTTTTTTAACTATCACAGTGTATAAATTGTTTTCCCAGTTGAACTTTGAAGATTATGTGTGCTATTCAAAAAAAGGGCAAGTTAACTCCAAAAACAAGTGCAGTGAGCATACACGTCGGATTATGTGAGAACATTTCCAAACTGTGAAACAACTCAAATAGATTGGCATGCAATGATGCATAGGTCAATCAAGTCACAGCACGCTTCTGTTTAGCTTAATGGTAGATGCTCTAGCATTTTTAGTTGCACAGAGCATAGTCAAACTGTATCACAAATGAATTTTTTGTGTGTGTGTTCTTCGCTCACATTCTATTCAAATAAATGTAAAATTATTCTTTGAGGGTTTTTTTGTTTTTTGTTTTTTTAAGGTTGAATAAGTCTCTGGTTGCTTTCTTACTACTGTTAGAAAACACTTTGGTAAACGGCTATACTTAATATTCATTTAGATTTTGTTGACCATGAATTTTTCTGAAGAGTATTCATCTTATTCCTAAACACTTAGCTTATTTTTGCATCTTAAAGCCAAATTACTGGGTAGTATCCAGCAGTTAGTGGTAATGAACTATTGCACTGACCCACTACCAACAAAGATCACTGGAATTTCTCTTTACTTTCTAACTGTTCACCCAGTCTTTAAGACGAGAACTAGTCTCTGAATGACCCTCTTGTTGCTGAAACAGAAAAGCTGGTTAAAGTTAGGAACATGGTTCATGTTAAATATAATTTCAGAATTTGTTTCAGTGCTGAGTCACAACTGAACCAAATATTTTAAAAACTGCCACAGAATAAAAAGTTTCACTTTTCCAAAAAAATTTGATGTGGAGGGGAATTTGCATTCCAACCCAAAATTTCTCATTGTTAGTAAGAGCCAAAGATATTTGTTTATTTTTATGGTTTCACTGTGGAAGTCCATAATAAACCACATGCCATAGCATATTATTTGAACCAGAATTGCAGGATAATGGAAAGATACAGTAAACAGCTGGCTTCTTTAACTTATATGTTGAATGTTTACGCACTCCTCTTGTTAAGTACCAAACTCTTTCATCAGAACAAAAACATGAGATACTTTGATCTGGAAAATAAAGTAAGATGTTTCAATGATACACTGCAGTCAAAATTCATCCTAGCTAATGTTAATCACCTATGTAAGGCATGTAAATTAAAGGTTTAGTCATCTCAGGCTCCCTCTAATGTCGCAGGAGGATGATGGGCACTTTCTCAGGATGGCAGGAAGACTTGGTGGCTCCACAAGGGTGGAGAGAGCCAGAGTGGCTGGGCTGTAACACTGGTACCTCGGTGGTGGAGCCAAGTGCAGGTTGAGGCACTACCTCATACCCCCTGCTTTCCAAAACAAATCAATGAAATAGTGTAATTATTGCTACTTTGTAATTTATTTTGGGGAGGGGTTTTCTTTGGTTGGAAAAATAAGTAAAATCTTTCTGATTCCACAAAAACTTCTACATCCTTAGAAAACAAAGTGCATTTTCTCCAAATCCTCCCATCAGCTTTGGCTATCAGCAGCACAAAATAGCTGTATTATGAATTAATGGAGGAAAAGTTCATGGAAAAATTAATTCTTCAGCAAACTATTTATGACTTCAGAAATAGGCTTTAACAGAGTCTGAAAGATACAAGTCACCCTGCTCTTTATCCCACAGCCAGGTTAAGCAGAAATGGTGATTTTGAGGGCCAAAATGGGGAGATTAGAAAGACACTTGAACTGCAAGATGAATTTAGCAAATGGCACATAAATCCCTTAGGTGGTCTTTGTTTTCTCTGAATTAAGTTGGTTTTTGTTACAGAAATAAGAACTCAGAATATATTATTGCAGATCTATTAGAACACCAACTATGGGGTATTGCAGATACACATATCTGTCATCTTGAGCAAAAATTAAGGACAATGGAACAAGGATATAACATAAGGTGTCAAAGATAAGGAAGCCTCTATGCCTAAAGGTTTTCTAAATTCCTAGAACCATGGGCCATGGGAAAACCTTTAGGAAAGGAACCCTGGAGGTCCATCTACAACAACTTCCAGCTCAAAATGGAATTATTGCAAATACCGAACCATCTCAGCTGGGCTTTTTCCAGAGGTGAGTGTTGGAGTCCTCCAGGCATGGAGAACCCACAGCTGCTGTAGTTTTTGCATAGTAAATCACCCAGAAACATAAAAGGTTATCATATGGACAGTACTTTCGAACATATCTGACATTTCAAAATCAAAGATTAATGCAGGATGGAGAAAGAGGTTGTTGTTGTTGCATCACTGCTCCCATGCAAGAATTTTGAGGACTCTGGAGGTAGAAGCAGGAAGGTGGAAAAGATGAGAGACTGCCCCCATTCCCGCAGTGTCACTCAGTTTGATCTCAGAATCTCTTTTCCTGTAGACCTTTCAGATCTACGTAGCTATATTTCCTCAGAGGACTCCACCAACTCCCAATTAATCTGATATGTCTTTTTCCTGAGGGAAAATTCCCTCCCCTGGTAAAATCCCCAGATCTTACACTTGGCTATTCTAAATGTCAGTTATGTCCTGATTTCTCCTAACTCTGCCTCCACTCTTCTGTAGAAAAATCCCTCTCACTTCACCTTTCCACATGCCCTCTCTTATCCCTCCATATTAATCCCCTAACTCCCAGAAACTTAAAGCTCCAATTTTTCCTGTCCATCCAACTTGAGCTTTCACTCATTTTCCCACCTGGGCTCCCTTGCTAAAGCTTTCTGGCTCCTGTCAACCCTCCTTTCCCCATGAAGAGGTGAGTCTCCCATGCTGTTGCCATCTTCTCTTGTCACTATCATTTCAGAGACACAGTTTCCACAGAATATAAACCCCCAGATCATTCTCTGCCTTAACCCTTTCTTTCTTTGGCAAGAATTTAAAGATCTTGCACTCTTCACCAAGAATCCACTTTGGTGTTTGCTTAGTATTTGCATGAAAAAAGAGAAAAGACAGAATCCATATATACAATAGAATATAATTTTCTTGCCCATACCCATTGTGAATAATGGTGAATAAAGTAATTTCCTACAAAACAGATCACTTATAATGAAGGTTAAATGGGAAATAGATGGGTCCAGAAACAAAGTGGACCTAGAAAACAGCAAAATTATATAGCCAGATGAAAGAACTGCTGGGCTGCTGGTTAAGATGGAAAAGAACTCAAATCAGCATTATTGAGTCTTACCAAGAATAAGAAAACCAAATACAGTTTTAGCTTGTGTAGCTGGGCATGGGGATGGAAAACAGAACCTGTGGATGGGGCTTTCATGCACAGCATAAGGAAGGTCAGGCACCCAAGACAGGACTGAAATCTGCATTTTCACCCTACTCATCATTCAGGAACTTTCAGCCACTTTAGAGTGAAAATGCTAATACAAATACTAAGATGTGTCTTTCTTCACATTCACAGATCAGAACTGGGAAGAAGGTGCCTACATCTCCTCTTCAGGTTAGCATACTTCTAAAATGGGCTGGTGCTGTAAAAGTTTCTATCTATTTAGTCTATTTATTAGAAATAAAATTGTAGAGGATAAAGTGGTAGACCAGAATATAACTTCTTCCAGTCTTTCAAGTATCATATGTCCTATTAGTCTGAGTTGAATTGAAAGGGTGTTGACCATAAAGTGTATAATCAGGTTTCTACCCAAAACTGCTTTATGCAGTCTGCAGAATTATGTTCCTCTGCGGAAGTACCTGTCTATTGACTTTTGAGGTTTTTTGCTGCACATTAATATAACTTGAAGAGAAAAAGTAGGCTGTGAATGAACCCCCACCTCTTTCTTTCTTAACTCTTTCTTTCTGAACAATGTAAACCCTGAGAAGAGCACATTTTCCTTGGAAAAATGTCGGTCCCTTCAGTCAGAGAAAAGTGTTGAATCTGAGCCTAACTTTCTAAGCAAATGACTTAACCAAAGAATTTTGTATGAAAGGTGGGTGGCAGATCCTCCTCCACTGTCTGTCCTAAAAATTACCCACAAATCATTTTCCAAGAAGTTTTCTGGTTGTGCGTTGGGTGTTTTTTTTGAGGATGTCTGCAGGTTTGAGCTCCCCAGGAGACTTCAGCAGACAAATGCCTTGATTCATAGGTGGGAGATAGCTATCAAGCTGCTTAAACTGTTCTGGGCATGTGCCAAAGCTGTGCTCTGGACACCCAGAAGAGCTGAAGTTCAGACAGGCAGGTGCCTTCAGCAAGATTCAAATAAAACACCTAAGCACTTAGGGTGCAAAGAAGGAGAACTTCATCAAAGAAAAAGTGATTTTCCCTATAACGTTTGCTCCACTAAAGTGTTTAAAACTTCTATTATTAAATTTGCTTTCATGCTTTAAATTACACCACTGACACCTTGTTGAAGTAAATTCATAGACTGCTGTTTCTCAGAGTGCATTTGGGATTTACAGAGTAGGTATTTCACAGTTGAAGGCCCCCAAAGATCCCCCATTTCTGGGCATGCTTAGACCATGCCTAATGTATATCAGCAGCACTAGATTCAACACAGAGCAGAGCTGCCACTGTCACTTTAATTCAAAAACATTGGTGTGGGAGAAGAGAAGTGGTGGTGATGGTGGTGGTGGAATTCACTTTTTGCATGCTAGCTACAGGATTGACTGCCTACACAACCATGGATGACCCAGGTTCATTGAATTCTGGCATCAGACTGCAAGCACGAGAGCAAATAAATCCTTCCTGGTGAAGCCCTGGCGTTATCTGGCAAGACTTTTATAATAAGGTAATTATTGAGTTTTTTCATGGTTTTCCTAATGAAGAAGCTTTCTTTTGAAGAAGCTATGGGCATTTTTCCTGCCCCAGTTTGGCCCGCAGTTAGATTAATTAACATTTTCTGTCCAATAAGCTTCTATGCCCTGTGAAAGAATAACTCAATTCAGAGTGTCATCTTCCAAACGGATGGCAACTGCACCACAGCCACCTACCCCCGTCTGTGACTAGGATGAATTTAGTCCACTGCCACTGAAAAGGGCAAACAGTGACAGCAGCTGTCTGTGGGACAGGATGATAACAAAGTGTGAACAACAAGCCTCCTTTTCACGTAGATATTATGCAGATTATTCTTATTTGGTAACACTTGGAGTATACTGAGAAACTTAAACACATGCTGTTTGGTTAAGTAAACTATGAAAGAATATGGGAACCCAAAAGAACTGTAAAAAAAAAAAAAAAAAAAGTCTCAACCTCATTGCCAGATTGGATTCAAAATTCTGCAAAGCTGGTGAAGGTAGGCTGGAGAAAACAAAAGGCAGCAATGCTATCTATGACACAAGAAGAAAAATAGGAAACTCAGCACAGGGTTTAAAGATGTCTGAGGAGGTGGGTGAGTCATTGTTGTTCACACTTTGAAGTGAAGGAGACAAGCCTGTGCGTCATATATTATTTCCTCTTAATCTGCAGAGAACAGGCCATCCCAAGCCATTGATGGAAGCCAAACATTTGGAGCACAAACTAAACGTGACTGGACATGGGTTTCTCTTAGTCAGGCATCCTGGGAGCCCAGAACCACAAGTCAGACTGTCAGCAGTTGAAATACCTTTGGTTTACAGGTTAACAACCTGGCGATAAAATGAACTGTGGCTGAAACTAAGTCTACGTGGGCCTGATGTAATTAGGAGCCAAGTTTCATACCGCTATAGGGCTGATACTACACCCACTGAAGTCAATGATAATCTTTCCATGAATAACAGAGGCAGATCTTTTCATCTCTTGATGCCTATACTTATAAAACAGGAATAACGGTATTTTCTTTCTCCTTTATTTGCAGCCTCAAAAACATTTTACAATGAGGACTGTCACTTTCTAGGCACTCCATGTGGCATTTAACACCTCCAGATTTTTCTCTTATTTGGAATTTGAAGCTAGAAAAACACACTGCAACTGGCATGACATATCCAACAGATAGGATGTTTGCTGTATGCAGACTACCACAGACTTGCAGAAATCTGAATATCTAAGCCTATTGCTACCAACAGAAACACTGTAAGTAAGTGTTACTGGCAATTTTTGAAACCCCTGTTTAAAAACTAGGGCTTTTATTTCTTCTTCTTCTTTGAACTACTGCAGTAGTATAAAGCTTGTGAAGGCAGCATAAAACTCTGTAGGACTCTACAGGTGCAAGGCTGACTCCACCAGTAAAGATAGCTACTAAGCTGAATAAGTTGGATATGTGTCTTTTATTCATACAATGCTGTTTAAATGTGCATCTCAATATATTACACTAAGATCAATCTCTATCATGGACAGGACAGACAGCAAAAGAAAGCCTTGCATGATCTCTACCGTATTGATTTATGCTGGCAATTGAGCTGGACTCTTGGTTTCATCTTTAGGACACTTACATGAATTTATGCTTGGTTTGGGGTTTTTACCCTTTATGGGAAGCAACTCTACCTTGCATAGACTATTACTCAATGCTTTGGAAGAAATGCTGGCAGACCCTTTAGTTCACATCCACCCAAGGGCTCGGGTCTTATCTTTCCTTTTTCTATTTTCTTTTCAAGTAAATATATGTTCATTTGGATATGCTGACAGAGAATTTTGCTACATTTTTGTAGCAAAGCCCCACACCATCAAATACCACACAGATATAAACACTACATGAAAGGATGTTAAGTCTTATTAAGTCTTGAGCTGATAGTCATGCCCTTTCTAAGTTCTAAGCAGCTTTTTAATGAATATGATCAAATAAAATTATGTTAACGCTTGAGAAAAATTTTTCCGCCGAGTCCTGAAATGTCCTCACATAGACATCTAGACCCTGACAAACTGTTGTTATATCGCAGAATGCCTGAAGGATCACAATACCAGTAGAAAAGCCAGAGATATCAGCCCTCCAGCCTTTGTAATTTGCTGAGCCATTTCATCTTAAAAACCTGGTGTCTGTCCTAGTGGAACTGCACATTTTAAGGCTAGAAAATTCTCTCAAAATTATAGACTCTTCCAAAACTTTTGTAAGCTAAATACTTTGTTGTTGCTCTTGCAAGAAAACAAATCCTTGGGCAACCGAGCATAGAAAATAGGGTTGAACAACCTGTTCAGAAATCCCAACCTGCCTAAACACAGCAAGTTTCAGCTTGAAGAGGACTGATTGTGCTGAGGATGGCCTGAAGCCCACATAATGCAGCTAACTTCCGTGTCAGTTAGGAGTTTCAATGAGCTGAGTGCACTCTTTCCTTTAAGGAGAAGGCTCCACTCATCTATCTGAATCTTATTTAGTTTTGCTCACAAAATATAAACAAGAAAAAAAAAAAAAAGTACTGGAATAACCTGGGTGGCATGTTTTTCAGTATTGTAGACATCATAATCTCTTGAGATGCTTGTGGGGGTTTTATGGATGCCAATATCTTCTCCTCCTTACTCAGAAAGTTCCCAGATGTGGAAAATTTCCTTGAATCTCTCATGGCGGCAGTGGGAAAACATGGAAAGGAGCAAAGGCTACTGATTCAGTAGAGGGTTTTATTACAAAATGACACATGGATATAATATTGCAGGGATTGATTAAGTCACATAAACATAAAATTGGGTCAAAGTGGTAGGATGGATATGGCTCAAAATATCTATTAATGTTTTGGGGAAGGAGACACTGCCTCCCACTACTTCAAAATAACATGCAATTTTTTTACATTAAATAACAGAGGCTGCCAATAGGACAGACTGTTGGTTGAAAACACTTTCACATGACTGCAGGTAAGCATGTGCTATAAACTAGCTGAGACCTGGGAAAACACTCTAGGCAGTGGTAGGCAGACAGGTAAACTTAGCCTCATGCTTTGCTTTTAGAAGCTCCAGTATGTACTGCCACAACCAGTTTTTGTTTTGCTTTTTTTCCCAGAGAGCCAGTCTGTAACCACAGACAAATGTTTTTCTCTGTTGAAACTCATCCTTATGGCATGACAGCCTGGCTAATTCTTGGTTATACTACGTATGTAATAAGAATGCTTAAACATAAAAGGGATGAAAGACCAAAGCAGGAAAAATTTCTCTCAATTTTACATTCCAGAAAAACAAAATCTAGCATACCCAGGTCTATTTGTTGCTTCTAGATGCTGGAACAGGGGATACGAACGGCAGCCATTGCTGACATTTTTGTTTCTGTGTATATTTAAGAAAGCTTTCTCTTAGGATTATCCTTTGTCTGTTTTCTTTCGCATATTCTCTCATACTCTGAATTGAACTCTGGTCAACAGCCCATGATATGCAGACTTTGTCTTCTAGTTTCTGTTGTCTACAATCTGTCATCCAGTTTCTGTCTTGTTCACCTTTTGTGACTAACCTTGTAAATCCTCCTTTATCTCACTTGTGTAATTGTGCCAATAAAAATTTCAACAAAATAACATTGTGTTCATGTCCTCTGACTGTCTCAAAATACTCGAGTTAGCAGTTTAAGATATTACAAATATTTAAAGAATTTTTGTTCTTTATTGTTTGCTTTGACATCTGAAAGTCAAACTGCTCTTTCTCCATACGTTTCAAGAGCTATAAAAATTCAGCTTTGGAAATCTGGGGCCCAGTTCAGTAAAGTACAACTATTTGCTTAAAAATGAATGAGACAAGGCTGAGCCAGATCACTTCTCCATGTATGGGCAAGGCCAACCAGAGCTAGGGAAGTAAGAAAATTATTTTCATAAGCAGCACAGGTGAGCACAACTGGAGGAAAACTTAGTCATTTCATTTTTATGAGTATTTGTGTTCCCACTTTCCATTTGGTCAAGGATCCTGTGGCTTACGCAGGTGCTTACCACATTCCAGAATAGGTTTGGAGCTGCCATTATGGACTGAGCTGTGTATCGCTGGCGGGATCATGCTTACACAGAGATGTTGTTCAGCTACACAGCTTCACCAAAGGAGCCAATGCCCTGTTGTTTAGTCGTATTCCAACTATCTTTACTCATAGTGAGTAATTCTTTTGAAGTCAGTGTGTCTGTGCATGTGAGTAATGGCCTCAGGATCCGGCCCTTCAACACTGTATGACGTGTCGTGTTTCAAATGCTTCTGTACTGTTGTTTTTAAAACTTCATTGCGATTCACCTACTGGAATTATCTTCTGAATAGCTTCTTTCCATGGATTCCATTATGTATATTCTTTTATTTATTGCATTTTCGCTTTGATCTGCATGCCAATCTAGATAAACTCAATAAAGATAGAATTTTAATGAACACAAGGAACTATGTGTAGCTGCAACAGCCAGTTTTACTAGTTTTATGGGTGTGTGCATTTATTTTTACTTGTGTAATATCCAGCTTCCAAGGTTACAGTGTGTGAAACACTTCATATTCATTTGATTGTTGTAAAGAATCAGATATCTCAACAATTTTCATGACTATCATTCGTACTTCATTTTATCTGTTTGAATGTTTTTCTTCAATTGTATGGAATTAAAGAAAACTGTTAAGAAGAACATTAAATGGAATCATAACAAAGATCAATATTTTTCAGAGACAATACCTAGGAGTCTTTCAGAACAGGGACTGTTAATAGTAAAATGTCTGCCATCAGGTAGGTTGCAGATGCATGTTTCCAAGCTCAATATCAAAGAAACTTAAAACTTGTTAAAAGGCAGCCTGAAGTAGAAAGGGTTGGAAACAAGCAGCAGTTTCTGGATATCTGAGTCTTCTAGTAGAAGAGAAATCCAACAGGACTGAAAAGAAGGTGTGGAAAACACGTGGGGACTAACGCTTGGATGTAGATGGGCAAGACTTTTGGCATCTTTTTTTACTGTTACGTATCTTTTGATAAGTAATGCATGGGTTACTCAAGTAAGGCAATCAACACAACCTCTTGGAAAGATGTTTTTGTACATGTGTCATAGCCAGGCAAGTAATGATCAGAAGACAGAGACAGCCTTCCACAGTCCAAGGTCTAGCCATAGAGCTGTTAGAGGGACAGTTTCTATCAAAATAGACAAGGAACAAGAAAAGGAGCAGGTTCCAAATGTAAGAGATGTTTTAAAAAAAAAAAAAAAAAAAAAACAAAAAAACCCAAAAAGAAAAAGGGAAAGAAGACAGGTCTAGGGGTCTAGGGTAGAAAAGGTCTTTCAAGAGGATCTAAAGCAAAGCATCTCTGTCAACAATAGAAGGTGCTTTAACAGATAACCAGAGCCATGTAGGTACGTGAAATAATTCATAATATAAGGATTAGACTTTGTTGTCTGTAGCATAATATTAATGTTAATAAATGGGATCATTGCTTCATAACCAAAATGGTTGTTACTAAAGGGATGATGTCTTAACTACAGCTGAACAGGCATTTGTTCCTTTTAATTTTTCTAGAGACATTGGATTACCCAACCATTGAAGCTGCTTGTGGATGTTTGGACTGTGGCATATGGACAGAAACTACATTGGACCAAAAATCATTTCTCAGTAAGTAGTAACTATACTACTAGCATCCATAGTAACTACCACAGAAGCTCTTCCAAAAAAAGGAACAACCTTGGCTTGGTTCAGTTCATTATAATGAAGTCATAATGTGATGCAAATCACTATAGTAGAGCTGTAATGTTGTGGCTCTACTTCACAGCACATTGATTGTGGAAATGAAGTTGATACCACTTGATCTCCAAGGAGGACATGCCCACTTCCCTGTCTGGGGGAAAGCTGGCATGAACCAAACTCATTCCCCTTCCGAATTCTGGGGACAAATACTGTTATTGGAAGATATTTATGCTTTTCTTTACCAGACACTTGCTACAGTTTAGCAGTTAACAACCAAGAGGAATCAGCACTATGCGTCTAACCAGCACTCAGTGAAATAACAGTGGAGCATAGAGAATCACCTCATACTTTCCATCATAATTCTTTGTTGCATACTAAAAGTGTTATGATAAAAAAGTAGATGCAGCTGATGTAAAAATTAGGAAATAAGAGGCAGATTCTATTTCCTAAATTTGCTTTCATCTTCCAGTGCTATCTCAGAGATATGAGGTATCACAGTTCAGAGATCACCAGTTTCAAGAGTTCATCTGACTGAGTTCTTGATAACGATAATTAAAATGCTTCTCCAGAAAATGACAGAAAGACTCCAGCAATGTAGAGGTTGTAGCAGCTGAAGCAATTGGTGCCACAGAAATAATCATAATGCTGTGTCCATGAGACAGGGTAAACCTGGAAAACATGGCTCTGCCAGAAAGATCAAGAAAAGAAGGATGAAGCACACAAATGAGACACTGACATTTGTTGCAACAGTGGGAAGAATGTTATATACATCAGCCAAGGAGCAAGAAGGTATGCTTTCCTCTCAATTACGCAGGATGTCTGACTGTTATGTTTTGTCAGTCCCAGAAATTGTTTATTCTTGATTCTGAATGCATATGTGGGAGTTTTTGGTCCTTGTTTTAATATTTTACTCAACCCTCCCATTCCATGTGTTAAGCTCATTTACTTTTTTCAGAGCTGATCTTTTCTTCAACATGTCCTCAGTGCAACACTAGAGTTATCTGGACAGCCAGGGCTTGGTCTGTGTTCTGCAGTTCTTCTGGGACAGTGCTGTCACTACACATGGGGATTTCCAGGTTTTCAAAAATAGTGATGCTCCAGTAGGAGGCCTGTCTATACTGACCACAGGCCTGGAAGTAAACATTTTTTACACCAGCCAGGTATTCCAGAAGAATTTTAGTGTGGTTTGTGTTGGAAGAGACCTTAAAGATGACCTAGTTTCAACCCCTGCAGCCTGGTCTTTAGCACCTCCATGAATGGGTGTTCACAACCTCTCTGTGCAACCTATCCAGTGCCTCGCCATTGTTATAGTAAAGAATTTTTATATTATATACTACAGTACATTTCTACACTCCTGCTTGAAGCTGTGTAGACAGCTGCAAGCACAGATTATACATCTCTGTATTTTGTTCAGATCTGATCATAGTCTTGTGCCTTGTTTCAGGAAAGGATTTGTCTGGTTTGAAAGTAGTGGAGAATCTCTGCCAATTTTCAAGCAGAAATGATAAATTAAGAATCATTTCTTTCCCTTAACTCTGTGGTATGGCAAGGCTTGACTTCAAATCATTAACAGAAATATGTTGGTAAAAATTTGGGATTAACAACTGGATACAAATCCGTGCAATAAAAAAAAAAAAAAAACCAAAAAAAAATCTTGTTGATTTTAGAAGTGAGAGAAGTGAGTTAATGTCTGTGTTGGTCCTAATTCATTTTTTGATGTAACCTGGAGAGTTATGGCACAACACAGTATAAATATGGGTTGTATCCCAGCCTCTGCACTTCCAAAAGCCAGTCCTGCTTCATTGGCTTCAAGGAAACCTGAAGAATGAAACTAGAATATGGTGCCCTACAGGCTGGGTAAATACGTAGCAAAGATGTGTAGCTTTGCAGGTTCAATCAAGGAAAGCCAAAAGCAAGAAAAAGATGTTTGCCCATTACCACAAGGAAATATGTACCAGGCAAATGATTTTACCTCCCTCACCCTTGCCTCAAAGGGAAAATAACCACAGAAGGTGCAACCTTGGTGTACACACACCTTTCCAGGTGAACAGGCTGGAATAGTGATCTCCTGAAATCCCTGCAGCTGTGTGGAACTGTCCATGAACTCTTACTAAGAAAGAGTCAACTTTGGATTGCTGGAGAGAGAATTTCCCTGGAATTACCAGGAAGACCTGGTAGTCTTACTGGTCATCGTATGCATCGTATGCTAATGGCATAAGGCAGCAGACACACAGAATCCATCAGTGGCTGGCACAGCTGTGGCAGGGATTCAGTGCCTTCATGCCTCAGAGACCTGACAGCTTTCCTGCCAGGCGGCTGCCTCACTCATGACCCAGGGCTGCACTTTCCACTTTCTCCACCGCCACATCCCCACAGGAAAACATTTCCCTTTTCAGCTGGGCCAGGCATCCATGGCCCATGGGCTTGGCTGGGGCTGGAGCTCTGTTCCAGACAACCTGCAGCCACCCCTGTGGGAGAAAGGAGGACACAGACATCCCACTACTGCACAGAAGATGAACACTAATTACATTGTAGGAAAAGCCTTTTGTGTGCATAAATGTGCAGCCCACAAAGAAAGGGCTAAACTCCCAACTAAATCCTAGGCTAAAAAAATTCCCATTCTGTGACTACAGAATCTGTGCTGTCCTTGAACCTGTAACAGATGATACATCCCTTGCATCAGCTGCAGCAATATCTGACTATTAAAAGGTACCTTAAAGCCCATGGCCTGTCCTCTCACTCTCCACACAGCAGAGCTTGCTTTATTGTTACAGTGAGCACAACCCTGTACTCTGTCAGCCATTAATTTATGTGTGTCTCTTTGCTAACAAATAGATCTCGTAATGAATGTTATTGACAGGACACAAGTACTTTTGTTGAAAGATATGTGGATTTAAGATTAAATATTTTTTAAATTACTGTCACATTCACAACTTCTCTTCTAAAGGAAAACTGCCTCTCCATTTTCTCTGATGCAAAAATAAATGAAGCATTTTGGCTTTCTTTTAAGCAGAATGCTAAATTCAACTTGAAATCTGTGCAGCACATTTTCTTCTCAATCAATTCAAGACATTCATGGCAACAAAATGTTACCAAGATAACAAAAAAGCCAATAATTCTCACAAACTTTTCTTGTTGAGTATACTGAGGGCAACTTCCAGAGGTCACTACTTGTTGGTAGGTATATTTCTAAGGGAAAACAATGAAACAAAAAACAATGCAAAGTGATGCAAATGAAACAAATGTGATGCAAATGAACATCCCTAGTGCCAGTGAAAAATACTGAGATAGGGATTGGAAATGGGAATCTAGACAAATAAAAAGCAAGTGGAAACATATTTTACAACTAAATGTCAGTATGTATGTTAAATAAAAGTGTTACAATTGCTATGAGAGAGAGATTAGAACTTTACCCTTTGGGATTAACTATTTGGGAAGAAACAGATTAAAAGGATATGTGCCATCTAACAAATTTCCACAACACCACAGCAAAACTCTTTGAAACATAATTCTGATTTACCAAAATTTAGAGCTTCAATACGAATGCTCATGAATATTCATGAAAATCATCAAGTAATAAGAAAACACTGACATCAGAATTGCAAGATTTTCTTTCTGCAGACAAAAAGTAGTAGGGTGTCATGCTAAAAATATACTAATCCAAGAAGTCTCCTAATAATCAATTTTAAAATAGGTGTTTGATTTCAGAAAGAGTTTTATGTGGTGGGTCAGTGAATCAAAGAAATAAATCTAGAAATGACCCTAAGAGGTTGCTGTGTTCCCAAATCACCCCTACAGACGTTTTTCTAGCCCATCCAAAAAAGGAGATTTTCAATTCCCTCAAGTGAATCTATCTTTTTATGGTAATCTCCTTACTGGAGCAGACTTTCGCATCCCCTCTTCAGTCCTTTTAGACCAAGTAATTCTCTTTCTGTGGCTCTTCTTTTGTATGTCCTGTTTTCTAAACCTCTTTCTCTGCTTGTAACCCCCTCCTGGAGTTTGCCTATATCCTTGTTAAAGTGCAGCACCCAAAAGCAGGCAGAGTCTTCCAGCTGAGGTTACATCAATGCCAAGCAGAGCTAAGCAGTCAATTCCTGTCCCTTACAGATGATGTTCTTGATTGCATCATGATGAATTTTTCCTGTTCACAACAGCCTCAGATTTCTGACTTGTCTTGTGCTTCGTAGTAACCCTTTCCTGTTGTGCTGCTATAACTCATTATTCCCCATTTCATTTGTGGGTTTGATTTTTCCTTCTAAACTGCAATTCTCCGCATTTCCCCCTGCTTAGTTTCTCTCTGTGAATTTCAGGCCATTCCCGCACTTTGACCTTTTGATCTATGAAGATCTCCGAAGTGCTTGCAGTATCATCCTATCTGTGCCATCTGCAAATAATCTGTGAGAGTGTGTGTGTGTCTGTGTGTGTGTTCTCTAGCCTGCTGTCTAGACCCTTCATGAAAAGCCAGATTAAGGCTGGGATGAAGATGAAAGTCTGCAAGGACCCTGCTCAAGGACTTCACAATTTTGCAGTGAATGCTTACTCTTTAAGAAGAGTCTCAGGCTGTCCTTCTGCCAAATCATTTCCTGTAGGCTGTTTTTCCTCACTTTGCTCACAACATTATGAAATACAATATCAGAAAATTCTCACCAAATATATATCCACTGTTCATCCACTCTTCAGTAGGTTTGTTACCCACTTCAAGAAGGAAAAGAGCAAATTACTGTAATATTTTCATGCTGAAACATGAAGTCATTCTTCCATTCTAAGTAAAATTCTAAAGTATAACAATTTTTTAAATAAATGCCTGAACTTTTCTATCAGTGATTTAACAAACTTTGCATGTTAAAAAAAGAAGTACACTAAACACACTCATACTATAGGCATTTATAAATAATTCTGACCAGACAGCAAATGAATAAAACTTTTGCTTCACTTATAAATTGTTTGCTTTGGCATCTTCCCTATAATGTGTCTGTGCAAAGAAAAGGTTAGTCATGCAACATAATTATTTTCTCACCTATTCTTCTCACAAAGTTTTCTGAAAGTGCAGTTTCTTTCTTCGCTCCCTGTATGTAACCTCAGAATAGTATCTCATGGCCACAAAACTCTTATGTTGTGTAAATATCTGTTAGGGCATTTGATCTTTTCTCTCTTCTTTCCTTCTCTTCCATTAGCAGTTTTTATTGCAGCTGCTTGAATACAAGGTAACGAAAGCTCATATTTCTGTTTACACTAGGTCCGTATTGGTACACAGAACAAGCAAGGAAACAAAAACCTTGGGCATCTTTATGGAAGTTGTCATCAGACAACCACTATTTTGTAGTTTTTACTTTAATCAGTGTCAGGAATGACATTTCAGGACCTGGTAATTCATGCATTAAAAGGATTTTTTCAGAGATTCTTTAAAAATACTCTTTTATTTCTGTGTGCAGTGAAAGGCAATACATTTTAACCTGATAAATAACTTAAATTTGACAATAACTTACGCTTGTGTATGGTGCCTGACCAGTTAGTGATTTTTGCTTGCATAATGATTTCTATTCTTCAGACAGGGTATGCAGCTCCACTCAGTGTTACATGGGGACAGGAGGTATACCAGACTGTTACTTGCATACCCTGAGAGTCCTGTGGGCTTTTGCAGTAGAGCAAAGTGAGAGTGGAAAGGCTCCAACAGCAGCAATGGTGCTGTTGTATCACATGAGGGACAAGGATGACACAAAAAACAGGTGGAGAGTGCATTCTTCTTGCTGCTGAGAAGAGCTATGTCTTTCTCCATCATTGTAGTAGGGCACATGACAAGGAAGAAAATACCCAGAAAAAAAAATTCTTCACAAGCCTTACATTTCCTGCGCAATTTTCTCTGCACAGTGGCATGGGAGGTAGTAAACTTCAGTGGCTCTTTCATCCTCTGGCCCTGTAGGATCTGCAGGCAGCAGAGAAAAGGAGACATACTGAATTGCAGTTTCAGCTGTGACAAATCTGAAGGATCAAATGGACCATCAGTGCATTATTGATATACAAACAGATCAATAATAGAATGTGTACAACAAAAATTTCATTGAGACAATTCTCATAATATGCATCAAGAATTGAATATGGCAAGTTTAACATAGATAAGATAGATAGATAGACAGATAGACAGATAGATAGATAGATAGATAGATAGATAGATAGATAGATAGACAGACAGACAGACAGAGGGACAGATCTGGAATGAGGAACTGTCTACCTTGCACAAAGATAAGTGGTTGGGGAAATGTTCTGTTTGCATTTGATCAGTACATAAATATTACAGTTTCCATGGTGTTGGTATTTGTCAAACTACTTTCTAAGGAGAAGCTCAAATAATGAATAGTTAAATGACTAAGAATGTCTTTTGAATGTTAGTTACTTCAAAAACTTAGTATGTAACAATATCCACCCAAAGCATTTACAAATTCCAAACCACCACAATTATTTTTGAAATTATAACCCCTCCCATGAAATATGTATAAACAGAACTCTCCCTAGTGAGTGCTTGAAAATCTGGCCCTTTGGCCCCAATCTTTGGTTCCTTGGTTAGTTAATTAATAGGCTTTTCCCAGAAAATAAATTTCATACAAATCCAAACAATGGACAAATTCATGGAAAACATGAACAGCTCGTAGGCAAGTCATGAAGAGAAGAAACAGTTGGAGTTCTTCAAACAATATTATAGATCATAAAAGTTCATATTATACCTGGTACCAGAAAGAGTGGGATCCTTGTACATCTGAGAGGTGGTGTGATAATAAATCTGTAGATGGTTAACATGAGTCCAGAAAAGAAATTACATTCATGTATTGCAACCATTTTCTCTCTCTTTGTTTCTTGCATTCCTGTTGAATTTAACCTGCCTTTCCTAATTGTCCATAAAACAGAAACTGCAATTTGTTGAAATGCGTTACTGTGCAAGTGGGCTCTGCAATTTTTATTCTCTAATCACTGTATGGAATACTAAAGAAACAATTACGGAGAAAGTGAAGAACATGTTTAAGCACCCTTAAAAACCCCATACCTATATTTTTAGTCACTATTTTCAAGTCCACTGATAGTTAATTGCCTTCACACACTTTAAGTTATAAATGTCTCTGAGTGCTTTGCAAAATAAGGGTATATTTTATCTACCAAGTGGAACTACAAACAGCTGGAAACTCTTTATTAAGCAGCCGGAAGGGAGTGAAATAAAATGAGAATTTAATAAAACATAAAACTTTCCAATGACTGGTTTTGCATGAAAAATTCAAGCAAACTCCAAATGCTTTAGAATGGAAGTCTCAAAGGCGCATCAATGTATTTTGAGCAACAAAAACCCACCCTTATGCTCACATATTTCATTACCCACTTGCTGGCTTCATCAGGCACTTTTGAATAAGACAAACTCTCATTAAAACTAATGGTAGTTTTGCCTAAACATGCACCTGCAGGATCAGGCTTCACTTGCTGAAACTCACATTTACTCCCTGAAACTAGCAGCAGATCAGCATGTTGATAAGCACTGAATACATTACCACAGGAGAACATACAAAGCTGCATTTGAACAGGTGACATTTCCTTTTCAAGGCAGACCTGTTCAAAAGTCTAGCATTAATCATTTCTAAACAGGCATAGCAGAATTATCTACTCTATCTGTCAACTTTGTGCTTCTTATAAAGGTAAACTTCTTCAACCTGTAGAAAGTGATGTCAAAAACAATAAAGTAGGGCCACTGATTAATGACTCAGCACAATTTAACTGCAGCATCAGAACTTGCTCTATCAACAATTGTTACAGGTCAGCAATATCTCTGTACATATATGCTGCTTGAAGTCAGAGACAATATTTGGTTTGGTTACCTCAGGCTCAGTTCTGAAGAACACTATGGTCACAACTGACTTTTCACAGATGAGTGAGCACACTGAACAAACCAGACTGGGCTAGCAGTCAATATCCATGTAAACTACAAGAGGGTGCCACAGATGCACCTGTGCCCTTTCTTGAAGGGCCTCCATGGGTGTTGTTCCAAGTACCTGAACCTCCATAGTCCATTGTCTGCAAAAAAGAATAAAGAAAAGTGCTTGCATGCAACTAGCAGTAGCTGTAGCGCTCCAGAAGCACATACTAGAATGCACAGTGATGCCCCTGTGTCTGGGGAATAGGGTTGCCCTTGATGCCCCTTGTTCCTGTTTGTACTGGTGTGCCTGGCAGAGCTGTCTTTTGGGATGGGGGTCTGTGGGGTGCACCGCAGGATTGTGAATTGAGCATGAGTCTCTGGGACTCTGAAAAGATTGATTTCAGCCACAGCTGGGACTGCGCTTGCAGATTTTGCTCTTTGTGCAGCCCAGCTGCACTTACAGTAATGAATGACACTTGCATGGGACCACTCTCCAGCATCAAAACCGGCCAACTCACAGTGTACCATGTCATTAGTACTAAATTCTCTTACTTCCCAAACCAGGGTGGCCAGACTCGTATGACCACCAGGGAACAGTCTCTGGCCTCTGCTGAGTCCCCAGTCATGCCAGGGAATTGTTTCGGGAAGTACTTGGTGGACCAGGCCAAAATCATGTCAGCAACTGCTCTGATGACTTAAGTTCCAGTGCTCTGGCACCATTTAATTTACTGATGGAGAGTAAGACTCAGTGCATGTGGTCTTGGGAGCAGCCTTAGGGAGCATCTCAGAGTGAATGTAGAAATATCCCCTGAGGCTATTGATGGGACACGCAACTCCTTGAGCTGAGCAAGATTATCAACATCTGTCCTATAATTAACAGTACTGTCCAAGCTGACAATATACTGATAGAGTAATACTTAGCACTGTTGGAGCTTGCTCTGTTTTGATTAATGAGTGTACATTTAACTGAACAATATACGTTAACTATTATTAACAGCACACTCTTTGTTAACAACACATTACCTAAACACTTTATTAGATTATTGCCTTTCCATTAATACATTAATCAATATGCCTGTAGATTAGATGACTTGAAAAAATCGCTCATCTTTATCTCAGAAATAAATGTACTAATTTATTTTTCTGCGGGGATACTGATTAAATAATTGCGAGCATTTAAATTCCTTCCCTAGTAGGATATTTTAAGTAATCTGGCTGTGGGAATACCACTCTACTTGTATGATCACCAAAGAGCCTAGCACATTCCTATAATCTCAGATCTTATCATCACCTCTACAACCTTTGCAGAACCAATTATCAAAGTTTACTCATCAAGAAGCTCCCATTCCACAATAAAAAAATGTTGGTGCCAGAGCAATACCTGAATAAATCCTCCTGATAACCCTCAATCTGAGAGCTTTTATTTGGAGGTTTCCATCTGTATTTGTCTTCAACAGAAGGATAAGCAAAACTAAGTATGTACCCAGATGTGACTGCCAAAGGCACTAACTTTAAAGACCTAGATAGACAAAAGAGTGTCTCATACCACATTTTGTAAAACCTAGACAATGGAAGGGCTGACAACAAGCTTTGTATACAACAACATAGCAGTTAGGGCGTTCCTGAAGAACATGGGAGATATGGAGCCTATGGTAGTTTCCCATCTGGAGAGGTTCAGCTTCCAAGTCCCCAGGGAGTGCTCCAGCCACCACTGTGTTGAAGTTGCCAGACTGCAGCAAAAACAAACACTGAGACTCAGAAAGAAAGAAAGCAAGAAAGAATATGACTCTGCATCCATCACAAAGGAGAAGAGTCCTAGGTGCTGTCCTTGTTCCAAGAATTGTTTGTATATTTTAGCTAATGATTATTTCATGTAAATAGTCCTCATATGAGGCATGAGAATCTCTGGGATTGATCCAAAGCCCACTGAAGTCAATGGAAATCTAAGTTTACTGAAGTCAATAGAAAGTTTTCCACAGATTTCAGTAGGCTTCGGGAATACTTCTTGGGTGGTACAGGCACCATGCCAACGCACTGGAGGCATGCACCGATTTCGTACTAACACACACGTTGTTGTGGCTTATTGCTATATTGGAACCAGCCTTTGAAAAGCATCATAATATCCTGAGGCAAACTAGAGAGTCAATTATTCAAAATGTTGGTCCTGAATATTTAAAGGCCCAGTCATTGGCTCCTTGGGCTAAGTTCCCACTGCCTGCAGTAAGAACTTGCTCTGAGAAGGATGAGCAGAGTCAAGCTCAGAGATGCACATTTGCAGGGATTTTGATATGCTTGGCACTGCCAAGCTGCAGTTGAATACGGAGATAGCCAACCTGACCTGAAACCTTGTAATGTGGGTAACGAATACAATTTAGCTGTATTAGCATAGCACTTCGTATGGGTTAACTAGCCCTGCCAAGAGGCACAGTTCACCAGCCTGAGGAGAAAACTGCATGAAGATAGATTATTTCCGACTCATTTAGAGGTGGCTTTGCAAAGCAGTGCCTTGTGCCACGCAGACACACTAGCTATCCTTTTATTCCAAACAATGCACACCCACAGATTCTGCAGCAGCTATGGCAATTGTGCACTTGCTGTGCATCTCTCTGCCCTCTCCATGGAAGGGTCTGTCACGCAGTTTGATATTTCCATTATCAGGGACATGCATTGAGGCTTCCCTCTGACCAGGAAAATCAGTCCTAGGTTGAAGTTTGGCATACAAAATTTTAGCAAAGAGATTCTAATTGATATTTCTCTTTTTTCTTCTTTTATTTTTTCAGGAAAAAAAAACCATCAAAACAAACCAAATACTAACATCAGTTATCTTTGATTTCAGCTGTATGAAGCTTAGATGCCTGGGCACAACTGCCAGCACAAGCCAGCATAGTCTCACCAACAAGCCTTGACCATGGCCCTCATTCCTGCTTTCAGTTTGATGAGCTGCCATTTCACATCCAAGGATTCCAGTTCAGATTCCTTTTTCTAAAGACATACCTTCCATTAAAACTGTTTTCCTGGCAACTAAGCAAGTCTAATTTGCTCATTGCAATTTTAAGCTTTCTTTAACAATTTGCACAGGGTTTCAGTTAACATACAAGCCACTACCATATCCTCACTGTAATAGCACCTTACACTCCACTCCAGGAATAAATTCAGATACACTAAATGATTCTGTAATCTATTTTATGCATTGTTTATACTTTTGTGTTTTGGTGAATAGGGTGCTGGATCTGTCCATGCTTTTCACTTGGGATCTCCTCAAGGCAGGTGCCAACATCTTAGTCCAGTAAAATGTGCAATTTGTGAGATAACTAAATGAGAACTGAAGTTGCTTAACTGACAATCCCACAGTATTTTCTTCATAGAGGGAGACAAGATCTTTTCCCCATAGAGCTAAAGAGATAAATTAAACACTAGCAGACAGGTTGACCAGCCACATGCCATATTTCTCAAGTGAGTTACCACATTGTGGGCATTCATATCATCAGCTGGTAAGGTGAAAGAAATAGGAGGAGCAGTGTTTGATTTGGTGTGAACCACCTTGCTTCTATGAGCATCTGTACCCAGTAGGCAATGCAATGCAAAGCATCTTTTCTGCACTGCTCCCTCCACTGCAGTCTGGAGGCTGCTGGCATAATCCTGCTGCAGGACACAGGAAAGACATGCTTTCCCCCTTTTGCAGGTACCCTGCATCCACAGTGACAGTAGCTAAAGTAGACTGACCCATGAAGTACAAGCACCTCCTTTTGCAGGTCATCATGGGCTACCAAGGACGCAACTGCAAGGACACAAAGCCCTTTGCAGGTTCTGTCTGTAAATTTGACTTTGTAAATTTTCTGGTAAGGAAAAAAATCATCCATTGCTATGGCAGGATACCAATGCAAAAGCAGTTCTTGACTACTTCTGTTGAAAGTTATGTTTCAAAATCCACTCAGCCAGTTGTACTTAGAAAAATGACTTCTCAAAGCAACAAAGAACTGCAGTCTGAACTCAGAGAGGGGATAAAGAATGAAGCTGTCACCATAACGCAGATGCAGCTCTGTACTCAGGAGGGAACTGTGCACTAGTTTTTGTGAAAAATCTGGATATTTAGAACCATGAAAGCAAGCAAGGGTTTCAACCACTATTTACAGCACTCAGAATTTTCATAATTTAAAACTTTCCAAGAGTCCTCAATGGGGAAACATCCTGCATGCTTGCTGTACTTTTATATGCCCAATAGGCTGTAAAACTTCAAAGAAATTAATTTTGCTGCTTGCTAAAAAACCTTTTTAACATTATACACCTTCAAAAATGTTATGGTACCTGGTGCCAAGAGTCTGTATTTTTAAAATTCCCTACTTCAGTCTGAGTTCTAAACCCATTAAACTTAGTAAGAGTTTTGACGTTGACTTAAAAGAGTGGAAGATCAAACAATTATCTGACAGACTATAACAAGACTCAGGAATAATTAGGGAGTTTTGAAGCTAATCCATGCAGGGGATTTTTCTTTGCTTTAAATAAGAAATATATTCAGAAATGTATTTTGGAAATATTAATTTAAATTTAGAAGTGAGGAGATTAAGCACAAAGGCAGATTTTTGACTCTACCTTTTGGTCTTGTTTCATACATTTTGCACATTTTCCCCATCTCTTTTTATCTAAATAAGACTAGGGTAAGCCAGGATAACAGTTAGGTTGGTTCTAATGCAGTTCATTTCACTGAGCTGTGTGGGCTGCTGTAAGATTTTTGGTGTATCTGCAGTTAAAGCCTGAGAGCAAATTGTTTCCAAAATTGATTTTATCAAAAGAAAGATATGTGGATTCATAAGCAGGTCCCAAGTAATTGATTTCTGCTGAGACAATTTTTCAAGACACAGTGTTTATTAATAGAGAACCTGCAGCTGTATACAACAAAGCAACAGAAAAATTGAGAATAACAGCCATAACCTGTCCTAAGCCATTGCTCCAGAAAAGCCAATCTCTCATTAGATGCTACTGCTGATGTGCCACTCATACTCTATTCAGTCTCCTAGAGCAGAGAAGTAGCTGGCCACAGCTGTGGATATGCCACAGCCTCCTGAGAAATCATCTGCCTAAACAAGATCCTTTCCAGCTCATGTGGATCTGGGGGACTGGGTGTTTCTGTTCCTTGGGACCAGTATGACGAGAATGTATGGAACCAATTGTGTTATTGAGAGAATTTAGTGTCTTTGCAGGTATATACACATGCACAATTTATTCTTAAAGCAGAGGATGTCAGCACTTCTTTAAAAAATCAGGAAACCCTTGGGTACTCCTTGAGCATCTCCCATATTCTTCATGTGGGATAAAATTATTAGTACCCTCTTCCAACAAGACAGTGTGCTCAAGTTTTTCTAAAATATGCTTTTATTCCTGTCAAATCTGCATATAAAATTTTACATATAATCTTTTTTACACTGAATTTGTTTAGTATATAGTTAACAGCAAAAGCCTTTTTTCTACCTCTGTGTGCAACCACAAAACGTAGAAAAAGTAATAAGATAGTAGGAAATGTTAGTTTGAGTCTCATGATTTGTAAAAGACAAACTGTCATCTCCTTATTGTAATCAGACAATCAATTTCCTATTTTTTAGATATTGTAAGGAGCCTGTCACCATAGTAACACAATGCTGTGTAAGACTATAAAATCCTAGTCCTTAAAGTGAAATTAAATATTGAAATTGGTGAAGGTGTTGCATTTCTTATGCGTATTTCTGAAAATGGTTCAGACACATCTTCATCAAGCATAGAGATGTAAAAACTAGACAACAGTTTTCCAGTATTTGAAATTAGAGGAAAACTTGTCTTTCAATACACCCTGGATAACTGTGTCCTGCAGATGCATTGTTTATCTGAATCATTTAAATAAACTGCATTTTGTCTTTTGATCAATTTGCTGATCAGTTGTTTCTTTTGGTTTTGACTGGAAATCATAGTCTGGTAGCTAATCTCGATGATACCTCTGTCACAACTGCCAGAAGGCATTGGATAGAAGGCACCCAAGCAAAACTGACCCTGTGGCAAAACTCAACAGGAAGAACTTTGGAAATCCAGATGCCAGGGACGCAACACAAGCACTCATGGACAAGACCGCAAGACAGGAATAAGTTAAAAGACTCTATTTAGTTCTTTTTTGACTTGACTGAGTTGGCAAAGGAGAAAACCCAGAATTCTACATTAAATAATAATATTGTTTCAAAGCTTTTTCTTTCTTTTCCAAGGATAAAGATATTTTTCTTTACCTAAATAAAAATTCTACTAGCTGCATTGCCTCCTGCATAGGAAGACCAACTATCAACAAGGGGGAAATGATGAATAAGTAAGGCCCAAGATTCGGAAGACAGAAGTTAAAGGCTTTTTGTTTTTCCATTTGATATCAGCTGTCAGACCAATCCATTACCTGGCAAACCCAAATTGGTTCCTTTCATATAAGGAAAGAGACCAGCAAAAACATGTGGTTTTCTCTTCCACAGAGAACCAGAAGGGAAGTAGAAGATCAGGACTCGGACATTTCTTTCCATCCCAAATAAATCAGTGCTACTGTCCAGCAGTGACAACTTGAGCTGGATGCACACCACAGTGAGTCCTGTGGAGGCAAACAATGCTATGGGGCTCCCAACTGCTGTGCAGGACTTGCACACTGAACTTACTATGAGTAACTAGATTTTAGTTGAAAAGAAGAAAAAAAAGGAGATACTTTCTTCAGGTACCATCTATATTCCACAAAAGATGAAATGAATAGTTCAGTTTCATCTCATTAAAAAGCAGAGACTGCTTCAGATTTGGTCAGTTTCCTACATGGATAATTGTCTTGGCTTTCTACATTTTTCCCGCTTATATTCAGTGTCATCCCAGGCAGTTCATTCAAAACTGTATAACCACTCATCTGTAAAAACTTGAGTATACAGTCTGTTGGCTGGGGTTCAGAAAGCTATTCAGCTCATAGCAAGAATGACCTATTTATCATATTGGAAGACCTACCACAAAGCTCTGGACCCAACTGTGTTGGCTAAGGCTCCACTGGCCCTGCTGGTTTCTCAGGCACTTGGTTCTCATATTGGGCCTGCAATGAGTCCTAAGCTTTGTTGTCTGCAACATGAAGCTGAATCCCACCCCTTCATGTCGTCATGTAGGCTTCTGTTCAATTGCCTGGACTCTGGTCTTCACACTTCACACAAGATACTTCCACAGTATCTCACATTAAAACATCTGCCCTATCCCTGTCCCATCAGCCAGCCCCATGCAATTGCCCTGTCTTCCCCAAGAAATCTAATGTCACCAAACATGAAATGCTCATCAAACACCTAAGCTCACATACCTGACTTGAGCCCTCAGTTTCCACAGACACAGCCTACATCACTAAGAGAGTGAGGCACTCTCTTAGCTGAAGGAGATGTTTGAATGGTGAAATAACCAGACAGATAATCTCATTCACAAGCTGATACTCTCCAGGCATAATCTCGTTCACTAGCTAATATTCTCTCAGTTTTGTGGCCTTTTCTCAAACAACAATTTCAAAACCACCCATTTTTCCCCCTCAAAATATTTTTTTAAAATGTTAGTTTGACTGTTGTTTAATTTCTTAAGTTTTCCCCCCATGTTTTCAACTAGTGGTGGAGAAGATCTCCATGCCCACATCCCCAGCAGCACAGGTGAGGGCTGCACAGCATCGCTCCCCAGGCAGCCTGGACACTGTTCTCTGGTGAGGAACTCACTAACCAAGGTGGAAGTGATAGGAAGGGGATTTCTCCCTCCTTCTTACTCCATGTCTTCTTTGATTGAATCACAGACTTGTAAAGGCAATGGAATGAGGGAGCAAGGAATGAACAAAAGCAGCAGATACTCTGTGCACAGTACAGGCACTGAAGGATTCTGTCATAAGTCACAGGGATTTGTTTCTCCAGAGTTGTCAGTGGCCCTTTAAGTAACCCAATCTGTTCTAGTTGATGTTGAGATAGCTGGTTTAAAACAAAAGGCTTTCTGGGATATAATCCTTTGAGTTAAAATAGATACAAGTTCAACAAGTTCTATATTTTATTTCTTTAATCCATTTCCTCATGACCAGCATTTATGGGAAGGCTTTAAACTTTTAAACTTGCAGTTGATATGATTGCAAACGTCACAGATGCTTGTCTGTTACACTAAAATAAAAACTGTTGCTCTGCAGCCATTGCTGGCACCGCAAATAAGCCCTTACTGTAGTTTCAGAAAGAAATAAAAATGAATTTTTATCAAGACAGAATAATGCAGGATTTCTCATTATGCCATTTACTTGAGGGAAGACATTGTTTTAGAATTCTGTTACTGGGTACCTGAGCAACTTATATAAATTTGCTCAGCATGGTTTCCAAAGGTCTCGTTATTTAAAGTCATTGGTTCATATACATTTCCCACTCAATTTACTTAAAGGTCTTATTAAGCTAATGGAAAAAAACCAAAGTGTACAGTGATAGACTTGGGCTTAAATCAAACATACATCCACAGATTCCCACAATAACTTCAAAAATTCATCTAAATATCTGGTTTAGATCCTTTGAATGAACACATTTGGACTAACCCTGTGTTCGGAGAATAGACACACCAGTGGAACAATCTACAAAGGTGTCAAGAGGATCCTCCACGTGAGACCCCTAAATAAAAACTGAATCTTTCTTTGAAAAGACACATCCCAGCTAAACTGTCTGCAATGCTGGAGATTTTCTCATCTCTTTGTTATATTCTGTTTTCTTTAATCAAGTCCTGAAGAGGCTGCTATTGCTGTATTCTTATGTTGTGTTCAAATTAAAAGAGATGACTCAAAAGAGATCAAAGTAGCTAATGGATAAGCAGTCACAGCATCTCATTTAGAACATCTTTTTCCTTAAAAAGGATTCAGATCTTGTATGCTAAATCAAGTGAGTTCCACAGCATCAAGTGTTCCAGAAAGGTGGTTGGTTTTTTTTTCAGAATAACTCCATGGTATTTGAAGTCGTGCCTCTTCCTCCTAGACATCAGTGAATCTCATCCTTTCTGTGGTCTTTAAGCAAATTTTCCTTTATAATGCTCCTTTGTAGTTTCTTCCCTCCTGACTGGTTTTTCCTTTTGAATACCAAAATAACCAAATTGACAACACCCTTGCTGTATTTAACAGAGGGCTGGCTGCTGGGAGGTGTTAGACATACAGAAGTTTTGAGTGCTCATTGCCTTTCAAAATAAGACCAAACTTTGTATTGTAGAAAAGGCTGACATGAATTTACAATGTAAGATCCCAGAGAGTTGTCAACTCCTGTCTGTCACTCCTTTCATGATTGAATGAATAAGGTTAGAAGTAACAAACTGATAGAGCAGATATGCTGTGGTTTCTTGACAACACAGGTATTTTCATCAGTAATTTAATTCCACTTGGAGCACTTGTATGGTGAGGAGAGGGTGAGGGAGTGAAGCTCATTCAGCCTGAAGATGAGGCAGCTGCTCAGCAGCCTCCAGGACTTCCAGAGAGGCCAGCAAGGAGATGGAGCCAGGTCCTTCACAGTGCAACGTGGCAGGAAAACAAGAGGTAGTGACCTTAAATTGAAAAGGGGGGAGGATCAGAGTGGCTTTAAGGAAGAAAAGAAAAACACTATGAAGATAACAGCTTCTTGGAAGTTTTCAAGACATAACCGGATTAAAGCCCTAACAACTTAGTTTGAGTTTGTGTCATATCCTGCCTTGGGCAGGAGGTAGGATGAGAGGCTTCCCAAGGTCTCTTCCTGTCTGAGTGATTCTGTGATTCCTATCTTTTCAGAGGACACATTTCCAGGTTGTCTGCACATCCCAGTACAGTCTATGAGCTACAGAGGTATATACCTTTGTCTGAACTCACTGCAATGGTTGCTCCAGGGTGGAGAGGAAGGTTGTATTTTTGTACAGGCAACATGAGGACAGAAGAAAGCTATATCCACATATATCATCTACATTTATATTTTAGGTATGCACCACAGGTGCAATTTAAAATAAAGAGAAGGGCTTGTGATCTTTATATAATCTTGACAAAGATAGGTGCCTCCAGAAGGTGATCAGAGCATCTATTTTAGATTTGTATAACCATGATCAATGTTCCATCAGTCTCTAGGTTGTGAATGCCATTGATTTGGATGTACATACAGATACAGACACAGTTCTTTGACTCCTTTCACACACAACTAGTAGCTATATATGGACACTGTTATTTTGATCAGCAACTAATATGTTCCTGTTGGCTGTTATATTTTCAGCTGTGTTGGAGAGATGTGAGTAATATGTTTATTTTGTATGTCAGTAATTTATAGTTTGCATTCCGTGGTACTTTCTGCATGTTACTAGATTTCCGTTTTTTATCCAAGATGCTTTTTAGAGTGGCCAGTTAAGAATTTAACTTTAGAACAAAGATGCTTTTTAAATTAAAAAGAAAAAAAAGTCTTTAAATGAGCAGATAGCTTTAGAAAATAACTGGTATGTGCATACATTTGTTTAACCCCCTAATGTAAATACATACATTCTGAAATGTATTTTAGTCTTCTAAAGAGCTAAGAGCAGCTCTCAAGATCACATGACAAGCAAAACATTTGTTAATCAGAAAAATTACAGCCTATTCATACTTACTGTTTGATTATTTCCACTCTGACCTCAAAGATCCCATTGTTGATTGAACTAGTTATAGTAACTTCTGTTTAATTTTACAACTAGCTATTATGAGCGCAAACTATCCTTATCTCCAAATGATTGATAGGCACATTAAGAAGCTGTTCAACAGGTTGCTAGGTTTGAAGAAATGCTTAAATCATGATTAGTTATTCCTTATCAGCCAAGAATGGGAACTAAGCTCAGATAAATACATGGTGACGAAAATTAGATTTTCAACATCAAGTGCTCTCTCACTGTTTTTTGTTTGCTATTGTTAAGCAGGGGTGCCACAGTTTCCTTTCAGTTTTATTTAAGGAGCATTTGGGCTTTCTTAGCAAACACAGTTGTCATGTTAGTGTGCTTAGGAGAGCTAAAAATCTTGTTCATTGATAACTTGCATCAGGATCCCCATGTAGATTTAGAAAGTGGAGAACTATAAGTTAAACTAAAGCATATTCATACTTTCCTCTATTAAAAAACTTGAAATTACTCTATGGTTGTTAAAAATGGGTGAACATTTTTAAGTGTGTAGATGTCAGGCTCAAATTCTCACATGGGGATTTTGAGATTTATATATTTATTTTTATTTGTGCTGTGGGAAAGAGGGTTTCTATCAACCAAGGCCAGCAGCTGTACAACCTAAGGACCAAAAAAACATAAAAAAGGAAAGGTGTTGGAGCTTTAGCTTGCTGTGGTTTTACCAACATCATGATGTCTTCTGTATCAACAATCTGAAGAAAACTCACATATTTTGGGTACATTAGAAATGTAACAATGTTATTCTCCACAACGTATTACTCCAGGTGACAGGCAGTGTGATTTGGTACAATTTGTCAAGTCAGGATATGGGAAGAAGTACAACTTATATACTCAGAAAATAAAAAGCAACTGAGCTCGTAAGTTCTTGGTTTTGGAAAAGGGCTCTGGAAAATTCAAAATCAGCTCTCTCAAAGGGGGGTTAGGCTAATGTATTTGTCAAAACATGCATTACTCAGTTTCTACTCCTTGAGCTGTATTTCCAAATAAAGTCACAAACCATAATCTGATAACCAAGTTGCAGGAGACTTTCTGCTGCAAGGTTTGCTAAAGCAGAATATTTCCTTCTCCAATATTAAACCACAACTACTCCAAGCAAATCTTCGACACAACTAAAGCCAGATGAGAGCAGGGACAGAGGACTAAAGTGAAAAAAACAATCTGAAAGCTAAAACTTTTCTGGTTCTTTTATCGACACACTACAAAGGGTGTAAGGGATGAGTTTTCACTCCAGTTTACACTCAGAGTGCCTGAAAGGGAAAAGGAAAAGATAATTTTCAGGTGGTTCTGAAGGTATGAGATGCTCAAGAGACAGAACCTGTAAGTAACGTTTTTGCACCCAGGGTGGTGAAGGCCTCAGGCAGGACTCTGTGAAGCAGAGTAAAAAAGGCAGTAAAGTCTTCACAGGATGTACACATGCCATCTGTGGTTTGCCTGCAGCACTCTGGGCACACAGAGAAGGTAAAATTATGAACACCAAGCCTGACTGGCTGAGACAGGACACAGTAGCAAATCCTTCTATACTCAGTACCTCACATTTAAAGCCCTTGCTCAAGATTAAAGAGGCTGCTTCCATCCCTTTGTGAAACAGAGGAAGAAGAGGGAGGATACACCTCTTACACCTTCTCCCTGGCATCCCTGCCATCATCCAGGGATACCTGTGGTATGCAGATGGGCTCTCTGATCCTTCCCCCAGACATTACCGCACATTCAACAGAATAAATAAATATTCGTTAACCCAGGAACAGAAAGAGAACACAGGGCTATGGCAAGCAAGGGTTGCCAGCAGGAGAAAGAGATGGATGTCCCGAAATTTCCTGAATCAGCAAATCTGTCATAAAAGAGCAGTGACGAACTCATTAGAGGTTATGATACCTCCAGATATCACAAAACTATAGTTTCTAGGTTTCCCAGATTTTCCCATGAAGACATAGAGTAACTGTATGCTGGAAGTCCTTCTGCGTGTCAAGCACTGTTCACAACATAACCAGAGAGATGCTGCACCACAAAACTTAACACTTACAGTGATATAAGAGTTGTCTCTGTGTGTGGCTGGCCTGCGAGGTTTACTCAATGCAGCTGTTTTGGTAGCCTGCCTCAATCTCTGACTTTCCAGGCCAAATGGCTGGGTCTCCATGCACAGCAAGATGCCGCAACCACTCTGCCATTTAACTGTAAGAAAAAACAAATTATGTTAACGAATTTTGAAATTATCATCTCCTTACTGTTTTGTGTTTATCTTATGCTTCTCCTTGTTTATAAATGTCAAGCATATGTGGGATTGCAGGATCAAGGCAATGCTGGATTCCTCACTGGGTGCTTAGTTTACAATTCCTTACAGCATTAGCACAGGTTAAATTAATGCTGTCTGTCACACAACCTCTGCACTTTTTATCCCTTGATGTAGCAGAAGAAAAATATTTGACCTCTGGATTGTAAAAGCCTTTTCTACACTGTCTGTCTGCCCACCTTAGAGATGTACTACCTTAAAGAAAGGTAAACCTCACAGGGAAATCACAGATGCAAAATCTGCCTTAAGGAAATAAGTGGGTGGCAGCATATAATTAATAGAACAAACCCTCCAGAAAATACTTGCTACAGACAGAATCAGTCTTTGCAGGAGACAGCCTGACAAAATCCAAAACTGTAATCTAATTTTTGTGGTATTCTCATCTTAAAATAAATAAACAAAAGCAGTTTTTAGAATACCTCTCCCATTCAAGTCAGACTAGAACCTGACACAGCTGTGGAACAAAGAGGCTGCAAATTGCTTGAGTTTGGTATGACAAGTCTACCTGAAAGTCCCAGCTCTTCTTGGCTGTACTAACCAAAGGAGTATGAAGGATTGTGGATTGTTAGGTTTATGCTGACTTGGATGTGGTATCTGACCTGAGCTGTTTCATGGTGTTTTGTGTCAGTCAGCTGGGAGACTTCAATACCTCCATCAACTTCTATGCACGCCTCAAAGGAGGCAAGGAAGCACCAAGAGAATATGAAGTGTAAGAAGACTGAATGCAAGAAGCTAGTGAAGAGGTGTGCTAAGGGAAAGGAAAACACTGAACTGGGAATATTAACACTGCACCAAGGGAATGAGACAGCAGCCAACCCTCAGCAAGTATCAGCCATTTGGCAGGTCCCTGAGAGGTGTGGATGTGGGGAGGCCTTATACCTAGGTCTGGGTATAAGTCATGATTCCAGAAAGGGGTAAAACTGGGAGGCACACTGGTTTCTGACTGCTTGGGCAGCCCCAGCAGCACCCCAGCAGAGCTCAGTGTGGGACACCACAGCCCAAGACTGCCCCTCAGCAGGCAGGGTTAAGTGTTGAGACTCCAGTGACCTTTACTGATGCTCCATCCCTGGAAGTGTTCAAGGCCACGTGGAAGGTGCCCTGAGCAGCCTAGTCCTGGGGAAGGTGCCCTTGCCCATGGCAGGAGGGTGGTCAGAACTAGATGACTTTTAATACCCTTTCCAACTCAAAATATTCAATGATTTTATGATCTGAGGGCTCTGGCATCCACCTGGAGGGCAGGACAGTACAAGTCCCACAGGGAGCTGCCCTTTTGAGATCTCTGGAGTTTACACACCCTGTTCTTTGCCTTCTGTCTTCTCCCACCCATCTAGAGCCCTTTAGAGTACTGATGTAGGCACTTCCCAGCTGAGGTAAGATTGTATGTAATCTATCAAAATGTAACTATATACAGCCTGAAATTTTACAGGTCTGTCTATCTCCTTCAGGGTTTTCTTTTTGTTTCCCTGCTATTTCTGAAATGAGTTTTGGCATTTTGGCCTGCAAAGCAATTCTTGGACTTTTCTGTTAAACAGCCCTGAGTTCCCATGTTTCCTGGTCAGATCTCAGAAGTCCAACAATAATGGAAAACCTAGTTCTGTGCCTTTCCCTGCTCCTATGAAAATCCACACAAATTCAGGAAGTTGAGAAATTTTTAAATTTGAGGTCTGCACCTGCTCAGTGTTTATCTGAACAGGTGGTTTAACAAGCTCAGGCTAAATTGCTACAGCATCACTGAACTCTACTTTTCTCACAAGTTCCTACATGTGACTGCACTGCACAAACATGGTTCCAGGCAGGGCATGCAAGTCTGGGCAGGTATCTCTTTCTAAATCTCCCATGCAGGACTCTGGTCTCACTGTGCCTGAAAAACCAAGGTCTTTGCTCATAGTGTGGTCATCACCATGTCCAAGGCACTTGGCATCTAACCTTTAATGACTACAGGATCCTTTACAGACCAGAGGTGGAAGCACTGACCCCTGTGGAACTATGCCCTGAGTGCCCCCACAAAGCAGCTGGGCTAGAGCAAAGCAGGCTTTCTTCACGTCTTAGTGGCTGTTAGCAATGGTTAGGAGTGGGAAGGGATCATGTTCAAGAACCAAGAGCAAGAAACAAGGCAGCGGGAGGAAGAAGCAGAGATGTGGTTTGAAAGGTGACACTTCGAAGTCAAACCAGAGGATCAGAATTGGATCTACTGGGAGGATAAGTTTTGAGATTTCATCCCAAAGCAGGGAACAGAAACCTGTGCTGGCTGGGTGTGGAGATGGGAGTGATGACTGAGTATGGAAAATTGGACTGAGACCTGGGACTGAAGAGCCAGATAGCTGAGAAACAGTGGCTGCATCTGTACTTACTTGCTCTGCAGCATATCTTGGGGCCCTCATTTCCTGGTCATCTGAATGGCTTGGCCTGTTGAGACACGCTGCAGCTACCATCCAACACACATGTCCAGGTTTCCATCTCAGCATAGAGCTGGGTCATGACTAACCACATATTCAGACATGGGAATTGGGAAGCACTCTTAGGTCCGATGGTGTAAACACAGACAGCAAGTCCAGATAAGAAGCTTGAGAAAGAGGAAGACAACAACTACGTGACCATGGTTTACTTAATGGAAACAAGCAGTTTGGGCATGAGGAAAGACTGATCAGGATATGAAAAGACAAGACGGAGTGTTGGAACTGGAGGGCTCTTCAAGCAAAACCTTTGGAATGGGAAACAGGGCTGGGAAGCACGGGAATGGGGTGTAGTGGCACAGAAAAAACAAGTGGACTTGGCCTGACAAAGCCAAGATGCTACAGTAGCGTGACCAGATGGGGTTGTAGCAAGTCTTCATAGTGGGCTGGTACCAGCTTTGCAGGGAATCAGACATCAGGAGAGAGGCTGGATGCAACTGGTGCCTACTTCAGACACTATCCACTGCCCATTTTATCCTTTTACTTAGCTCTTGACTTGTGACACACACTTGTGATGCACCCTGTCTAGTAAAAAGATACTTGACATGCTCTGTCTGATTGTGGCACTTGCACGTAGAACTTTTATGCTAAATAAATGTATGACTTTGCATCCATTATAGTTATTTGGGTTCCAGGAGCCTAGCCTATTTCTAGTCCTGGCCTGAAATACTGAATTCTTTGTTACCTACCAAAAACACAGCTCAAACCTTGTCCTAAAGCCAGTCTCTGGCACCTTTCTTAGATTGCTTTCCTGCTACTCACATTATTCTTTAAAACATTCATCTTTATTATAACACTTTGAGGTCTTTCTCCTGACCACTTAAACCAAAACCCTACTAGTCTTAAGAGCTTCTTTTAACACTGATGATAGAAACTGGAAATAGACCTTCCCAGAAACATTATGCTGAAGGTTTCATCTACTTCTTTGGGGATTACATTCTTATAGACGACAGCCACACTGCATATTTTATCTCAGACAGGCTTTTCAATAAAACTCCAGCATAAATAACCCACCTCTGGACTTTATTCTGCTGCCTTTTTTTTCTGAGGTGCTCAAGTGAGCATATTCGCTTCACAAATCTTGCTCAGGATTGCATCCAGTTTACAACTCATATTTGTAACTGAAGAAAATTGTTTCCCAGCAAGATGCTTGCCAGGTCTCTTTTAGCAGTGGCAATAAGTAGTTTATGATCAGTTTCAACTGGCAAAAATTCCAGCAAAGCTTTTTTACACCTCATGGACTGAGACCAAGTCTTCATTCCCTATCTGAGTGCTGTGACATTTCATTTCTATAAGTACCCATGACACATGATCCACTGTATTGCTATTTGGCTGGTCTCCAACCAGTTAGGCCAGTTTTGCTGTGGCTTATAGCTGTGGTGGAACAATTTAATTCCAGGTTTTCCTTATGTGAGGGGTTTGGGGTACTGGTATGCTAGGAGAAAGCAGGGGGAATACAATGAGCCTGCTGTGGTGAGGAATAAGTTCGTACTTTCTTGCAATCTTGGTAGAGAAATGATCTTCCTGGTAGCAGCATGGTGAGATGACCTCAGCTCATCCATCCATGCCACCAACCAGACTGACCACAGCCCCAACAGGGAGGAGAAAGAAAGAAAAAAAAGGCAATGAATGGTCAGGATTACCTGGAGCTAGGATAGGGAGATACAAGGGAAGATGAGGGAAAGAAGATGACTCAGAGCATGGGAGATGAGGTGATGGCTTTTAGGTCACTAAAGACAAGGTGGAGGCTAGATAAAGACATCTTGGTTGAAGACTCAGGAGAGCTGCTGTTCTCAGTCACTTCAGTGCTGAATTGATGGCTTGGACACAGTCTAGTTTTCAGCTAGGGAAACAGGCTTGCACATACAGATTTCTGATTTTTCTTTTGGATTGGGTTGGGTTTGTTTTGTTGTCATTTTCCTTTGTTGTTGTAGTTTGGGTTTTTTATTTCAAAGATTGCAAGTTTATCTGCAAGTTTAATCACACTGTTGTCAGTCCTGTCATTGGACTGTCTGTAGTCAATTTTGCATTTAAAATAATAACTTCTAGATATGTCTATGTCTATGTATATGTCTACTTCTATGCACAATAACAATCACTGGCTTAGAAATTGTTTCGCTGACACAAATCCAGTTTTCCCTTCTTACAGTCTTCCATTTTAAGGAGTACCTGTACCCTTGTCTGCCACAACTCAGCTACCAAAATGCCATACTGGTGGCACCTCAACAGGTGGATAATGTAAAATATCTTGTGGACCTCTCAGTCCTTGGAAAAGTAGTCCTGTAATAAGCCTTTGATGCAAAAGATGGCTACCACCATCATTAATTACTCCTAGTAAGGATAATGATCTCAGTTCTTAAGTTTATCATAGATGTACCCTTAAAAATACTATCAAGCTTGCCATCTTGACAATTGTCCAGGATTAGGCACCTAGAGACCACTGGAACCTCAATTTTAAATCTTTGTCTAGGAAACTATTTGCAGATAGTTACAAGGGCTAGTGTTTTTCTCAGAATGCACACCTGCAGGTTCTGCTCTCAACTGGGCCTCCGCCAAGGTAGGTCATAATACTTCTGTTTCCTCAGACAGGCCATTGCAGAAGTTACTTCACTAACTTTGAAATGTTCAGATTAACAGTTTTACAGAGGATCCCACGTGTGTACTGTTAAAATGCTGTTACTGTGTTCTCTTAAAACAATAGGCATCTCAGTCTAGTGCAAATATTAGTAAAACTATTCTGATCATTTACAAGCACAGCTGCAGGCAAGAATATTCCCACAAGTGCGTGCTAGGGTGCAATGCAAGCAGACTGGGATGCCAAAGGTCCGTGTGGCAATGACATATTTAAAAGGGACATTAAAAGCACTTATTGGGGGTGGGTAGAAGAATAACAGAAAATACTGGAAGGGAAGGTGGAAAGCCACAGGCAGACCTGTGTCTAGGGGAAGAGTTTCAAAGCATGGAAAAGAGAAAGCTGTAAATGAGAAAGAGCCAAGGCAGTAGAAGAGATGACCATCTTGGCAGCACCATCAAGAATGAAAGGAAGGTGCCACCTGTGCCTGTGAGATGACAAGATGTTGAAATGCACTGGTTTAAGCAAAGCCAGGCAGCAGCAGATAGAGGAAGAAGGACCAAGTTTTGAAAAACACATGGGTGTTCCTGGACAAAGGTGGCTTTTATCACAGTGTCTTTCACTACCATTTTGACTGCTGAATCTTCCCCTCCTTTGAGGTATTCTAATTTCAAAGTTTTTCTGTAAAGGGACAGTGTCACTGCTTGGCAAGGTTCCTAAAGCAAGCACTACAATCCCTAGCATCCTCTGAGGTATGTGTCCTGTCAAAGCTGTCCAAGTCGGGAGGTAGTCAATGGATAGCTACCACTAGGGCCACACTCAGGTATTAGAAATATGCTCTCATTCCTAAAGGAGTCAGGTTGAGTTTTCTTCACCTCTCACCTGCCCAATTGTTCATGGATTCCCAAGGTCAGGAGCAATAAAGTATTAACATCTAATCTGTCATACCACCAATGAAAACTATAATCTGGCTCATGACCTCACGTGAGTATCAGGTTGTTAACTAAAGAAAGGAATCAAATCTTCCTCTAATAAATACTCCAGACTGTGACAGGTAAAATTCAGGTCATACCTCTCCTTTGAAGTTTTAATGGCCACTCCAATTTTATGATAAAGCCACTTACCTTATGTTTGTAGTAATTTTGCAAAGCCTGAAGCGGCTCTAGTCATCTTTGGTGCACAGTTCCCAAGGACATAGCTCTCATAAAACTGCAAGCTTCAAAGGGATTAGACCTCTTCTTTTCTCTCCTCTCTGTCTCTGTCTCCTTTTTTTAAAGGAACATTTCTGAATATTTTCTCCCCTGTTTTCTACATAGCACCCTGCAGAGCCTCTCCATTGAACCCTGCAACTAGACTTCTTCCTCAAGCTCTGTCACCCACCATACCAAACCAAACTAACATGAAATGAAATGAAATGAAATGAAATGAAATGAAATGAAATAAAATGAAATGAAATAAAATAAAATAAAATAAAATAAAATAAAATAAAATAAAATAAAATAAAATAATAAAATAAACTGCTTTTTCCCTTTTCATTATAGTGAGGCAATTTTCTGGGTAATTTCTGCTTTTTGTCTTTATTCTATTGTCAATGCAGAGCAATTTGAAGCAAATCAATAGAGCCTGTGTATTTGCATATTTCTCAGGCTCTAAGATGGACCACATGCAGCAGAACTGCTCCCCTGAATGCCATGGAGTTTTGTTTGTTTGCTTCCCTCCTTTTAAAGTCAGGGGGAAGCCAAGCTGAATCTGCCAAAGCTTGAATCCAAAGCTAATGCCCATCCTGGTAAAATGAAACAGCTCTGGGGAACGTTCCCAGGCGCTGGAAGGCAATTGTCTGTGCTCTTTAATTGTTAGCGCAGTGCCTGGCATTGCAGAGCCAGGGCCAACTTTCCCAAACAATTCCCAAGTGCAGGCCAACAGCTGGCATGGGCTGGGGCCACTCAACAGGCTGCCTGTGTGCAGAGGAAGGAGGAGAGAGGAGGTTGGTACTAAGGATGCACTATTTCCATCTCCCCTGGTCTCAGCACCAGGGAATGGTCCCAACCGTGTTTAATTTATGAGTACAGACACAGCTCCGATTGCTCAGACAAGGCTTGTACAGCTGTGCTGTTGCAAGCAGAAAGCTGCTTATCCATCTTGCCGGCATAAACACATATATTTGTTTGTAGAATGTTCGTATGCATTGCCTTTGCTGTAAGACTGATTTGTTTCCATTAATTGCTAAACATGTTTTTTTTTTCAGATGTTCAGGCTTAAATGCAAGGATGAGACACCCAGGGGAAAAAAAAAAAAAAAAAAAACAAAACCAAAATATCTGTTCATTTTGCTAATTCTCCAATGGCATTAAGAATTAAAAGTCTGAGATTGAGCAGATAGAAACATTCTGCTCTTACACTGAGCACTGGAAAACAATTCAAATCAGGTGTCTGTCAGGCATGGGCCAAACCATCCCCAACCACAGTTGTGCAAATACCATACAGTTCAAAGTAACTTGGTTTTATCTGCGAATGTGGCAGTCCCAGATGTTTCTCCAGGCATGGTAAGGTGCACCAACCCACACATCTTATGGCAGCAGTGGCTGGTGGTACTTGCATGGAAAGCATGCTTGCTAGGAAACAAGTTGAAGACAGGTCAGGTGATCATCCTCTTTTGAGTCACCAGACCCCAGAGAGAATCCTGCTCCCCACTTTGGGGACAAAGTGAGCAACAGGCAGAAGAAACAGCAGAAGTTGTCTCTAAGGGACCATCACAAAACAGCAATCCCAGACAGAAGCAAATAAAAGGATCATCTACCAGCCACTATCTGCAAGCTACACCACATAAATACACTAAATAGTCTCCTGAAGATGATAAAACAGGAACATGTGGGTTCCCTGAGACTAATTTGTCTGCAGATGGTACGTGTCAGAAATAGCTGGTATTCAGAACTGTCTTTTCAGGCCACGCTTCTTTAAGGTTACTGAAAAGTTCCTTTATTCAAGAAATTAGCTTAAATGTCCTAAGGCACAGAATGTACTCTGAAAATACTCACATTTCATTTGATTGCTGTTGTTAATGTTTCAGAAATGAAGTAAGTTTTCCCCCGGGGACATTGAGCCTGGCTTACCCATTTGTCTGAGCTTCTTCAAAGGAGGAATGATTCTTAGTTCTGGCCTGATAACAGCACAGGAGAAAAACCAAACACGGTATTAGGAAAACAGCAATTTATTAATTTTTTGGGGGGAGGGAAAACCACAGGTAAATTTAGTAATAGCGTATAAATATTTGTGTAAGAAAACTACTGTTATTTCATTACTTACGTGAGAACACAGAGAACAAAAAAACAAGCCAAACCAATTTCAACTCCAAGTGTATCTGAACATACTTCTATTGCTTTTTCTTACCTACACTTCATGAATTTGAGTCTTCATTCAGGGGATTCATCACAGATCTGCTGAGGGAAAAGGTTTGGACCATGTAAGGTTCTTACTGACTGATAATGAGCAGCAAAGGAAATGGTGTTTATCAGGCAAGAATTCTGCCATTTTCCACAGCAGAATCTCACTATATTCAAATGAAACTGGAAAATAAGTATCTCTTAAAGGATCAAATCTGGATCCAGCCCCAGGAGACGAAGCACATTAAAAGACTGGCATCCAGAAATTTGTTGTGAAAACTCCCCAAGAGCAATACACTCGGGCTTTAGGTCTTCTTTTCTGCCGTACGTAAATACAGCCAATTTTTCAAATTAAACCTGTTTCAGCATATTATTTCAATCAGTGATTGTGGTTGCTCAGTCAAGCCCAAAGCATACAAGGTTCCCAGAGTCACCTATAAGGTGGTGGCAGTGCTCACCTGGTGCCAGCTCTGCACCAGCACCACCAAGGAAGAAGGCTGCTCCCACAGACCCAGACCTCAGAGCTGTCTCTGGTGCCAATGCAGCCCGCAGAAATAGATTTCTCAAGCCTGCTCCAGTCATGTGACTTACTGAAGCTGTACATTTCTTCTCACAGAAGCAAAACATCTGATCCACCTAAAAGGGATTTAGCACCTGTGGTGGGGTGCATTGTAAGTATACAACCCAGAAAACATTGATACTGCTAACGTTTGACCCTACAGCTTAAATTTGGATAAATTTATGTTTTTAAAATTCCTTATGGGATCCTAGAGCTGTATTTTTGTATAGTTGTAGCCTTAGGCTTCATGCTGTTAAGGACTCAGTGCTCATCCCCTTTCAGGATCCAGAAAAAAGGTGTTGCCCTGCCGAAATCCTCTTGGGATCTTAATGTCAAAGGCACACTTCTGGCTCACTTTCTACATGTCCATAGCATGAAGCTTCTCACAAGCTGCTGCTGTTTTTCTTTGCTAAGCCACTGGCTAGAAGGAATTTGGTGATGGTTTCCTTCTGTGATGGAATAACCAATGAAGCAGGATAGTGCTTCAGTGGCCTGGAGATGCAGTACTGGCTCCTCCTGGCCCTGAGAAAACCAAAAGCACACATCCTCAACTTCCCAGGATATCCAGCAGTCCATGGACTATTCAGGGGCACAGTGAGAGCTCACTGCATTTGCATTCATCCTCCTCAAGCAGCCAAGACTGGAGGATTCATGGGACTGGAAAAACAGAACGATGAGTCTGCATCCTCTCATCGCGGGTATTGACCTGGGAGACTGGGACTCTGGTCCCTCTGAGGGGTCCATGTCCTTTTTTTGGTCTAGTGATCCACCCCAATGGGTTGGAAATAATGACAAACCACAATAACAATAGCCAACCAAACAAAACAAGTATAAACAGAAACAACAACTGAGGCTGGGAAGAGAAATGGCCTTTGGGGATATTATTTTGAAGAGACTTGAGACTTTGATTTCCCAGGCAGAGGAGATGGCAAATCAGCCAGTGTGACTCCTTGTTTCTTGAGAAAGAGACAAACCACATTTTTCAAAATCTTCCTGTAGCCAAAGCTGTTAAACTGACTCTGCTAAGAAAAAAGAGTGAGATGAGAAAATGGGGAGGTCAGCACAACCAACAAAGGTTGGATACCCAATGACTCGACTCTGAGGCCTTTTTGAGTTGCTGCCTCAAAAGTAGAGAATCTCCCTTGGCAGTGCATGCCTTTGCTTGATCCCATGAGAAGGAGAAGGCTCTAATCAGCTTACTGAGCCCTGTGTGGGATAAAGATCTCACTAAGTGCAAAAGTTGTCACAGCATGTCCTGTGTATTGACACAAGCACTGCACATGCAAGAAGAAGTCTGCCCCTCTTATACAGCACAGGGAGACTGGCAAAACACAAATACCACGCTGTTACTGTTTATGCCACGAATTCAAACACAAGGCAGGTGAGAAGAGTGGCCCCAGCCAGCACCAGTGCAGTGCCAGGCCTCAGGCAGGCAGAACAGGACCAGGCTGGCCCAAGCCCATCACGGCAGCTGCCCAGTTGTGTAGGAAGGAGCAACAGCAAGAGCTGGACTATGGGAGCAATCAGAAATATGAATTAAGTCTGAGACTGATGGGCAGCAGAAACAGAACAGGCAGAGATTGGGAAAGAAAAGTGAAGAAAGGAAGCCTGCTTTAAAGAGCTGCCCTTGAGACCTCATTTCAGGATGCTGTCTGCTGCCACCTGAACAGGTTCTCCTGCAGAAGTAACTCACATTTCTAACCTGCCTAGGTGAAGTTACTTTCTTTTTCAGTGTGAATTCACTTTGTCTCTGTAATATAACCACCCTTCTCTCTTCCCATATCTCCTTCCCCCCACCTTAATTTAGAAGACTCCAAAATTAAGAAATTATCTACTCCTTGGAAACAGGAATTCATTGTTGCATTTCTTTCTCAATACAGTACATGTAACAGAGAACACAGGGTTTTAAAGCTCCCCAGCTGCTTGGAAATTTGGAGTGGACACTAGGGAGCATCCATTTTCTCCTCAGCTAACCTGTGGAGCTTGCTGCTGTTTCAGGTCACCGAAAGCAAGCATTTACCAGGATTCAGAACTGAACTGAATGTGCAAATGAACATGCACACACACCCCCAATATATATTTATATACATATTTATATATAAACAGCTACTACTTTTAGAAAGGACAATAACAACATCAAAGGGATCTGGTGAACAAAGGCACTCTTCATTTGCCACGGACTGGCCTTTGTTGTAAACAGACTGGGCTCTGCCTACCCTGCCATGGATTCTCCAGTGGCCTGAGTCTGCTCAAATCCCAAATCACATACAAGCAGCATTGGTGAGGGTGCTGGATACATTGTAGATGACAACAACCTAATGGTTAGAAGCTCAGGAGAAGAGAAGTAAGTAAACAAACACAAGCAAAGTATGCAAGTCGCTTTATTAAAAGCATACCCATTGGTCTGCTTCTGCTACTTACAGTGGCAATAAATTCCCTCTGTCCTAACACACTCAGAGTGCCAGGATACATTATTCAGCACATGAGCAATCAGCTACATTCTTTTGGCTAATAATAAGTTGTTGAGCTGGACTCTGTTCATGAAGGTCAATAGCAACACCACTATGGTAGCTGCAGAGCATGACAGAGCCTCATGACCCACCAGAGTATAACAAGGATCCATGCAAGGATCCTGTGTGATGAAGGTAACAAGGCTTCCAAGTGGCCAGAAGTACTTCTGTGGATGATCAGGCTGTAAAGTCACATCAAAAACCATGGGAAGGCACTCAGCACCCAGTCAAGAGGAGGATGAGGTGTTCATGGGGCCACCAGAAAAACCAGCTGGCCCACTGGATTTTCTCTCTTCACATGGAATGATAATTCGCGTTCTGAAGGATAATTGGAGAGCTGAACTTGAGGGTGGCCTCGGTACCTTGGGGGACTCTGTGCCAGCTGCTGTAAAGGAACCGAGCAGGGGTTATGGTAACAGTGCTTTTTCTTGCAGATTTTCAGACCAGGCAAGCTGTTGAAGACCTGTATTAATATTCTGCTCTGCAGCTGTGGTGCTTGCCAGAAAAGCAAGCCCTTCTACTTTAGGTTTTTAACATATTCTTGTGCATGGGTCTGTTCTCTCTCTCTGTTTGCATTAGGTTAAATGCTGCTGAAGTAGATGGGCCTAATTATGGCCTTTCATTCAAGATTAATATGAAGCCATTATAGGCTGGTTTATGCAATCTGGTAGCTGAGCAATAGAAACATCTAAAAGAAGTATGAGGCAATGTTGGAGGCTGAAACCATGCAATCAACGGGCTCTCATTGTGAAAAGGCATGGGAAACAGATGAGTGAACGCTGCCTTCATCCACTGACTTGAGACAAAACTCAGAAAAAAGGAAAGGAGCTACCAAACCCACCACCAGTCCAGCTCAGACCAGGGGATGAGCTAAACAGGGGAGCTTGCCTATCCCAGTGCCCCCATCACCACTGGTACTCAGCAATATAAGCTCCAGTAGCTCTTTGCCAGCTTCTTCTCTGAGAAGAAACACCTCAAAGAAACTTGAGTGTTTTCTCAATAGCTGATCCAGGAAAGGGTAATGGCACAGCACTGTTTCTGGGAGCTCTCTCTCTCCCCGTGCTCCAACACATCACACTTACTTTTGCAGTTGTGCAGTTAGGCGAGATGCAGCGAGATTTTCTTAGTAGCTAACTGGGTCTTTCTTCACTAACTTGATTAATGCCATTCTAGCTATTTTGTAAAAGGAGGGATTAGATGATGTGTGAGACACAATAATTAAGAGAGAAAAATTAATTGAAGAAAAAATCAAAGTTTGATTGTAAGGAAATAACATAGAATTTCAAGACAGGATTTTGGAGTCAGAGCTTAGGAGACAATGGAATTTTTAATAAATGATTGAATATTTAAATTTGCTAGCAAACCGTATTTAAACTGACTCTTTTGTTGGTTTTAAGATAAATTTCTTTTAAAAAGCCCAGCATGCCTTTTCTCTTGAAGCTTGGAGGAAAAGAAGAGGTAAGTACCCCAGAGCTGAACATACACAACTTCTTCAATTTTTCATGTGAACTGTACTTCCACTTCTAAGGGAGAAACACTGCAAACAAGACACTGATACGGTAGGCATTGCATAGTGCTGCTGTGCGGCCTTCCTGGCTTTCTAGGGCATGAAAGGACCTTTTTGGAGAGAAATTTCTTTTTGGGCACACTGTCAATGAGTTTGAATAGGTTTTAACCATTTTGAAAGTGGGAAGGAATTTGGGTACTTCTATACACACAACAAGTACCTTAGATTTCCAATCACGCTACTGTGGATGGACAACTGCAACTGTTTGCAGGCAAGTGGTCACTTCCTTTTAAGTTCAGACAGCAGAAAAGCACCAACTCTTACCCCTTCACATTTAATATTTACACCAGGGCAGGATGCAGAAGAGCCAGGTACTTTCCAAAGAGGCAATCCCTGTGTAGAACAGACATTCTTTGCTTAATACTGCCATGATTTCCAGCTTCCACTGCAAAACACAGAACTCTCATTGTCAGGAGCTAGAGAGAGCACATGCACGCACACACACATTAGGCACTTTGTTTTATTTTGCAAAAAAAAAAAAAAAAGTCTTTATATATAAACGATTTCATTCTCTCTCAAAACATTCTACAACTATACAGCTGTTTGCTCCATCATTTGCATAGGAAATACCACAATACAAAAATAAGGTAGGGGGGAGGCAAAAGAAGCAAAACAGCAACCAATTTCTGCATGTGTTTCCACGTATAAACATTTGAAGCCTTACAAAATTATTTACATCATTTGTCAACTATTTACATGGAGAGCAACATTTCTAACTATAACAAACAAAACTATAATTTATCAAGTATACATAAAATTGTCTTAAAAAAAAAAAAAAAGAGTCTATCATATACCACAAATAAATAAAGACAAACGACAGTTTTAACAAAGCTAGGTTTTCCTGCAAGACCCTTTTTTTGGTATTTTGATTGTCTATTCTAGCCTTTGGTTGACAGCTTAATATTACGGCTTGTGAAGTTCAGACACTTATTAGGTTTGTTTGGTTTTTTCCTGTTGTCTGGCCAAATCCAACCAGGTCTAACTTCATCTTTGGCCCTCCATCTACAATTTCAAGGCTGAGCATGGTGGATCAAAGTCATTGTTAGCATAAAAGGGCACCATTTCATTGGCTTCGGTGGAGTTTCAGCTACTTCTGCCAGCAGTAAATTTTTCCCTGCATGTGCCAATCTGAACAGTGGAACTAAACTGCACTGTAATTTTTAAAAAAAATTACTGTATCCTTTACCTTCCAGTAAATTACATCCAATATCCACATGAAGCTAGATCATACTGGTGCTGAACCAGCTTAACATGTTTATGTATGAAAACTGCATCCTAAATCCTTCTTTTAAAAGTGATACTAAGTTTAGCTTATAGTAAGAGGTTTAACATTCTGTGTTCATTTCAGCTATCCCCGCTATTTCAGCTTCCAATATTGATTCTACAGTTCATTCTGGATGTTTTGCCCTTTTATGCAATTTGAAAACAAACTCCTGCTTTGAATATTCAGTGCACACCATTAAGTTAACAGGTACAAAACATCTGACTAAATTGGTACTATTTTGAGAGGTATTTAAGTAACTGTTTTTATAAATGTGCCATGTTATCAAATGTAAAACAACTGCTTTTTTCAGATGTTTCTTAGAAAACTTTTGTATTAAACCTAAAAAGCTGATCTGCATATTTACAAAATCTTTGTCATAGCAAACATGCAACACATAGAACAAAATGCTTTGTTCTATGGCTGTTTATGGATTTTTTAATGTATTTTATATCCACAGAATGGCTTAACATTAAAAAAAAAAAAAAAAAAAAATATGTACTTAAGTATGTCCAGTAAAACCCTGACAGATTACAGTTCATGGCTTTTCCACTGTGTGCATTCATCTGCATCCTCGCGTTAATTTGTTTACTAAACATTGTCACAATAATGACAGTGCTTTGGTCAAAACACTGCACGTGGAAAAAATAATAGTATAAAGCTGCATGTGTCGAGATATAATACTTGTAAAGAGATGAAACCTGCTGACTAAAGCCATATACATCATGAAAGCAAACAAACGACTGAACACTCTGGTAATTGTGGTACAGTGTCTTCCCTTTTTCTGCATAAATATACAAAATATACATTTCCAGTTCCTTTTGAGATCTTTTTTAAATGGATACGCTCAAAAATTCAACTGATTTCAGTTGCATGTCGAGAGTCAATAGGAAATTGCATAGATACACAACAGCCTCAATGACCAGTCCAGCTCCTAGTTCTGATGCCTCTTCATGTGGAGCGCCAGGTGGTCGGAGCGGGAGAAGCTCCGGTTGCAGACGGCGCACTGGAAGGGCTTTGCCCCCGTGTGCTTCCTGTAGTGGCGCGTCAGTTCATCCGAGCGCGCGAACCTCCAGTCGCAGCCTTCCCACGTGCACTTGTAGGGCTTCTCACCTGGAACAGAACACGGAGAAATGGAATTGTCAGCCGTCATTCTGCAGCAGAAAACCGATGCGAGCCCACGCTGAATGGCACCGCTCTTCGATTACCAGCAAGGAGCTGACATATCCTAACTACTCACAACTCTATTCCTCAGGCCCCAAACTAATAGCCCCTTCATCTGTTACAGCAAATTTTGCTCTTGAAAATGGGATTTAATATCCCATTAAAATTACTTTCAAACAGGCAAATTGGAGAGAGCTACAGTACAGAAATGCACAGTTAAAAAGCCTGCATGAGACCAAAACGTGCTCCTTTACACTCAGCACAGTATGAGGGAGTAGGGGGGGAGAAAAAGCAGTTTCATGTGACAATCTAGCCTGGTTTGTAACTTACACTTGCACCTTTCAAAAATGGGTAAGCTAAATTATACAGGGCTTTTTTAAGAGGTCTGAAATGGGAAGGAAGACTTCTATAAGGATTCTTCACAGCATGGAGATCTGTTCAAGAGCTTCTGAAGAAAGGGGCACAGTGTGCTACAAACACAACAGGTATAGTATTTTCTAAAATGTCACAAGCAATAAAAACTTGCAGTATTCTGCCTGGGGCTAGCTATAACTAGGAGAAAGTACCTCCAAGTTCAAAGCACCCATTTTCAGAATGAAATGTCTTTAATCAGGTGCTTAAATAGCTGTATTCTAAGATGGAAAGCACTTGCTGTCTTCAGCAGTCTATACCGACATACGAGGAACATGGCATCTTTGAAAACTTGCTGTGTTACAGCAGCAACTTCAAAATATCCAGCCCAGGCACCTGAAATGTTCATGTTCATCCATTTTAGAACTAGAAACATAGTATTTTAAGCATGGCTACAATTTAAAGGTGTTTGTTGAAATGGGAGAAATACGGAGTCACAAAGCCATGATGACTTCTGTGTGAAACCAGAATTTCATACAGGTACATACACCTGCCTAGGAGTTTGTGTGGGCATGATGTCACCATACAAGTAAGCTTCATATAAATAGAGGTCAATGTTTGATTTTGTTTGACAGAAACACCTTACAGCTGGGAGAGTGAATTGGTATCTATATATTTTGTATTAATTTGGTAAGAAGAGAAAGAAAACTGAGTGTATCAAAGCACTTGGCAGTAGCTTCATCTGGAGCAGAAACTGACCAAAGCTGAGCTTTTCAAACAGTTCTTTCCTTCTTACAGATCTATGTCTTCACTGGTCCCAAACCTTTACACTGACAGTCTCAGTCCTACTGCAGAGTGAAGTGCCTCCTACTTTTCCCTGTTCTATACCACACACGCGTGTAGAAGAAGGAGAGGGGCCAGTATCCTGCAATCAGAGCGTTTATTCTGCATCTGTTATGCAGGTAACACCATCCAACAGCTCCAAAACACTACTCCAGAGGCACTTATCATGCAGATGAAATTATGAAACTGCTTTTGTCTGCGAGTTTCTCCTGCTTCGTCTGATCAATGAGAACTTTTCATCTATTACTGAGTGCAGAACCAGCTCTTTCCTCATAATGGAGATGTGACTTTGTACTGGCAGGTGTCACAACCAGAACCAGATCTTTTCAAGAAAAACTAACTTAACAACCAACCAAACAACCATCTCTTGCTCAACAGCAACTAGGATTTATTGAAATCATGGTGGAAACATAATGTCCCTTAAGAAAAACAAGAGCCCAGCATCACCTCCCACAGATTTTGTAATTATTTGGTGGATCACAATCAGAACAGAAATCATCACAGATTTCTGTCACAGCTGCATTAACTCCATCTGGATAAATTCTGAATTTACTCAGAGTAAATTCTGGTGCTGACTGAAGATGAGAATGATCTATCATATATGATTCTCTTTTGCTCCATGCAACACATACTGTAGGCTAAAATACAGATTTCATTCAAACCCAGTGTGTAAAGCTTTTCTAACACCAGTGAAGCCAGCTGAGAACAAGCTTGGTCTTCACAGCAGAATGACAGGAAAGGTCCCTATGCAGCTAGGGATAGATGATCCTCAATGTATTTTAACTGGGCTAAGAAAGGAAGCTGTAAAAGCCTCTGTCGCTGATCCAAAGGCAGAGAACCAGGGAGATCATCTCTGAACAATTTGTGTTAAAGTACATGTGCACACACAGAGGTTACATGAAAGTATTACTCCTGTGTTTGAAATGTCTTAATTTAGAGACAGTACATTTATTTATTTTCCTCCTTTCCTCTTTTTCTCCCTGTTTGCTTTAAATTCTTTTTTAAAAGTCTTCACTCAAAACTGCCACATTACACTCGACGCTGAACTCACAGTGCTGTGAGCCTGACACCTTCACTGTCCAGGAAGAGCATATACAGTCAGCCTCTACCTACTCCAAATGCTTCTTCCTGTGTTTTGCAGAATTATATAAAGAATGACAGAGAAGGTAAAGAGGGCAGGAAAACAGCACTAGTTAACAAAAGCCTAGGAATATCCAGACCCGACTGGAGTGGGGACCCAGAGATTACGATCTGTTTCCAAGTCTGGCACTGAGAAGGTACGAAGGACACACAACTTCCACTCAGTGTCGGACTACACTGCACTGTACAAGCAACCTCGAAGTCGCTCTGGGTAGGTGACACCTGACCCTCCCAGAGTCCAAACAACAACAAAAAAAGCTGCCCCCCATTAAAACTTTTCCTAACAGGCGAGCAGTGCCAGCAGGTGTTGCACAGGCTCCTGGCAGAGAAAGTGTCGGCAGTCTGGGCAGCAGCGATGCCCGTGCCCTGCTGGGTGCCATAGCGTCCCAGGCAATGCTGAGTCCCACGGCCAGAAGCCCCATCAAACTCCAGGGCGCTCAACTTTGTAGAGACACTGCTTAGAAACTCACCACACTGTCACGGTCAAATCACTGCCTGCCAAAGCCACGAATCTTCCTGGGCATCAGCGTTGCTCCGGGGAAAAGCTCAGGCAGTGCCATGCAGAACAGCACCACTCCTCCTTGCTGGCAGACTTCTGCAGACCTGAGCTAAACCAAGCGCAGCTCGGGATGAGCAGAGGCAACAAGCTGGTGCCTTACTCAGATTGTTTTAATAGTGTTACTTTTATGTACTGGAAATTAAAGCCAGAATGCTGTTTTTAACCCCTGCTTTGGCCAACAGTGAGAACTGGAAAATATATTTTTAGTGCCAGTGTAGAGGCCCAGATTATTTTGAATAAATCCTAGGGGTAAAATACTGAATATCTATGTTTGTAATACTAGTTTCCGTTGGAAAGTTCTATTTAAGAACTGAATCAATTTCAAATGTTTTCCTTTTGGGCAAGGAGGAAGCGGGGCAAAAAAAAAGTAGGTGGAGATTAATTTTCACTCCTTTAGAGCAAGCAGAAGAACAACTAGCTGGTAGTGTTTTCCCTCTCTCAACCTATACACATGCTTTTTGTCATTTAGCAGAAATAGGAATTTGGTTTAAGTTCCTGCAAGCAAGGGAAAAAGAGTCTCACATGTTTTCTGAAGTGATCCTACTTCTTTGCTGGGCTGACTTTAAAGCTCTGAGAAATCTGGGTTGAATACTTACTTTTTAAAAAGCAGGTATACACAACAAGGGACACTGAACTCTTTATGCACTGTTTTCGTTGGCTACATAGTAATGTAAGATTTGTTTACTTTAATGATTGTGCAAAATACAGTAGCTGTAAAGTTTCAGAAGTATTTGGTTTTCCTCCAGCAATTTAGGGTTTCTATAGGGTGTTAAACCAAGAATGCCACTGGTCATCAAACACGAGTGCAGTACGGCTCAGTTACTGGAACACAGTCACGGTATCAAACAGATATTTCACTGTAAAAGCAAGAAAACAGCTAACTCCTCCACTTCAGGGGAGCTTCCACGGGATTTGTTAGAATGTCAACACTGTTCAACTAAAACACCATGGAGGAAGCTGGTACCGATTTCCAGCCAAATAGCACACTCCAACCCTTTCTTCCCAAGCCAGAAATATTATACACAGCACTTCTGGGAAACAGAACTGCTTTCCTTTAAATTATACTTCAACAGGATAGGGATTTCATAAGTTTAATTGGATTTCTGCATAACCTCCTTCCAGTATCAATGGTTTAAAATATTTTGTTAGGCTTATACATCACAAAATATATTTTAAGTTCCTGAGCTCTTAATATGTATCCATTCTCCAGTTTTAAAAAGATACATTTGTGGAATATGAGAATGAGACTTGTATTTGAGCAAAGAAATTTTAAGTCCTAATGTTTAGATTAGAAGATCTTCTAAAGAAAGCATGCAGCAAGAGATAAGGGAGTTTAACCTGAAAGAAGACTATTTTGTTTCCAAAGTGCTTATTTGTTATAAAAAAAAATTATTCATAACACTGTGGCATCGTTTAGATGTTCACATGCAACATGCTACACTAACCAGCCACTTCAACAGATAAAATCTCCCCCAGCAGATCCCATGGTTCGGGTTTCTTATCAATACCACAGGAGAGTGGTCTGGACCAGTAAAGTACACACACTGTGTTCTCCTTATAATTTATCTTCTGATTCAGTTGTGTCAAAACACACCAAATGCTTCCCTAACGTTTAATTCTAGTTGCTGGCAGTGACCCTCATGGCCATGCTCATTTGGAAAAGGCACAGTGCCACCAGTGGGAGGGGAGATGGCCATTTTGAAGACACCCTCTATCTTCAACACGCAGCCTCTGTTCAAGAACGTGTTTCTGTTTAAAGTTGCTTGGAAAAAACAAGTCACTGAGAGACTCCATTAATGATGAATCTCCCCACGAACAAGAAAATAAGCTTCCTTATTTCACCAAAGAGTTTTATGACTTTATTTCTGCAATTCACTGCTAGGATGGCTTTCTTTAAAAATAAAGTTGTAAACAGCAAGGGCTGGGTTTTCAAACCTAAAGTTAGGTAACTCTATTGGTATGCAGAAATCCAAATAGAGATATTACACCAGCCAAGGCCTGTAACTTCACTTGCTTCCTATCAGAAATTTCTGTCAGAGCAGCGGGTCTGGAGCTTCCGTAAGGAATAACAAACAGTACACTATTCAGAGACTACAAAATTACAACACCTGATTACAGCTCATAAGGATATCAAAGTATAAAGACAGCCCCCAGTCTTGTCTTCATTTTAATAGTACTTGTGCTTATTATGAAACTATTTCTAGTGGCAAGTGGTTGGCTTTAAAAAATATTCAGGCAGGTGTGATAAAATTGTGGCAGGCAAAGCTAAAGTTTCTGTACCAAAACTGTACCAGTTATGTACATAACCTTTAACATGTTCAGCTTTAAAACAGATTTATGTTGTCTCAAAGCTCTCTCATGCATTTGTTTTCAAATTTTTCACATTAACATCAGTTGTCTTAATTTCCTGACATGGTATAGCCTCAAATTTTAGAAAAAAAAATAAGAACAAATGAAATGTTTTTTTTCTGTTTTAGTTTGCTTGAAATAGTGTTTCTCTAGCTCACAGCACCATAGTTTTAAACTCTGACTGGGTGACTGGAAATGAAATTAGTTACTGAGGTGTATGTCTGCAAGCATTCAGAAGTTTTTTGCTCCCAACACTTACCTAAAATCAGACCTTCTTTCTCTTATTGTCTAAGTGCTTAAGTGCTGCAGTCATCATTAAAAGCAGCTTCTCGGTTTGGTTTTGGTTTTTTGGTTTGGTTTTTTTTTTTTTTTTTTTGGAGAAAGAACAGAAAGCTGGATTTTCAAAATAATCCCTCAGATGTTTAAAACACCCTTAAGTGCACTAAAATTCTCAGTTGTCCAAGATGGAGATGGATGAGAGGGCTGACAGCAAGCCAGGTACATCCAGCTTATACTGTGAGTGGCAATACAAATTTAGTCCTTGAAAAATCCATCCACAAATGGTATGTACTAGCAACATATGCTGCACACTTTTAAATGCAATAAAGTCTCTGCCTACTATAGTAGTGGATAAAGGGGTGTCATTAAATACTACTTCACAATGAAACAGCATTTTAAGGAATTTCGTAACAGAGAGCTTTGAGCTCAGCACGGAGTCCAATCGCTGATAAATGGAGCATGAACAGGAATAAAAGATAATTCACTAGTGATCAAAGAGGACAGTGAAAAGAATTCACTGTCTGACTATAGAGGTGCGGAAGGCATTACCTTCTCAGCACTCCCATCAGTGCTAGAAGCACACCTCTTTTGCAAAGTGCTGTCTTACGCAGTTCAAGGATTAGTGGGGAATCTTGACCGCCCTGTGCAATGGTTTATTTTCTTTCTGGTATAACATTCTGTCTTAGCAGAGGTGGTCTCTCTTCAAGGAGATATGCAAACACAGAGGAAAGGAATTTTTTTTAAGTAGGTTTATAAGAAATCCATGCCATTTGGGGTGCACGGCTGTGTCTACACATCCTGTGCTGAAGAACACATTTCCTCACCTATGCCTGTGGTACAAGAACTGCTCTTTGGCTCTCTCACCAATAACACTGCCTTTTGTACAGTCAGATAAGAGCTGCTCTTAAAATGGAACTTATTAAACACATACTGTAGACTTCCAGATTTCCATCTACTGTATGCACACACACCAAAAGAAAAAAAAAAAGTAGAGAAAAAAAAAAAAGCTATACGTTAAAGGTATTTTAACTCAAAGCAAAGCACTGTACACTAGCCAAAATCAAAGGTTTTAATATGTCCTTAATCAGAGTTGTTAGAGATCCCTGAATATAAATAATGCAGCCTGACAGGACAGGAATGCTGCTACCAAGATACTCAGACTAAACTAGGACATTACTTAAATGTTTCTAATCTTTCACCAATGGGAGGTGCAGGTCATCTAACAAACAACAAGCAACACGCTACCCTGGCTGGAATCAATCGTCCCAGTCAAGCCTCAGAAATTAATTACAATAAGGAATGTCTGATCAAATAATGGAAAGTTTTAATCACTGGCAATTGCTGTGAATCTTGGGACTATATTAGCCTATGTAGGGCGGTCTCAAAATAAACTATATTTAAAGCCAGTCTCTTAGGTCAACAGTTTCTTTATCAAGAATCAAATATCCTGGAACCGAAGTTTAATCCTCTCAGGGAGCAATTGAAAGAAACAACAGTTTTTTTAAGCTTTCATGCTTAAAGAGACTTTCTAGTCTTTTAATCAAAAAAGAAAATATTAGGCTTTTCTTTTCAGTATCTAAAATCTAACAGGAATACCCTCACCTGACACCTCAGAATTTAATTCCTGCTTCCTAAAAATTGTATGCTGGATGTCAGTAAGAATGATCAGTAATATTTAAATAAAATTTAGGTTTATGCTGCTAAGATTTCAACCTCTTTTGAGCAACGCATTCAAACACTTCCCATTCAGATTATGACTGCAGATAAAGAACCAGATCAATTATTCCCAAGGCCTGTGATCATTCATGAACTGTTTGAAAAAAATGCATTATTTTCCCTTAAACTGTGGTTTGCACAGGAAAATAATGTACTTCCATTTCTCACACAAGCAACTAATGGATTTAGCAGAATTCATAAATAAAAGATACTAACATAGCCTTCAGCGGTGTCTAGCAACGCTGCACTTTAATGCACTTTGTCAACAGTTTTATTTAACTCTCTTCCACTTTTCCTTATGGTCTCTATCAATGATGGCATTTACTGACAGCTCCTTAAAGCGTAATCTATGCAACCGACCCATTTAACAGGTCAAAGAAGCTGGATCTGCACAGAAGTATTGCTTCATTGCTGTTTTCACGATTTCAGGATGAGGTTGGCTATGGCTGCAACCATGAGCAATGCAGAGCCTTTTGGGGCCTCCATTTCTCATTTGTGCACCATGAGCGAAATCCCTCACCAAAGTCTTGGTATGATTTGAGTCCATACATGTTTTCCCAATGTGCTTCTCTTCCAGCAGGAGCCTAACTGCTACTAGTCTTCCCTTCCAAACCAGGGAATTTGGGCATCCTGAATTCCCGGACAAAAGGCACCGCCCTTAACAAGTGTCCCTATACAGGTATGGTGAACTGAGAGCACCAAGTCCTGGGACTGCTGAAGTCTACTGCTCACAACTGGTTTTAATTCTGATGTACCATTGGTCTAATTCTGGATCTATTGAGGCAGAGATCTAAAATAAAATAAAATGTTTAACACCTTGAGGAACCACACAAGTCAGCAGCTGTTCCATGCCTATATAAACATTTGAAATAACCAGGGACAGTGGAAGTATTTTGAGTGCATCTCATTAGAGAAATGCCATTTCTCTTGAGTTATCTCGGCTTCCACTTCCCATCACCAAATACAAGCTAGATCTATAGATAGAGATGAAATAGCTCTGCAGTTAATGCTCCAAACTATTAATGGCAAGCCCACCATGTGACCAGAGAACATGCCTGTACAAAGACTCTGTGTACGGAAAACTAGCATGCAGCTGGAAAATGTCCTCAATGCGCGTGCCTTGATGTGTTCAAAACAATCACAGATTTTCCTCTTAAAAACATATACAATTCTGAGGTGTGCAGCTGCTTACAGAAATAACCAACCCCCCCAACCCTGTAGCCAGCTGTTCTGCAGCATTGCAGGTAGCAAACAGGTATGCTATTCCAGGCGCCTGCACAGCCAACAGTCAACATCCATAATCCAAATGTCTGGCGTATAAAGAAATCTAAAAGGATACGTTATAGGACCGCTGTTTCTAAATGATTACTTGATATGTATGTATATACTCAGATGCCAGGAGAAAAACTGCATGAAGTTTATCTGCAATACGCAAGTAACTGCTTTTCCCTGAGATTTGGCACACATTTCAATTTGGACACACAGCTGTTATGCCAGAGCTTTCAGGTGGCTCTGCTGCTGAGCCGCCCACGATAAATGCAAAAACCTCTCACACATTAGATACTGCAGTTGCACAATGCTGGGTACGAAACAAAGCCTGTTCCATGACAAACAGGTAACATTATTTTGAAAGACACCCCTTGCTTCAAAAGGTCAAAGATCCAACCTGTTTTAAAAGATTTTCCACTAGGTACTTTAAAATGCTGTTTAAAAACATTTTACTTGTTTCAGAAGTAACAAACATCCAATTCAGGTATCATACTGAAGTGTTTTAATGTATTTAAATGTACCACACATCTGCTCCAGAATTGCATGGAAATGGACGAATAGTGTTCCGTATCTTTTCAAGTACTCGAACCTTTGTTCATATTTTGTTTTGGGCTTGCCAGTTTACCAACTGAAATTTATTTCATCGTGAACAAATGCTAAAGCATTACGTAGGGAAAGAAAAACGTGTGCCTGTTTCAGCAACCAGTACAAATACAAAACCCTATCTTTGCTCTTAATGGGAATACTGGATTCCTGATCAACAGCAAGAGTCCATTGCAACTACATTAAATCAGCATAACTATATCACTTTATACCACCTGACTTGGTGCAAGGTAAACACCTTGGGAACACCAAAGAAGAAAAATATATGGGATTTTCCTCTTGCCCATTTCCTATGGTTTTGTTTAGATGTAGTTTATAAAATCTAACAGCGTGTTCATATCCGAACTGAAAAAAAAAAAATAGACTACAGCCTACATTCCATCTATGAAAAGTAATATTTCCCTTAGGTTTGCTCTCAAAGAACATCTACTAAACCCAGGGAAAGCCTTTCAGAAGAGAAAGGCTGCTAAATAAATACTGTGAAAAGGCTGAGATTTTCCAATACAAAAGGAAAACCATGAGGTCTGTCTTGACTTTTAATGGCAGACAAACTTTGCTGCAGGCTCTTTTATTTTAAGATGACAGATTGCTGAGAAGGGCAGGGACTGGTTGGGATGAGAGAGACTGCAGCCAATTTTAAAAGGTATTGTTAAGAAACTAAGAATAAGGAGAGAACAACTTCAGTGGTCCATGATTACTAAAGAACGGGTTTAGCCAGATAAACAGGTCTGCTATCCCTGAAGGGATTTGAAAGAATATCACACACAACTTTATTAAAACAGCTTACGTGACATTTGCCTTAGACTTTGAAGGTAAAAGCTTCACAAAGTCCTTTAAAAATGTTTTAAAACTAAAAAATCAAAACTTATTAATGCTGTATGAATTCACAGTTCAGGGGGGATGGGATGAACAGAGACACATCCCCTCATTTAGCCCTCAGCATTGATCCCTTTGGAGATCAATAGCAAGATTCCCTTGCACTCCTGGGGAAGGCTGAGCAACTTCACAGGTTTCCCTGAGTTTGCAGCCCTTTACTTCAGCATTCCTTAATCGATCAAACATTAAGTCAGAGATCTGGCTCTTAAAACACACTTCAACCGTATGTTAAGGCAGAGATCAGAATTGCTGCTGGAAATCTTCAAGTATGAAGTGAATATTCAGGAGAGTTAAACTAATCCAAACTCTGAAATACTGCAGGTAACAGGATACGGGACTCACATTCTTGCATGTAATGCACGCTTTATCCCTTCAGACAGTTTATCCCTTCATTCACCTCCCCAGAAGACCCTTTGTATTACAGACCTGCTTAAGTTCACTAGATTTTTATCTAAAACAACATTCTTGTTTCCATGAATACACCAGCTCCTCTGACCTTTGCACATTTATCCACATTTCTAGGCAAAAAAGTGAAGGCAACAATAAACATTAGTGACCCTAAGCAATATACGCTAGCAAAGAGGTATGTATTTCTAGGCATACAAGAACTAACTTTGTAAACCCTGAAGTCATTACTACTCAAGGTACAGAAAAAGATACAAATTGATTTAAAAAAAGAAAATCGTTCATTTCAAATGCTGACTATGTGGCGTTAATGTTTAGACTAAAGCTTTGCTTTTATCACTCTTCCTAGTTATTTTATAATAGCAATCAAGATATTTGAAACTGGTATTTAGTTCCTGGCTGAAGTGAGCAAGTGGAAATAGTCCACTTAAATTTACAGATTATTTATTAAATGAGGACTCTACTTGCTGACACTACTCAGATTTACAGCCTCATGAAAATATTCCCTTCTTACAAAATTAACTGCTACCGAGTGAATATATATTATGAATATTTTTAACACCTTTGGGTTTTAGTCCGTCACTAATGCAAAACACTAATCTTCTATGCTTGTTTTTAATTTTTCACTGTACAACCAGAGGTAACTTTCATTTCTGAAAACAAGATTTCCTTATTAACATTTAGCCTGGACATAAACAACTTTTTTACAATCATCTAACTATCCGTTTATAGTACCTGTGGAACAGAAGGCCTTGTTTCCATAGAGATGGTGAAACACTGTGTTAGACTATAACTCAGGACAAGTTTTGATTTAAGCTTAGGTGAAAACTCACTCCTTGAACAGCACAGCCATAGTGCTGACAGTCCGCTTCAGTAACAAAGTGGCTTGAACTGTGACTTGAGTTTCACTCTGATTCTAAGCCCACACATACAAGAACTGGGGGTCACGCTCCCTTCTGAAAACAGGAGTCACAGTCCTTTATTTAATTTCATTTCTTTACAAAGCCAGTCATGTGCTTTTCACTGATTTAGCATGAGTGCTTCTGTACCACGATCCCAGCAAAGAACTGTCCTAAACAGTTTCAGGCGTGCTGGTGGTGAGCTATGCCTTTTTCCTTCTCTCCCTCTCACCTTCCTCCCCCTGCCTCAGCAGGTAAACCCTTGGGAAGAGCATCTGGGGCAGTTTCACCTCCCAGCCACTACCCTCAGCACTCACAGCTCTTGAGCCCACACAGAGCCAACACTGTCCCCAGCTCTGCTCCTTGCAGGCCCAGGAACAGGGGCTGCCTCTGTAGCTGCAAGCAGAGTTTGATCAGGTACAAAAAACAACTGTGACACACTGACACTTTTAATTTTCTTCATTTTAATGTCTTTCCCTGACAGAATAAAAAATTTAAAAAAAAAAATTATATCTTTAAAAAAAAAAACCAAACAAATGCTTGTCTTTCAAAAAATACTAAAGCCCACTTAAAGCCAAGGAAAAAGTAAATGGACATATCTTGGGATTTTTCATGACATTTGTGAAAAATTCTAAGATTAAATAATCCTAAAAGGTCATAAAGAAAGCCCAAGCCAGAAAATTCCATCTACTCAGATAAATCTCCAAAAGTAGAACATCTTTACTATGTTTAATTCATTGTTTAGGGAGGAAAAATTACTTTTTTTAAACATTTTAATGGCATTTTAGACTGAAAAGGGAAATTTCCATCTACTTTATTGTCAGCTATTTTGAGTTTAACAAAACTGCATTAATAAAACAAATTTTACTTCAAATATTTTGTAGCTGAATTTTCAGTCTGTCCACACCTCTCTAGAGAAAACAGGGAGAAGCTGGCAGACCCTGCACGCTTGCTGTGTCAGAAAACGCGTCAGCCGCAGACGAACGAGAGCGAGCGAGAGAGTGAGTACATACATACCTGTGTGAGTTCTCAGGTGCGCTTTTAAGTGAGAAGACTTTGTATAAACTTTTGTGCAGCCTAAACAAAAAAACAAAACAAAAAAAAAACAAAACAGAAAAAAAAAGGAAAAAGGCTTCAGTAGGGAGAAAAGAAACACTCCACGCTATGTTTAAAACTTCCTCATTCTGTGCTGGGGTACTAACACGTTTAAACTTACTACTTTCTGGCATCATTTTTGCCATTTAGAAGCAAAATTTTATACAGAACACTCCTAGAGAGTGTCCTTCTGCTGCCTTACACAGAATAGAGAACAAGGTGTGTTTCTGATCAACTTACTACTTTGTAATGTAGTATATAGGTGAATAGCTGCTACAATCTATGTACAGTAACACCTGCTAAGAAAGTCAACAACTTATCAGGGGAGCATTATCTTTTTTTAATTTCCAAGAGGACCTGATCAAGCCAGATTCTGTGTCATCACCACCCAGGGCTCAACACGACTCTTGCATTGGGCTCTTGCTGCATGGCACACCGAATGGGCGATACAGGACCAAGAGCTGGTAAAGGGGGAGCAGCAATTTCTCTCTGCACTACAACGGGAGCACACGCCTTGTATCTGGGATCACGTTCTGCCTGGAGGCATACGTTACAGTCAGGTCCCTCTTTCCCTTCACTGCAGAAGACAATCCATCTGTGGACAATTTTCAGAGATGGTTTTAATGGATTTATGAGGGCAGCTGAAACTCCTGTTTGTAACAGGGAGGAATGGCCGTGGCCTTGGCTACAGGGAGCTGAAATTATTCCTGCAGTGCCAGAAAATTCAAACAGCTGTACTGCACTGGACAAGCTGAGCCTATGCTCCATCATGCGCACTGGATAGTCACACTGATTTACACTAGCAAAGGCCAAAATTTTCATTTTTTTGTTTTCTACAGAGTCCATATTTTGCAACATGGTAAAATGACCTCGAGAGAATGACAAATGACATGAAGAGTACCTATTATTTACAGAATGTGACAGTGTTCCACTCAAAATAAAATGACAAAGACAAATTCTACCTGGACAAAAAACTATTTGGTTCAGCCTAGGTGTAGACTTCAGCTAAACAAAACCACTTATGCCTCATCCATGATTATTCACACTTTTTTTTTTAATTGCAAGAGCTAGGATCTCCTGGTACAGATTGCTTACCTGGGTAATCACAGTAGTGGATACGTCTTTTCTCCAAATCTGGGTTACTTCTCCTGTTGTATCTGACAGGTTGGATGTTCTGGGGGGTTATGGGCAGAGTCGCTGGTAAATTCGGGTTGTGAATCGCCAGCTTAGAAGCTATAGTTGCGGCATATGATGGAGGAGGGGTTAAGTTCTGCAGCATCTCTGCTTGTCTGTCTGGACTTCCAGGCTCTGAGCTTGGGGGAGAAGGAGGAAAGTAAGTGGCCTGCTGCTGCAGAAACTGGTTTGGCATGGTGTAGCTACAGGGGGGGATGCCCTGGAACTGTTTCATTGCAGTCTGTGGAACAGCCGAGGAGAGCGTGTTAAGGCCCGCCATGGCTGAGGGCATGGAGACATTGTTAAGGGAGTCCATCACGGCTGCCTGAGGAGTGGTGCTGGGCATGTCTAAATCCGGTGAGCTCAGGAGCTGATACAGCTGGCCTTGCTGGGGTGTGATGGAAAGATGGACATCTGGAGTAGGAAGCTCCTGCTTGATGAAAATGTTGTTCACATCAGGAGTTTGGTGGGAGCTGAAGATGCTGGTAAATTCTGGGAGGGCCTGAGTGGGAGCAGGGGCGGGGGCAGTAGTTTCGTTCTGGTGACTGAAGATGGTGACCGGCTCTGTCTTGATGTGGGTTACACAGGGTCGCTGAGATTTGTACAGGCCAGTTCTCAGGTGGCTGATGTCGGGAAGGAAGACGTTCATGTTGATGCTGTAAGGCAACCCTTCGCTGTCAGTGAAAAACTGGTCTACAACTGAGGCACTGTCTCTTCTGTATTTCTTATGTTCAGGGATGACTGGAACGGGTGGGAGCTGAGGTGCCAGGTATTTCTCCATTTCACATCTCGTCTACAAAGACAAAACAGACCATAATCCACATGATTTGTTACCAGCTAAGAAAGATGATGGCATCCAAGTCATGTGAGGCTTTACAAATAAAAGGCAATACTGTTCATCCATCTGCAGGACACCTACAGAGGAAGTTACGAATGCTCACGCTAATGAAAACCTGCTTGATTTTACAATCTGCACGCTGATCAACATCATCAAGGACAAGGAGATAAAGTCACGGAACAAAGTGTTCACACATTAAGACAGAGCTGATGCTTCAGCACACACAAACTTTTCATCTTTTATGCCTAAAAGACAGTGTGAGGCACAGAAGTGACAGGCGCTGTGCCTAATCTGCAGATCTGCTCTGGAATTCACTACTCAAGCAGGGTGACTGCCTATCTGTTTCACCCGCTTCTCTTTGAAATGCTAACTGTAAAAGCCACATCCTCAGCTGACTATTTGAATACTAATAACTCAAATAATATATATATATTCCATATTTTCATCATTTTTCATCCCTAGAAGAACGATATTTAATTAGAAATACAACACCAAAGTATAAAGTTATTAATAATATTGAATAAAAAGGACACGAGTTGACTACATCAGAGTACTCTTTGTGTAAAGTGTCTCCAGGTCTACACTTAAACCAATAATAATCTATGCAGTGTATAATTCTCTAATAGCGTGATAAACATGTCCCTATCCATGCCTCGGTTCTCAGAGAGCTCTTTAATTACTGGAAAATCATCCTCTTAGCTCAGTAGTGCGAGGGAATCCGTGGGTGGCTGGAGCCCTATACATTACTGGTGTACAGTCATCGGCCAAACATTTATCATGCACTCTCCAGTGGGCAAATGTTACATTCCCCCCTGCCCTGTCAAGAGAGTGCTCATACCAGACCCGTTTAGCACCCCGCAAGCGAAAGCAGCTGACAAACAGCAACTCTGCCCGAAAGTGGATTTTAGGACCTTTCTTCAAAGACCCCCGGTAAACACCACAAACAAACACAGCCGCCTTCTCGGCCCTTTGATCTGGATCTGCCCCGACATGCCAGGCTAATTTTTCCAGCTCTTGTTTACGAGTCGAGAGCAGCTCGCTTTGAAGAGTTATTTACTCCTTAGGGAAGACACCACCGAAAGGCAGCACCCGACAGAGCGCTGCCCAGCACCGGGGCTCCCTCCCCGCCGACCCGGGCGACGCCGGTGCCTCGCAGGGCGCAGGGAGCCGCCCCTGGAGCGGGCACCGTCCGCGGGCTGGAGCCCGGCTGCGGTTGTCACCTTCCCGCTTTTAGCTCCTCCAGCTGTTTGCCTGCGGATCCGCTCCCAAACAGCCTCCTGGGACAGGCACAAAGTCCTGGGAAGTCCCCCCTTACCAGTGAGTCGCGTGCTCTTCCCCCCCGCCCCCCGAACATGACTCCCTGCGTGGGCGAGGAGGACAGGCGGCCGCTCTAATTCTGCCACCGGGCAAGTGCGAAGGCAGCAGCTGTAGCTTTCAACACACCCGCGGGGGCAGCCCCGCTCCCCCCGCCGCCCCGGGACGGTCCGGCCGCCGCCTCCGGAGCCCGCGCCCCGCCTCGGCCCCGGCTGCCCCGCCGGTGCGAACGCGGGAGCGCTCCCCGCTCCGCACGGGCGGGATGGGCGGCGTGGCCGCTCCCCCGCACACACACACGAACACGCACACAAACACAGACACATACACCATGCACACACACTCTGCCACCGCCGCTACAGCCCCGGACTTCGGTGTCCGCCGCCCTCGCCCCGCAGCCCGGCCCCACCCAGTCCCACCCGCTCCGCGGCGACCGCTCCGGCCGGGACGAGACGCGGTGGCCGGGGGGCTGTGCGGGCACCGAGTGCCCACCTGCGGACTCTGAGCGGTGCCTGCTGCCTACCTGCACCATCTCCTCCGCCGGCAGGTTCGCGCCGCCGCCCCCACCGCCGCTTCCCGGGTGCTGCTGCGGCGGCGGCGGCGGCTGCTGCTGCTGCTTCAGGTCCTCTCCGGGGAAGATCGCTGCCTCCCGGGCGCCCAGCACGGGCTTCAGCTGTGCGAACACCGGCTCCTCGGGCTGCTGTACGGGCCCCAGGCGGGCGGTCATGGTCAGCACCCTGGTGGCCATGGGGCTGGCGGCGGGCGCGGCGCGGACAGGCTGCCCGCCCCGGCGCAGGGCGAGTGACCCGCGGGCGGCTCCGGGCGGACGGGCGGTGGCTGCTCGTGCGCTCACTCCCCAGGAGCACCAGCCCAGAGCGCATCCACTCCGCTATCGTCACTGCCTCCGCCTGTACCTGGCCGCGGGTATCTACCCGGTGACACACGCCCGCCTCTATTTCACCCTACTCCACCCCCGGCCCCCCCTATACCCCACCCAGCCCGGAGAGGGGGCCGGCCCTGCCGCCCGCCCTGCCTACGGGGAGCGCAGGCAGCTCCTCCCCGCCGCCCGGCCCGGCCCGGCCCGCTCCGGCCCTGCCCCGCAGCGGCGGCACCGGCGAGAGCGGCGATGGTGGCGGAGCGGTGCCGATCCCGGTGCCGGTGTCGGTGCCGGTCCGGCAGGGCGGTACCGACCGGCCAGCAGCCGGGCAGCGGTGCCCGGAGTGCCCGGGAATGAGCCACCGGCGCGGCGCTCGCCCCAGAGGGGAAGAGGGTTTTCAGCAAGTGCGGCGCTCCGCCGAGGCTTCTCTCGTGCTTTTGCTATTATTTATCGTCTTGTAAAGAAGCACTGCTAATGTGGGCGCTTTAAAACAACTGTCTTGTCCTACCTTTCATCTTCAAAAGGGCTCTAAAGGCAGTCGTTCAGATTTATTATTTTTTGTCCTGAAGGCAACTCGTTCTCGAAACCCGCTGCTAATAATTATCAGCCCGGCAATACACATCCACCCGCCCCACCTCGTTCACTGTGAAAATGAAGTTTTTCAGTATTTTACAGAAATTGCGCAGACGACAAGAAGGTAGAAAAGAAGTAGCGATGATTGAATCTTCTCTTCCCCCGCGCCCCCCCCCCCCCGAAATGAGACAAGTTTCTATTTACTTGTTTTGAGATGTGGTTTCGACGCAAAGCATATTTCCCCGCAGACACAGGACGGTGAGCTAAGCTACCGCATGTTTTGCTGAAGCGGAAAAAGGAGGGACGCGGTCCTTTCGTGCAACACCGTCCGGCTCACGTCGTATGGGAAAAGTACAGCATGTAGTGGAGCTTTGGAAAAAAGCACAAACTTTCCACCTTTCTCCCAGCCCTGTCAGCTCTGCGCCTTCGGTTTGCATGGACAGAGTCTGGGAATCCACAGAAATATTGGCAGCCGTCCCCTCCCCGTATTTATCCCCTATTATTTACGGACAAGGTTCTTTCTTAAAACATAAAAAAAACACCCTTTTTTTTTTCTGTTCAACCTGGCAGTCCTCCCTTTTGCCGCGCAGTCCACAGCGAGTAGGATGTCTCAGAGCCCGCATGCAGAAAGCTAATTACAGAACCAGGGAAGAGCTCAGCATAACATTTCTTTACACGAACTGTCTGTTTAGCAATATGTAGCCTCTTGATGCTTGTTATTACTAATGTAGATCCGGCTACTCTCGTCAGAGCAGCATTTAAAGCCGTGCAGGCTCTTTTCCATCCGACACCAACACGTATTCCCGTTTAGGCAATACACAACTTCACTGTCTTTTACTGAAGACTCATGGCTGGCATTTCTTTCCCCACTCAAGCCTAGGAACAGGTGTTTTAACCATCAGATTTTAAAATCATGTATTGTTTTTGTGTGAATGCCCTTCATATAACCCTAGTTTAGGGTTAAACTTCAAACTACGCTTTTTGAATGTTCCCTATATCAATTCTGTTAGGCTTCAAATTGTGTTTTTGACCATCTGAAAGGACAAATTTAATATAAACTGCTCTCTAACAGCTTTAAAAGTGCAAAACTAGCAATAGTTTTAACAAGATTTACTGTCTAGAAACTAATTCTTATAAATCAGGCATAATATAGGACTAGGCAGCATCCGATGTACTGGTAACTTTCAGACATTTACATGAATCCTGTGGCTGTAGTAACTGAAGTGTTTGTGAGACTTGCATACCTTATTTGCATGTTTTCTCTCCACCTGATTAAATAAATGATAAACAGATAATTTCAAAAGTTTTGTTTGTTTGGGTTTTGTTTGCTTTGCTTTGTTTTACATGTATGCATTTATAAAGGGCCAGCCCTGGCAAAAGCTTTGGCAGGTTAATTAGAATGGTATCACGGAGTAAAGCTTTGTGTATACTTTAAACATTTTCAGAAGTGTCTCTGAATGTGTTCTAACTTTTTTAGAGAGGATGTAATTAGGTCTGAACTACGGTTAAATAAATCCAATCTCATTACCATGATTTGTGCTACTGATGGTCTAGGTCCTACAGTCTTTTGTCAAACAACAATCAGTGGAAGATGACTAAATAATTTTTAAAGAGAAATTTTTTATTTTGGCTTTTTTACTGTCACTAACAATTAAACAGGAAAGTAAGACAGACTCTTGTTCCGGCTCAGGTTCACTGCTTATCTGACCTACATATTGCTGCACTATTTGGTTTACAGATAGTCTAAATGCACTTTTAGATGCAGACAGAAAAATTTTTTGATAGGCCATTTCAAGAATTCGCATTGTTCTTAGATTTTACACTTCTTGAAACAAATAATTTTTATTTACAAAAAGTCAATAATAAGCTGCCAACTAATGTAATCTCCTAAATTAAATTGAAGTGAGAGTTTGTTCAGAACTAATCATCATGAAAAAAAAGAGTTTATGGCTATAATAATTTTGGAATGGTTTTACTTCTTCACTGATTGTGCAGACTGAGGTAGAAGTGAGTTTTCACCTTAACAGATGAATTTGCACCAGAAAACCGAGTAAGCTGTTTTCAACCCAGCACAGCCCTGTTTGTGTAAGCAACACTTCAGGCAGACATGATTAGTAGTTTTGGTAAGTGATCATTCCTCTGCAACACAAGTCCCCAGACATCTTCGAAAAATGACAGTTCAAGGTCTTTAGTTACTGTCCTGCAGAGCAAAAAAAAAAAAAAGGGAGGAATAAAGAATTGATTGCAAATACCTAGAGCTACATGCGTGAAAGACACTTCTCAGTGTCCACAGTCAGTGCCAAGAGAAGTGCAACGCTCTGCGCTCGAAAGAACATTACCAGGTTCAGGGGAAAAGGGTTAAACTTTCTGAAACTATGTCAATGCTGCAGGTTCTGAGCGGGCAAGGATCCAGGCTTTCTGAATGAATGTAGACTCAATTACTTTGAACTCTCTTGTTCTGTACATTCCTATTCGCTTAGTAGTGCTATGCCCATTAGGGGAGACAGGAGAAAACAAGAACAAATGTCAAGTCCCAGGCAGTTGGGAGCTTGGCAGTGGAGGAGCAGAGCACTGCCTTGTGGGAGTGGGGTTGGGAGCAAAGGAGTTCAGCAGAAGGGCCAGAATGGAGACAGGCTCTCTGGTTTCCTAACTCATGGCCCTACAAGCCATACCTCTTAGGAAAGGTACTTGTGTCTCACTGTCCTGCTGGGAGGAGTAGGGCCAGGGTTACAGGGACCTGCACGTGTTGTTTGGAGGTGTAGGGAAGGACAGGAAAGACATGGTCAAGTTGTTTCATAACGATGAGGTGAGGGAAAACCAAGGACCTCAGCTGAACTAAGCCAGGCTTGAAAGCCACAGGAAGATGTCTGATTATAATTTCAGGAGCTTCTAGCACATGGAGAGGCCTGCTCTGATTCAGTAAATACCCACCTCATTTTTTCATGTAAATTTACTAGAGAAGTGGGCATGAACTTTCTTCTTGCAAAATAGTAGCTATCTGTACTTTTGGCCATTCATTAGACTCCATCTCCCCCAAGGAAGAAATGGTTTATCTTTTTAGTGCTAACTTTCAAAAGAGAGCCAGCATAATCCTTTTACTTTAAGAAGGTCATTATTTCTCTCGTGCTAACTTTCCTCTGAAGACAGGATTGCAGCAGCCACGAAGTGCCATCTTAACTCATGACAGGCTTTGCGAATGCCACTCGCGCTATATAATCCAGCACCACCACACCGAGGAATGTAGCTGGGTGACTTTCTGTTAAAGCAAATGTGGGAAATCACAAAATGACAGTCTATTCCTGTGCACCTTTATCTCTTGCTCTTTCAGGATTAGCTTACAGAGCTGTTCCCTTTGCTTATGAAAGGCAAGCCCAGTTCCCATTTTTCATTTCACTTTACCAGAAATACTGTGATAGACCATATGGAGAGAATGATATTCCTGTTGAAATAACAAAATGGAACTCCTTAATTATTTCAGCCTGGCATTTGAGTAAAAACACATTTCATCTTGACTTCTTTCCCCTCTTGACATTTCAGTAGTCATCCTGTTCCACCTCTGCTTTAGTATGCAAAGCCTTACAATCAGGAAAATATCTCTAGTTCCCCTCAGACAAGGCTTTGTTTTTGAAAGATGTATGGGAAGTGAGATTTCGTTTTGCCAACCCCCCTGTGTACTCTAGAGGACACTTGTGTCAAACCTTCCCATTTCCAGTGGAATTCCTCAAACTTTCTTTGCTCCTCTGCTGGGAGTGAAGTGTGTACCTTCCTGAACTAGCTTTGCATTTTTGTTAATGGAATTGAATTGGTACATCATATCAGGTAGAAACCTTCTCAACAGAGTGACTCCAGAACTGGATTTGACAGTTTTTTAGGATATAAACACTATAAAAAACATGAGAAAAGTAATTATTCCTTTATTCTACAGGCTCAGTGAGAGCCACCATTGCAAAACTTGGTACAGTCTTATAAAAGGAGAGGTGTACACAAGGTTTTATTTCACACAGTTAAAAATTAAGCAAACTTTTAAAGTTATGTCTGAAATTTGTTGAGATTAAGCACGCAAAATACAGTTGTACTTGTGGTTTGTTTTTATCCTTTAGCTAAACATATTTTTCTTCCACTGTAAGATGAGTAAGTTAAAATAGCAGTGAAGGTTTGTGACAACTTAATAAAAGTACGTAAAGTTACCCACAAACAACCTTTGAAGAAACTTTTTTGCAGCAACAGGTAAAGATCCTACCATGTCTGCATTTTCTGTGTTTTGACCTGAGTCAGTCTGCACTGTACAAAGCCTAATTACAGATTAATTATATAAATCTGTCTATGCAGAGGTCTGTTCAAGTATTTTCCCTTAAGTTTAACTTGAGCATGTGTGTATACACTTGCATGCATCAGTCTGATTTGCTATTTATCAAGGCCAGTGCTGACTTGGCGGAACAGATGTTTCAAGATGGAAACTTCAACTGCTCATTACTTGAATTCTTGGATTAAGAATCATCAACCTGACTGCAGGGAACAAGACATCTTACTCAGTAGCTAAACCCAATCTTTAGTTGGATTTTACGAAGTCTTAGCTTCAGGTAAACAGCCTCATATTACTTAGGTGTCAGGTACAGTTCAAATAATTTCAGCCCATCTGACGAGAAAAAAATACAGAAAAATAATTTATTGTTACCAGGTTTTTTTGGATTTTTTTGACCCCTGTATGTTCAGTGTATGTTTGAACTGGAGGCTGTTTATTACAACAGGTCTTTTTGAGAACAACAGGTCACTGACTCAGCTTTGGGAGATGAGTCTTTCCTGTATTTTCATCTGTTGTCATACAGCTCCTCATCTCTGACTTGTTGCACGGAAGGGCCAGAAATGACAACGACAAGCTCCTTCAGCATGCCATTTAATTATTTATGTACTGTTAGAACAGATGGAAATCTGTAGACAAGATTAATTAAAATGCTAATGTACTTTAAAAATAACATCCACAGTTTTTGCAAAGGTGGTTTGCTCATTACTTGGAAGTTTAGTGGGAGCCATTACCATTCTTTACTTCCATCTTCCCTGTCCAATGAAGAGGCTGCCTGCTTTAAAAGAGCAAATGGTGTTGGCAATGCTTGTTAGCAATCGGTGGTCTTATGTGGTGTTTTAACTACTTGAATATACGAGACAAACCCACATTTTTTACTACTAAAGGAAGCACTTTTTGGCTCCAGAATGTTTATGCTGAGGATCTGTTAACAAACACTAACTGTAAAGCTGCTGTAATTGCGTATTTTGGCTGAAATCTCCTGATTAGAGAAATAACATAGTGGAGAGTGGTTTGGGTCTTGTGAAATACTGGTCTGCCAGGTGGGAGATGGAGCCTATACAGGCTTGGACATGGCAGAGGGGATGGGCTGGCTGGACGAGCTAGGAGGGCCTTAAAGCAATGAGCTGCTGGGTTAACAACCCCTAGGAGCATAATGAGGTCAGGCAATGAATGCTCATTTGGGACTAAATCGTAATGTTGAGAGAAAAAATAATTAGGGGTTGTGGTCAGAAAATTTCCTTCACTTCTTATGCTGTGCCCTTTCAAGTAGGGGAAGAAAGGATAAGCTCCTTAATCAACTGCCTATGAGGTGCTCAGAGAAGATTCTGGGGCCCTTAGAGGCCAATGTCTTCAGGGTGCAGTGTGCTGCTCACTGTGCTCCTGGAGAAGTGCAGAGGCCCTGAAAGACAGCTTTGGCTGTCCAGAGGAGCTAATGAGCCTGGCTACGTAGTTATGTTCCCTGTGGGATCTGAACTGTCCCATTCAGAGAAGTGTAGAAGCCTAAATTGCAGTGTGTCATGAAGTTCTGCCCTTAGGAGTGATGCACAAGAGTTCATGCTATTAGTGCCAATGTCTGCATAACTCCTAAAACTAAGCCATATCTGTACTCAAATAGTCTTGCATCTAGGTTAGGCAAATTTTGCATTAGACAAAGCTGAAATAAACTGCAGGCTGAGTGAGGTGAGCACAGTCCTGAAAGTCTACAATCCCATGGAAGTCAAAACACCTCTTCGTCAAAAGAGCAAGCCCTCGCCTTCTTCCTCTTTAGAGGGCATTTTGTAAAGCAGTTATAATTATAGACACTTAACAGCTGGGAAAAGAACTAGTAACAGCAAATATAACTGATGGCAGTTATTATGGGAAAATAATATGGAGAAAGAAAGATGCCTAAGAAGTCAATGACCTGCATTGAAAAAAACATGTAAAAAGATTCCATGAAATTTATACAATTGTCTGGTTTTAGATAAATTATGTAGAATTGTTGATATGCAAAGGAAGAAAAAAAATGCTAGATATTTCTGTGCTGCATTTGGGGAAAGAGAAGGAAATATATTTGTATCATATAATGACAAAATACTTTTCATTTCGACAGTAATTCAAGAGCATATTAAACCAGCTACTATTTATGGTCTTAGATGAGCATATCTGGAAAACTTCACACCAGGAATTTTAAAAGAGATGGTGAGTGAGCTTTCAGGATTGATATTTAGTAGTTATTTGATTAGACATATTCCAGAATTCTGTTAAGAAAGCTAGAGTTAGAACCAATACTTAGAAAATGACATTAATTTTAACAGCTTAATGTCAGTATGTGAATCTATTAAAATAGATAGTATTATTTATGTCACTCAGTATACTCTAATGAAAAATAAGATTTTGTTGAATTATCTTTAGAGAAAGTTGGTCACAAAATAACAGTTTATGAAAAACACATTTTTGCAAAGTATTTCACCAGATTCAGCTCAAAATTTCTGATTGAAATTCCTAACTAACAAGTTCCAGCTTCTTTTCAAATGGAATATTGCCAGGCTGGTGTATAAGGTCTCGTGCAGGGGCACTGATTAGTTTTAAACAACAAGCTGCTTGCCTTTCTAAAAGAAAATGTAATAGTTGATCTATTTTATTGAAATTAAGTGTGGGGGAAAAATAAACAATGAAGGTGGGAAATCTGTCTACTGTAACAATAAATCCCTAGATTCCTTGTTATGTTGGATGCTTCTAAACTATACATCTTTCAGTAGACATGTAAATGAAGACATAAAAAGGTTCATGGCCTAATTGTGGGGGTTAGCAAGATTCCTCAGATGGCCAAGAAAGGTGTGAATCTTAGGTGTCTAAGCATCTAAATGTAGTGTTGTTATCCTGTAACTCAGGGTCCTTTCACTGAAGGACTCAATCTTTTCCAGCATCCACAGCTCAATTGGGGTGCAATCAGACCCTCACATTTTAGCTGCTGAGCCTGTATGCACTTGCAGTGTCTATTGGAATATTCCTTGTGTAGCCAGAGGAGAGAGCTGTGCCTCAAGATGGAGGCAGGCGCTGCTTCCTTGGAACACCTGAACTTTGGACGGACCATGCAGCAAACTGAGGTGCTCATTTTAAGAATGCAGTTTCCAGTCTTTCATGCTCATGACCCCCTCCTTATGCCTCCTTTTATTTTTTGTTAAAAAATAAAAGATAATAATAAAAAAATGTCCAAGACAAAAACTTGCATACTTGAATAACTAATTTAAACTTGGTACCAGCAAACTTGTTTTTCTCAATTACATTTTAAGGAATCATAGTAGTTCAAGAGCACAAGCTCACAGACTGACAGCTGTTTAGAAGGACTTTTACAGCACACACTTAAGACCTATATGCAGTATAGAACAGAAACTGAAAATGGTTTTTTGAGCTATTGTATAAAGATCTACTGAGGCTGGAGGTTGACTGACTGGAGTTAAATCTAGACAATTTCAATCTTGATCAGACTCCCATGGTGAGGTTGCTTCATTATCATTGTTTGTGGTCTGATGGCTTTTTCTTGTTGGTATTTGTGAATCATTCAGATGCAGCTTACAGAGCATTGATGGCATGTGCAGCACGGCTCAGGAATTCCCAGTTAAAGTAACCAGGTAATGCAGTTTTGTTGCTCTATTTCCATGATCTGTGCAGAGAAGGCACCCTAACTCAAAGGAGCCGAAAGAATTAGGTAGCATCTCCTTTCTGTCTATCTAAACGGTCTGTCCTTGGGGTGGAAAACCCCCAACAATTGGAAGGAACCAGCTTTTCTGCAATCAGAAACAGCTGCTGCAGCAGCAGAAGCAGGATTTTCAGTCAGTCAGATGCTATTGATATTATCGCTTGCTTAATAATAAGGGTATAACTCAGGTGACCATTACCATTTTTCCAAATACCCTGGTAACTCAATTCACTTGTTTTGAATAGAAGTTTAGGAATGAACAAGTAATTTCAAAAAACTCTCAATAGCAAGTACTGATTTTCTATGCATCTGCCTTAAGACTAAGTGAGGTTTGACCTCACTTAATGTGTGAAGATACATTAAACATCTTTCCATAAATGAGCTGGCTAATTGGAGGCTTGTCAGGAGGGATAACAGCAGAGACTACAAAAACATACCTCAGGTTGCAGTAGAAGGGTGAGTCAGGAGTTGGAAAGATGCTTCCCAAGAAAACTTACAAAGGTGTGCATGATTTTTCAACCCAGTTGTTCCATAGAAGAGGATTTACAGTCCACACCTAACATTTTGTGATGAAAGTGTTTAAAATGATGATCATCAAAACACCAGAAATCAGAGAACGTATCTGAACTCACTACTGAAGCTAAAAACTCATCAGAATATCTGTCGTGTTTAGTGGCCGTCACAAGCTCAGTATAACAAAGATGAACGAACCAAAAGCTGCCAACCTCAGAGACTTCAGTCCTCCCCTACGAGGAAGATAAGCTGATCAGCCTCAATAAAATGTGGCTGTACATGAGTCCTATCTCCTGTTCACTTGGGGGCTTACAGAATTGGTGACAACATTCATCTTGCTGGATGAGGAAATATCTGCATTTCTAACTGCATAGTGTAATGAAAAGACACAGCTGAGTCCCCCTTCGAGGTTTCTGTTTGCCTCATGAGGAACACATTCCATCAAGGAAGCAACTGCCTGCCTCCACAGAGTTTGTTTAGTTTTATGTACTCTAGGTAAAGCATAGCTAGAAAATGACAGATTTTCCAACCCTGCAACAATCTAGGAATAAGATGATAGGTAAAAAATGACAGTGGCTATCATTGATGGCTCAAATGTCTGTTCGCAGTAGGGACTTAGAAGTGACATACATCTATCAGAATGCAGGCACACAGAAATATCTCTCTTCTCAAATAAGTCAAATAAGATGTTCATTAAAAAGTCAAATCAGATGTTACAGAAGAGGAAATATCTAAAGACATAGGACAGTGTTACTTATCTTACCCTAATTTTGCTAACTATACTATTCCCAGGAGCTGCAGATGCATTTGAAGTCCTTTAGAATGTTTTAAATTTCTCAGACATATATTAAGTAATAGATTATGGTAAATAATATTCAACATAGTTAAACAGTTAGTTAATACAAAGTTACTTTCCTCCCCTCATTATTTCTTGCCTTTTTGTAAATATTAGATCCTGATTATCAGAAATAAATAATTTTTCAGGGTGAAAAACGTAAACCAGTTTGTTAACATATTGGTACTCATAGGTTCAGCTTCAAGTGTCAGATTATTTTCTATAAAACATGCTGGAACACATTAATCAGTACAATATTTAATACAGTTTTATTCTGCACCTAGTTTAATATGAATTTATTTAGGTAATAAAGGATACTGTCTTTTAAAATGAGACATTAAATTTACAGCTGTAAGTTACAACTTGCTTAGCTAGTTTCCACTAATATTTTTCAAAAGTTTTTTTCCATAATTTGTTTTTGAAAATGCTTAATTATTAAAAAAAGAAAATAAATAAAAAAATAAATGCTTTCAGAACAAGAGATGAACTTAAAAACCTTTCTCTGTTTTAATGATGCTTTGTTAGCTTTTTTTTTTTAAATAGAACAGCTCTAGATTAAAAAAAAAAAAAAAATGTTTTAGGATGTTCACATTTGACCTGTAAGTAGTATTCTTGCTGGGTGACTTAATGGAAGTTTGGTGTATGCCTATTGTGTTGTGGTGTGGAAAAGTGCTGTTCATGAATGTACAGCTCATTTCAAACGCGTTTACCGGACCGGTTCACAACATGCTTAGTTAAGCTACAGAGCCCGCTTACGCACGAACTCGGAGGTAATGTGGCAAGTGGGATGAGGCAAGACTTCAACAACATGTCTTAATCCCTGTGCTGCCTGAAAGATATAAATAAGATAAAGGAGAGGAAAAGTTGATTCAATCTTTTAACAAAACAAGGCTTCTTTCTCTCTAGTTTGCATATTGATAACTTTGTAGAGAAACAAATCTTCTTTTAATGATTAGAAAACCTTGTTTCTGTGCACTTCAAGAGTAGGGCCTAATGATCATAAATCTGGCACACGGTATTGGGAACAAAGCACCGTAAGATACAACATAACTACATGTAATGTGGAAAAAAAAAAAAAATCTGCATTTTAGTGCATAGGAGAAACAGACTAGTTTTAAAACAAGCATTTAGTCAGGACCAGAATAAACATCTTGTTCTACATGTTTTAAAGTGTTTTACCATGCAGTATTACAGTTTTTCAAATTTTAAGTTATGCATTGATATGACTTCACTAACAAATGAAGGAAAAGTGGAAGGGACAAAGAAATTACCTCTCTTCCTTCTGCTTCGTGTTCGTGCTTTCCTTTTGCTTCACATGCCAGACCATGTGAATAGAGCAGGTTGCAAATGCACAAACTTGTCTTTCATCAATACCATCTGCATCCATCACAGCTGTTTTATATCTTAGGTTAAAACAACTATTTGAAGATAGTGAAATTCACCTATGAGCTAATTAATCTGTGAGCTAATTAATCAGAGTAGGTTAGACCAGATTGGTCCACTGTGTTCTATCAACAGAAGCTTTTGCAATGATCCATTGCAGCACTTCCAATCCAGGCGACGATATTTATAGTATGAAGCAGTAGCAATAAACTTTCCTGGTATCTAATTTAAGAATATCAAAACCAGTTCAATGTTCTTCCCAAGGACATTGTGGTGCTATTAAACTAGTCTCATGTCAGTATTTTTTCGAAAATATCACACTGAGACACAAGGGTATGCAATGCCCACTTCCCTCTGCTCTGAATATGGGAACGAAAACAGTGCTCACAGAAAGCTAAGTAATAACTAAATAACCAAAGAAGTTGCATGTTCACACTGAATTATGTTACTTAAGGAATCCCCCTCTACAATTAGTTGAACATTAAAACATTGTATTTTTTAAATATCCACCCTCCATCAAATGTTGTGGCCTTAATTTGTTTTATTGGATTAAATGCACCTGGCAACATACAGCTGAAAAGTTCTACCCTTGGCAAAGTCAAGTAGACACAGTATTCATACTCTCTAATAGTGGCCAAAGCTTTCTTACTAATTCATAGAATCAGGTGCTTAAGAACAGGATAAATAAAAACCAGAAAAGTGGTATTTTTAAAGTAGATGTCAGAAAATGAAGAAGGAAGAGGTGTATATAAAGGTCAGTATTGTAACTGTACTGAGGAGCTTTATGCAGTCTATAGAAGGTGCCTCAAGTCAATAAACTGGAAACTCTGAATGTTGTCTAGGCAGTTTCTTTCCAAAACTGAGGGTCACTCCTTTCTTCAGAAATGTCCCTATTATCATCTTACCCAAAGGGAACTTTTGTGAATACTCAGCAGGGGTGACCACATTAAATCCTTTCTCTCACCTGAGGAAAATGGTACATATTCAGTTTCTTATGGAAGCTGTATAACAGTTATAAGTTATAAGCTTTATAGCTTAAAGCTGTTAAGCCAATAGCCATGCCAGATTTGTTCAGATGGAGTTCCAGTTTTTGCTCCAATAAATCCACGTTCAGGATCACACTTGTTCCTGTTCCAAACCCAACAACTGGTGTTTCATAAGAGTGAAGCAATGTTAGAGCTGCTGTCTCCCTGTGTAGGGTAGGACTTCGCACTGTCATGACTAGAACAAGACAAGGTGATTCCTGAGAATGCCAGCACATCTCTACTTTTGGTACATTTTCAGAAATTACATAAAACTGATAAAAACATGGAAAACCTCTTACATGAAAGAATAACAGCAAACAAAGTTGAGAAGGTGGATCAGGTAACCCTGTTTCCAGAAACATCCAGTGAATCTGGAAGCCTGCTTATCAAAGACACTGTATATTTTGATGAAAATCAGGATTTACATTTAAATCAGTAAATGTGGTGGTGTTGGACCATGGGGAGTTTTGTATCTTTCTGTCATGAATCTGACAATTCTTGGAGCCAGTACAGTAGATCAGAGAAGTCATCAGATCAGTTCAAGTATAACATGAAGATCATGTAATAAAGTAGAGTAATATATTTTAAAATAAAACTAATTTCAATATACTTTATTGGTATCTAACTCATTACCAGAAGCACCTTAAAACATGGATGTTCACAGAAAAATATTTTGCCTTGTATTAAAAGTAATCAAACCCAAATAATTTAACTTTTAATGTTAAAAAGGTATATGTATTTATATACAATATTTCAGTTTACAGCTACAAAATAAGAGTGTATTATGAAAATTTCTTGATATTGCTGCAGCTGGAAACGTAAGAAATTTACATTGTTTATTTGTTTGTAATTTCACATAGTTTAATGGATTGAAAATATTCTGTACGGATTGAAAATGTACTTGTTTTTAAGTCACTCAGTTATCTCAGAATTACTATCATGGTGTAAATCTATTTGCAAAGGTTTCAGCTGGCCCAGATGTGAAACGGTGCGTCAGAATGAAAAACCGCTATATTTCATAGGATTGGGTATTTGGCTTTCTTGGACAAGAGATCTAATCAGCTCACTCAGGTTTCCCTAAGGGAGGTTTCAGACAGTCTCCATTGTGTAGGAGGGCACCCTGGCTGAGCACAGAGATTAGCCTGCAGAGATTTTATGGGGTTGAGAAAGAAAGGTAAGCTCCCTCCTGCTGCTGGTAAACACTGTTATTGTTCTCCATTCTCTGCTGAATGGCACAAATGCAATTCTGCAACGTTAATTACTGCAATAATGAAAGAAATGACACAAAATGACAAGGAATGTGCTAATTCAGTAAGACTCCAGTCATTGACATATTAGTCCCTTTATTGCTTGTTGTTACTTTCAGGCACGTACTCTTTTACTCATAAATACTGAGTAAATTCTGGGGACTTAGTATTCAAATAATAAATTAGTAAATCAAAGATTAATGTGAAAGAAGTGGTGGCCAATGATCTTTTAGAAGCTGTCTGGTCAGTACCTGAACACAGAACATGTCTGATGAAGTATATGAAAAATAGGACTTAGCCATCCTTGTAGGACTTGCAAACTGCTTCCTTTTCAAGGTCCAAAAATGAAGACTTGCTAAACGTTATTCATATGCTAACCAGGAAGGAAAAGGTGGCAAGTGAATAGGCTGCACCAATATATTGTATTTTCCCCCTGCTTAGACCTCCCACAGTACCACAAAGGAGATGAGTGATATTAATTTTTTTGTGAACGTCTTACATGTAGCTGTGAATGACAATGTGTGAATCTGTGTTTACACTTCTTGGAAACCACAGTCCTGTGAAACAGAGTGACAGGTCTCCTGTATCCATGGCCCTGTACCGGCAACAGGGAGCACAAGAAAGCTTGGGCACATAATCAACCCTCTCTCAAGGTCTCAGAGAGAATTCAGTGGGAATATTTTCAACTCTTTCTTCTAAAATGAACACTGCACGTAGGTAACAATCCTGTTTAAAACCCACATACACACTGCAAATGTAAATTCCCTTGTAGAAGTCATTATTATTACCTAATAATAAAACACAAAGAAACAAATTCTTCTAAACAACTGAATAAGAAAGCAAGTCTTGCATGCCACAATATGTATCTCTAAAATCATGAGAAACAGGACCACTAGGAATTGCTAACAGTTTCAGCTGCAACATGAATAATCTAAGTAATCCTTTTTCTATTGAACCAAAAGGAAAAATGAAAAGACTTTCATTGAAATACAGTCATAAATTCCATCCATAAGACTTTTCCTGCAATTAAGTTACATTTACTGATCCACTACTCCCTTAAAAGGAGCATTAAACACAAAGACTTCAATTATTCATGGTCAAACAAAGTTGATTCTATTGCTACAGTCAAAGCGGCATTCTCTTTTACTGTGGTTATTTCTGTAGTATCTTCAAAAAGGGCACATAGTCTGTGAAAACATTAAGTTTTTGAGTAAAAGCTATTTCCATGATCAATCCTAACTTCTTACATTTAATACTTCTGCCATTTGCTCCTTTCATGAGGATGAAATTTGCTGGGAGCTTTTGTCCCCTTCATCCTTTAAAGGGTAAGCTGATTGAAATACACCATTTTTTAAACCTAGTTTAAACGTCCTGAGAAAAAGAAGCCTTTCTCTCTCTAAAAGAAAAATCAAGAAACAAAAACCACAGGTATTTATTGTTACGGAAAACTTATTAGTGAGGAAAGAAACACAGGGAACTCCACAAAATTAACTCTGTGGAAGAAAGTTTGTGCTTCTTGTGCTGTCAGCAGAGGGCTTAAAAGAGCTGCAGAGGGTCTAACACCTATGAAGAGCTGTACCTCCTTCTTCTACTGCTAAAAGCTTCTGCAGTACTCACCACTCGCTCTTCCACAATTCCCAAGTGCTGTCCGTTTCCGCTCATGATGCCATCCCCCAAGAGTTGGCACCCTCTGCTGCTGCCAATTGCTGCCCAGCTTCAGTCTGAAATACCCTAAGTGTAACTGCCTTAATTAAGCTGCGGAAGCATGCGTTTTAAAGGTCAAGAGTTCCCAATCAATCCTAGGAATTTAAGAAGGGGATAATATTGCTGAGAGACCCCAAGCAAAACTTGATCTTCTAGAGATACTTGTTTCATTTTCAAAGGTCGAGAATGAATACAGATTCTCGATATTCTCTGGTATAAGAAAATACCAGGGATACATTTCTTTGACTCAGTAAGAAGTCTGGCATATGATCTGTTAAATGTAATGTTAACAGGGAGAGAAATGCTTTCCTCAGTAGACCTCCCTAATAAGCACAACCCTGAAAGATGACAGGATGTTACAGACTCAAACTGTTGTGTATAAATCTGTTTTCATGTAAATGTGCTACAGGTTGACAACTGATTGAGACACATATACATAATAACATAAATACTTCTTCAAAAGGTAGTAATTTGTTTCTACAATGTCACGCTCTCTGAGTCACATCTTTCAAAGATGTGGAAGTTAATGAATGCCTACCAGGAGTAAAAGAATTCTGTCTGACCATCTTGCAGATGTCAGAGGTTTAATAGATTTAACTGTTCATCTTTTTTGCTGGAACTAGGTATCATAAAAAAGTATCATATGTAAGAGGTAGGAAATTGTATCCCAGTGACAGTGACAAATTCTCAATTGATATCTGAATTCTGAGCTGTTCCTCTTTTGAAAGGCTTCATTGCTAATTTGTACAGAAAGTCTTGAACAGAATGAAGACTACGAATCCAAAAGGCATATTGTTTCTTTGTACAGTAAATATTTAGAAACTACAGTGCCAGTAAATTACAACCACAGGATTCAGCAGTAAGCCTTAAAAGTTTGGGTCTTCATTAAAAAAAGCAATTATATTTTCAATTTTTTCCTCAAACAAGAGATTACCTTGATGCACTACAGCTTCTTGGCTTCAGACAAGGGACAGAAAGGTGAGAAAGCAATTACAGTGTTAAAAATCCCCTAAAACCCTAACCTGTTCTAAAGCATTGTCTTTCTTTCTTTCTTTCCTGTTCAACCCATGTATTTATGAAACTTATCACTTAAGTAACACCTACTTAATGTACCAAGAAATGTAATAGCAGATAGAGATTTTTTTTGGCTTTGCTCCTTTTGGTTTGAAAAAGAGGAACTGAAGATGATTATGTGGGTTGGGCACTTCAGTCACAAGTTGCTTACATGCATGACTACCCTTCAAAATTTCTCTTTACTTCATTATTTTTGACTCACACATCATTGACACAAGACCTGTGACAATAGAAGACTCCAAAGACCATGAAGAAGAATTTTGGAATAATTCATTTGACAACTGTGTTTGTGGGAAAGAACATCAGTAAAAGTGCTGTACAGGTACTGCAACTGAGCCTTTTCATTACATGAAGAGCAAAAAGCTTCATTAATATTTGCTGTAGGGCATCTCACGTTTGAATAGTCATATTTAAGTGACATTCTAGCTTTCTCATGAGAAGCTTAGAAGGCCTCCTCCTAGATAATTAATAATAGCCTTGCAGTCTAGTGAAGAATCACAGGAAAAATACAGTCTTCAACTAAAAAATCCCCAACATATTGAGGAGATTTACACAAGGACCACACATATTACAAGAATTTACCAACAGCATAGTCTGTTATCAGTATATTCTAATAAATTATTTTTATTTTTGCACATTTAAAGATGGACCTTGTTAATAATTACAAAAAAGCCCTAAACCCCACAACCCTTTGGCAGAATAAGTCACTTTGTCATTTGAAGAACTGTTTAAATATGAACAAAATTTCTCCACAAAATGAGCCTAATTTTCTGTCAGCCTTCTTAGAAAATCAGGTTGCTTGAAGGACACAGAAATTTATAATGCACGAAGAGTAAAAATGTTCTTGTGTATTGCATTTCCATGGAAGAATTACACAGAATTTTGCCTTTTGGATGGTACAAAGTAAGTTAATATCACTATCTGATATCAGATTATTTAGGAATAACACCACATAGTAATTTAATTGGAATTCTAGTCATCAAAAATGAATTTCAAAAAATTCAAAAAATTGAAAATCAGTCATCTAGTCCATTTCAAAGTCAGGTCCACTTATACCAGTTTGCTCAGGAGTTTGCTGAGTTCTGAACCTCTCCAAGGATGAAGATTCCACCACTTCTCTAGGCAACCTGCTCCAGTATTTGACCATCCTTACAGTAAATGCATTTTTCACAATAGCTAATTGAGTTTTCTAGTGCTCCATCTGGTGTCCATTGTCTCTTATGCTATTGCTGTGTACCTCTGAGCTCAGAGTCAAGCTCTGTTGTATCCATCCCATTTGGTAGCTGGAGATTACAAGTTCCTCCTGTAACTCCTCTAATATTAATGCTGTACAAATCCACTTCTTTCCAACTCCCCTCCACTTCTTTCCAACTCCCCTTCTACATCAGATGCTTCAGCCCCTGACCATCTTGGTGCACCTCTGCTGGACTCACTGAAATGTCAGTGCCTTTCTTGAACAAGCCCAAAACTGGATGCAAGACTCCAGATGTGTCCTCCCATGTGTCAAACAGAAGGGAAGGATCCCTTCCCTGCATCTGCTGGTTATCCTGTTGTTAATAACCACCCAGGATGTGGCTGGCTGGCACATTACTGACTCATATGTCATTTGTTGTCCACTGGGACCTTAAGGTCTGTTTCTGTCAAGCTGCTTTGCAGCAGTAATGGCATATAGGATTATTAAATCCTGGATGTGGGGCTGCAATTGCTGTTGTTGAACTTCATACAGTTCTTGTTGACCCAATTTCTAGACTGTTGAGACCCTCTGAGACCTTTCCTTCCAGTGTATAGACTACTCCCTCAAATCTGGTATTGCCTGTGAACTTGCCAAGGGATGATTCTATTCCAGTAGGACATGGCATTGTTGATCATGCTTTGTTCAGGTGTGTGTGTCACCCATCTTAGTATGCATCTCACCAATTTGTCTATAAAGATACCACAGGAAAACAAATTGCCTGTACTTAAGATTCCAAATAGTATCTCCCCTAGAACAGTTCACAGTCCTTCTAGATGATACAATTTATTAATTATTCATTGGTAACAGACTAACAGAATAGTTTGCAAAGTTCAGTTAGGAACTGAATCATATAAAGCATCTATTACAATCTACAAAATTAGTATCTGCATGTGGGAGCTGTTTCATAGGAAATAAAAGTTAAGGATTCTAGTCACATAAAAATATATGTTAGATAAAACCCAGACTTCAGGAAACCTTATCCAGAAATGACTGTACTGGAGGTTTGTGAGCCCAAAAGTTTGTGTGATTTCTTCTCCAGTGAACAGCAATTAGTCTAATAAAAGATTATCACCTCTGTCTCCACACTTGGCCTCCCTCACTCACAGATTGATAATTTGAAACCTGTCATGCACAGTTGCCAGCATTTTTACCTTGGTATCTCAGAACAAGAAAAGGAAAAAAAAAAGGAAACTGACTGAAGCTTTCCTGGAGCAGAGGAAGTATTACTGTGCTTCAACTGCTTGGAAAAAGAAAAGTGTATCTGGGAATCATGAGTTTAATATAGCTCACTATTATATAATAAATAATGATTGTTCATGTTCAGGTTAGTAAAAATAATCCATTTAAAAACTATTGTCAAGAAAAAAGGTAAGAAGAAGAATAAGAATAATAAGAAGCAGCAGCTTTCTCAAATGAAATCTGAGCAATATTTTCAGTATGCAGTACTTAAAAGATCTATACTTATAGAAGTTATACATAGAAACGAACCATATGCAGTTAAGAATGCTTTTGTATAATCACAATAGATGGTGGAATGGAATAAAAAAGCAGAATGTGTTCTTGGACTTTGGCCCATTTTCATACAATTAAATATGGTAAGTTACCCATTGCCCCATTACACACTACAGTCCTCAACCATCATGGTTCTATTTTTGTTATTACATTGATGTAACTATTCTACTGACTAGCCCAGTAAGTATTAGTGGGGATAATCAAGATGTATTTTATTGTTTCTTTAAAGTATTTTTAATGCCTGTTTGGTTATACAAATGACATCAAGCGATAAACTACAAATCAAGGCCAGTAAGAATTTTTTTTTCCAGCTGAAATGAGTTTCCTTCATAGAAAGAACGATATAGTTTGATATTAATGCATATATATTTTGAAAATTTCCATTAGCCAGAATAGTTGCAAGGAATGTGGCATGAAACACAGGGTCCAGGAAAAACAATACAAAAAGGCTGAAACATGCATTAATTTGAACACTCTGAATAACACGTCCTTTAACTGCCAGATGTAAATAAACACTAGTGTTTATTTATCTTTTGAAATTCAAATAAATGTTAGTAAATTTGTTGCATGCATCATTTTCACACATTTTATTCACATGACAGATTTAAAAAATATTTTATGAAGCATAAGACTATTTGACAGTTAAAAAATAAACAGTTAAAACCAAAATAGTTGTTTGCTTTTACAGTAAAATGGGTATCATTATGATGAAAATAACTATCTTTAATGAAAAGCTCCCCAAAGGATTATTTTGAATAATTTTGGAAAAATGCTATGGTGATGTTTTCTTCTGCAGTTGCTTGTACCATACAGGTGCCTCTTTATTTGTCTGTAAAAAAAAAAATTTTTAGTTGTGAGACAGTGAACAGAAGAAAAACATGCAATCTACACAATTTAAACAATCTACACAAGTCTCCCTACTTCCTAGGTAGTTCACAGTTGAATTCTTTGCTAAAATGCAAATATCAAAAACAAGACTATGCATTTGAAGTTACTATTACGACATACCAGTATTAAAATCTCCCTACTTCCAGGTTATAAAAAACAGACTACATGGTGAAAATGAAATAATTTTTAAAAAAATACCTGTCACAATAAAAACAATCACCAAGTGTGCCATAAATAAGTTTCATTGAAATGACATCATCTGTGTTTTCCAGCTGAGAAAGGAATGGATCTTGGAAAAGAAATCTTAGGTGTGCCAAAAGTGACCACACTTTAAGCAGAAATATAGTTCTTAAAAATTTTAACTGAAAATAAAAAATCTAGTAGTTTTCTAACTCTGTAGAAGGTATTTTAATTGCAGAGAATTATCCTGTGAGCAACTTTTCCTTGCCTTCATAATCCTGTGGTTTACTGCTACACAGTCAGGATTTCTTGTGTCAAATTCAGTGGTGGTTTGTATAAAATAAAATACTTTAAGTTTTAATAGAGATAAACGTAATCAAGTGGAGGTGAAACAAGGTAAGGACTATTCTGCTTCCAGGGTTGGGTATAATCATTTGAGTTAGCAAGCACTGTCTCAGTCTGTTGTCCCTAAACTTGTTCCTTTCTAGTTTCCTTTTCTGACTGCTCTCTATTCATTCTTTCCTCCAAGATGTAAAAAGCATTCAATTTAAAATCTACTTTATTAATTCTGAAGATTTCATTTACAAAACCAAATCTGCTCTATTTGTGCAAGCTTTTAGAATTCTAGAAACTGACCTAAACTGGCAGGATTTTCACAGGACTACTGATTTCTCTTTCTATCTGAGAAGAAAACCTGGGCCATCTGTCAATTTTCAGTTCCCTACTCCAACGTCTGCAAAGGCTACGAGGTTTTCACAGAAAAATTGCTTACAATTTCTTAATGTAAATGCAGTTTTTCTGGATTCCTACACAGTTTCTATATCCCTAAGTAAGACAGGGCACATTACGCACTGAAACCCCAGATCATCTACACAAAATGTTTGCTTTTGTTTTGGATCATTGAATAGCTCCATCAAAACCAAAGTTTGGGCAGTATGATTTAGCACTACCGAAAGGACTGTGTATGAGACAGCACTGGATAAGCCTATGCAAGCAAAATTTGAAATCCTAAAATCCCCCAATGTCCTCACATCATGTCCCCGAGATGCTACCACTTCCTACTTTCTGTGTTTAAACCCAGTAGATGGTGTGGTACACTGCAAACCTCATATTGTTTAAGACACTGTATTTTGACGTCTCCACCAGGAAAAAAAGAAAAAAAGACAGAAGAATAAAAAAGATTTCTCTTTGGATCAAATCAGCACATACGGTATGCAGTGTCGATACACCAAGTCCATCCCAGTGAAAGGTAGCTTTATGAAGTTTGTAAAAGAGTCATGATTTCTTTTGTGATTCAGCACTGCAACTTGGCTGTCTTGAATCTATCAGTTCAGACACAGTCACAGTCACAGTCAGAAACTTCTAAAATATCTTCATGAAGCTTTCCAATACTAGAGGCACTAAATCTGAAGTGGGCCACTTCAAATATTAAAATCCAAGCTTTTAGTTTCTGAAGGAATAAAACAGGGTTTTATAATGGTTTTATAACATCAATCTTCCTTCGCAACAGCAGTGATATCAATACTGGTGTTCTATTTTTTATATATAGATACATGTACCCATACATATTAATATACATCAATTTAAGTATGAAAAAATACACCTGTTTCCTCACTCCTGCTTCTCAATATAGATATGCACAAACTCCACTTATACACAATCACGGTAGATTTGAAATAGTACACATGGTCTGTGAATCCCTACAACTATTAGAATCTTGCTAGCCACTCAGTTTTGTAATACAACAATGATATTTTAAAAATAAAGACCTGGCTTGCTGTGAACTTAAGATACAGAAACATACCAAACAGCTAAAAAAAAAATCACAAACTCTAATTTTTCTTCTCAACATTGACTGTTTCCACAAAGAGCTGAATTTATTATACATCTCCCTAAAGGATGAATACACATTTTTCTTTTTAAGCAATGAGGAGAACCATCAGAAGTTTTGGCACATACTCTTATTATTGTACTTACAAATAATGTTGGCTTAGGTGTAAATATATTTTCTTCTTCATGTTCTGGCAGCAGTTTTACCAAAGGGTTTGATTTTTTTCCACTTTTTACATCAATATGAGACTGAGGTAGATTTTGTTCATAGTATTTACTATGTAGAGTAATAATAATCTGCTTCATTGTGGCTAGTTCCTATAAAACCACAAAAGAACAATGCTAATGTTATTCAGTTACATTACATTTGAACCTATAAATATTTGTTAATAATAAATTTATATTCACCAAACATGGATCAGTAAAGAAGAACATATACTGGCTATAATTAATAAGATTATTACTTAAACACTAGCAAAGTAAGAAAATAAAATAGGCACATAGAATTTATACAACTCAAATTTTGACTTGCTTAAAGGCTGTAAAAGAGAACATTTACTATGTAGTAAGAAGGACATTATCTCTCTTAACTCAGAATTCCATTCCATTTACAAGAATTCTTTTGTATTTATTTTTTCAGGCTGAGGGAGTGTACAAATCTAATTTGAATGACTGTGACAACTTGTATTTTGAGCACTAGGTCTTGCACAGAAATTTTATAAATACATTACTAGAAATATGTCTTAATAGCCAGATTAGAAAAGAAAAGTCAACGAAGAACATTTAGAGGATGTACAGCAAAAAGAGGATGAGACTGGAAAACAAGTTTTGTGAAAAATGGAAGTTCCAGTGTGGAAAAATGAATGAGAACATATAGAAATGCAGCTCTTTTTTTTTTTTTTTTTTGGATGTCCTTGTAATTTACTTTGAAAACGAATTGAATTAAAAATGTAATCTTTCCTTAATACTTGGCTGAACAAAACAGCTTACTCAAAATGTATAGTAGAGTGAGAAAGAAAAAACCAGCATTTTCTGACATTAACTGGACATCTTTGTCATATTTCGCCACACCTACCTCCTAACATTCCCCCTCCACCCCACGCAATAGGTAAGATGATTATAAAATAAGCTACAGAATTTAAAGCATTAATTATCATTATTATTATTAATACTATTAGTAGTATTATTTAGAGCATTCATTATTGTAGAATTAGAATAGCAAGATCAGTAGGAAAGCCTTTCAATGTAAATTTTAAGACAATTTTACATGTTTTAAAATATTAATGTTTTTGTTTGCTTGTTTTTTACAAATGGTGTTGTCTTCAATAAGCAACACTGTTACTGTATTAGCCTTATATATAATTAACATTCTGTCTCATTTCTCAGTGTTTATAGCTGAATGACAAATATTTGTTAAATCTTACCTATTTAATACTTGCTGGAAAATTACATTGATGCACATTCTATTTTCGCAGAATTATTAGTAATGAGTTAAAAAAACCCCTCAGCCTTTTAAAACACTCCTGCCATATACCTTCTCTCTGTCTCTCTGCTGCCTTTAATTGAAGAAACAAAGTCAAAAGAAACATGCTGAAGCCTTTAAATTGACAAATACTAACTCAGTTACATGAATGGAAGTTACACTCCACAGACCAGCTTTATCGAGTGTACAAATTGTTCTTGTATCTCAGTCATTTAATATTAACTATTTGCATAATTCAGCCATGTGTGGTGGCATGTTGAAACAGCATGACTGCAGAGCAGCTGTTTAAAAGGACTGCATAGCTGATGCCAACATGTTTTCCAAAGTTGTAAACTCTGCAAAGATGTTGCCAAAGCAACACATAGACAGAATTTCTTGATGAAAATAACTCAAGCAAGTATATAGCAAATAAATACACCATCACAAGAGATTAAATTGTACATAAACAATGTTTTGACATTAGCAAATGGTGTTCCTATACTTAAACTGTGTTATTCTGTGGACAAAATAGTTGCACGTTTGAACAAGGCAAAACCTAAAAAGTGTCACACAGATTTATTTCAGAAAGAGAGTTGAAACTTGTATGTGTAGGGTCAAATTCTCTTGTGTCAAGATGCACCTGGCAGTTTAAAGTCTTCTCTACTTAATAGAATCTGTTCTGTACTTGACAGCACTGTCTGTTGTCAGACTTGGAAGAGGCTCTGGAGAGTCAGCTCTCACACAAGCTTCCCTTGCGACAGGAGGATTTTTTAACGTGAAGCTATAGGAAGGAATGACAGGGAGTGGGAATGAAAAATTAGTCCACAACGAAGAAGTTATTTTCGCATCACATCCAATTTTATCATGAGGATTTAGCTAAAGTTGCCTTAATATTTGTTCTAAACCCTCTCCACACTTAGCATGAAAGACCTTAAGAAACTTGGCAAAATAAATAGCACAAGAAACACTGAATCCAATAGAATTACCAGTATTTAGCACTGCACTGCTAAACATGGAAAGAAAATTGCCCCAACATATTTGCACGAGACTTGCTGTTTTCATCAAAGGAAATACTAAAAACAAAGCTCTGTCTTGAACTGCAGTAATGTTAACCATCTCTTTAGATTTCTCTGCCCCTGAACATAATCTTAATTCTTACCTTCACTTTTAAGTTCTAAACAGTCATGACTACCTGCTACTGCTGGCTTGCTACCTTGATTCTATGAGTATTATTTTCCAATCCTAAAATCCAGCAAGTCGGTCTAGAAAGCTAGCAAGGAAAAAGCAGCTCTGGAGATTGTAGTTAGCAGAAATAAGTGAACTTGTTCCAATGGGAACAAGACTTTATGAAAGAAGGGAAAAGTAGGCAGAGGCTTCAAAAGAGATGGGAAGAATCATTTGTGGAGTAGAATACGTACTAGTTTCAGGATAAGCTAAAGAGAGGAAGATGTGAAGAGAAATGGCTGATTAAAATTCTTCTATTTTTTACAGTGTCAAGTCCATGATTCTATGCCCAGGCAGAGCTGTCTAAATTGTTTACTTACAATATTCCCTTCAGTTACTTGGTGCGCTGTAGAAAAAAAGCGCTGCTAAAGCTTTGAATTTCCCAGTTTCTCCGGGAAAGTATTTGGTCTTTGCCACGCTGGCTCCTGGACATATAAGCCATGCTATGCAAGCTGTGTGTCACTGTGTTGAGGCTTCCAGGTCTGAGGGCCTTGGAGAGCCAGACAGCAATCCTTTTTGGGAGGATTATGAGTACCAACACCTCTGAGTGGATTCACACAGCTCCTCCCTGGGCTGGCGTTATGCCTTTGGTCTCACTGTCACAAACTACAGGAACACAGGCGCCCACTGACCGCTTACGCAATGTTCTGTGGGGACGTGGCAGTGTGGATACATGGAAAACAATGCAGTTGGCAAAAAAAGGTGGGTTAAGATGCCACAATGAAAAAAAGTAACCTATGCAGCTGGCATAAAAACAGTGCTTATATACAATTGTGTCACCCATACAAACAAGTATCAGGACTATATTATTAAATATTTTGAAAGGCTATCCACAGCTGCCTGATGAATTTTTGTTAAGGCTGTTGCTCTGTGTACCAGCACAAGTCCCCGAAATCAAAGTAATGAGCTATGTGACACATTAAGTGGGATTTCATTTGAACTTAAAACACCTAAATTGCTGTATCTGAACATCAGTATCTAACAACGAGCTAAGAATCTAATCTTCCATTATGGACAGTGTAGCTTGAAAAGTGACTCCATTCAGAAGTGGGACACAATTGGTGTTGTAATATTAGCCTTGCTGATTAGGCTGCTGTTAACTATAAAGCACAGAAAGATACCTCACCACAGACACCTTCATTTTAATACCTAAATTTAGTTGTGATAAGCTGAATCCATTTCTCACCTCACTCTATTATCATTTACTTTTCTCATGCTTCTACTTTGTCTAAAACATCTTTCATCCTGAATAGCTACTGTGCAATCATAATTCCCTTTGTACACAGATTAGAAGTACCAAATTTTTTTTTTAAAAAGAACTGGGTTTTTTGAACACCACAGATTATCTGCTTGGTATGTTTTCCAAAACATACAGAGATTCATACTTTAGACATAATCTAACATCCTGCATTCCACCTATGGATATTAATTCATATTTAGTAAAGTTTACTTGAACTATAAAAGAATACATGAAAATTCTGCACGCATAGCCAGCAAGAAGTTGGAATTCAAAGAAAGTGATTAGAATGAATGGATTGACAACACTGGGAGTGATGCAGCAGGAGGTGAAGTAAGGTAACATGTATTGCATTATAGATAGTATCAGGAGAAACTACTTACTTATTTCCATTTATATTTGGTAAATTATGTCCAACAACATTACTTAAAAATAGCAGAAGCAATTTTGTGTGCCAATATACAAGCAGAGAGGGAGATATAAAGGTTGGACTCAATGATTTTAGAGGGTTTTTCCAACTTCAGTGTTTCTATGACTCTTTATTTAGGTACAGACAAAGAATAGACAGCAGTATTTTCCACAGTGTCCATTAATTAAAATGTTTTCTGGTTTGGCATATTTTCCAAATTCTACCTTGCTAATTTATTAGGCTAAATGCTGGTGTCGTGGAACTAACTGAAAATCATCAAGCTTTAAACTAGTGTTAAAGAACCAAACCAAAGAAGTGCAAGTAATTTTTAAAAGGTAAAGTAAAAAAAGGGTATTACTAGGTATATCATAATTCAGAAAATTGAGAGACTTTCTAATGATGTTTGAGCTTAAAGTAAAAATAAGCTGTAGTTTATTTAAAATAGATTTTACCTGTCTTTATGGATAATTGAAATAGTACCTATTAGTTTTTTATAATAGTACCTAAAGATCAGTTTTGGAATAGAAAGGACAAAGTTTGATTCCTGCAACTAGCATTGCAACCAGAAGATAAGCAAATGCAAAAATAAGGCATGCAGCCATATAAAATATAAATGTATTTTGAGCTACAAATACTATAAAGGGAACTCTATTAACATTGGTTTTGATGTCCTTGATACATGCTCAAACATAAACACATACCAAAAGAGCAGCTTATATCTCACCAATTCAAAATTAACAGAATATTAAGTATTATAACAAAAACATGACTTACATCATCAAAGCAAAATGAAAAAGAACTGTCTCATGTAGGAAATGATTGAGGCATAAAAAAGTGCTCTTTTATCATGTAATTGATGAAGTATGTGAAAGAAATGCCTATATTAAGCATTGTAATCAAGTACAGTATCAAGACAGTAATTTCATTCTTTTTTCAATGAACTGTCAACAGTATATTTTTTTTCCTTTCTGCCTCTGCCATGTCACTATAATCGAATGAAGAAAGAATCCTCCGTGTGCACTCAAAATCTTGCAATAACACTTAACATTATATATGTGCATATATAGTTATAATAACTATGTAAATTTATATAAGCAGTTAATGAGACATCTCTATATACCATGCTCTGGAAGCAGATGCAAAATAACAATCTCAAGAAAAATAACTGGCTAACAGGAATCCATCACATACACGTCAATTTTTAGACTCTTATGGCAGGGAAGTCTTGCACCTTAAATAATCTCCATACAATGATCTTGAAAAGAAGCTTTATGTAGATCAAACCAAACAGTTTGAACTCCTCAGTAGGAAGAGATATATACCTATGTGGTCTCAAGATAGCTCATTCTAATGGTAAATTTAATGGCTTTTTTATATCACTAAAATCATAGAAGAAGCCAATGGGTGTCAGATCCATCTGACTCTCTCCTCATGCAGTAAAGCTCATGTTTACTGCACTCCAGTAAATGTCCTCTAAAAGTGACCCTGATAATAGCATGTCCAGTTAACTGAACCTTTATCATGGCAAGTGGCATTCTACTTTTAGCTCTGCATATAGAATTTAGGAATTCTATAGACAATTTACAACTGCATATATTTATGAATGTACAATTGCAAACTGCACTTCCGATTATAACTCCATTTTGAAGCTGAGAATTCATATTGTGGAAGTGGAACAAGAGATTTCTGCCCTAGAAAATGAATCAGGTTCTGGCAGAGCCACTGAAATTTGATGACTGACAAGTGTTCCCAGAGAAAAACGCAGCATAAAATAATAGCACAGAAAACCAATTTCACTGTCAAAGTCAGAAAAAACAGATGAAAGAGGGATAAAACTAGAAGTCTCCTCCCTCAGGGGTGCTGATCAAAAGTTAAGGTCTCTCAAAATTTGTGAATCAAGCACTAACATGGTGACTTTAGATGTGTATTCTCACTCCCAATCCGTAAGTCTCCTGTACTGTGAGAGTAAAGCGTGTTTGGTCAGGACCTCCTTTGGAAAGCTGGTATTCTTCACTTGAACTGCCATATGGTCCCCATGTGCTTCAACTATAACTCAAAGTAAAATATGTATCCAGTCTGGAGTTTGACTGTACATCCCCCATGCATGGAATGGATTGAACAAAAAACTGCTTCACAAAAAGACTTCTGGTGCACCACAACTTGAGTCCAGAGACTGGACTCTTCTCAATGTGGAAGCCAAATAGTAGCTTTGAATGTAGCAGCCTGGTGACTATTATGGCTGCATTAACTTCTAAAATAACATTAACAATAAAACCAATTGATATATTAGAACATACAACCGAAGGAATATAGCCATACTGGCATGAAAATTATGTTCATGGCAAGTCAGTGCAATCTGTTTTCACATGCATGTTTCCTCTTATTCAGCTATTGTAGTCCTCAAACAAGTCTGCACAGGGAAAAACACAGTTCTGAAATTAAAGCAACAGGTTTATTACGGAATACTGATTTGAGATACTTAAATCAGCATTTAAGAATATTATACTCATTTAGTAGTGTTCTGTAAAGAGCATATTCTGGAATAACTTCTCAGTCTCGGAAGAATTAAAAGTTCATGTTGTAGCCATTTGGTAGTGTTCTGTAAAGAGCATATTCTGGAATGATTTCTCAGTCTCTAAGGATTTGAAAGTTCATGTTCAAAATCCAAATGTTCAAGAGAGGATTCAGAGGAAAAAAAAAAAAAATTATAATTCCTCTATCTCCTTCGGGAGGGAAAATGATCTTAATCTGGAAAAAGGCAGGGCAGGTTGGTTCAGAAGGAACCACCTTCACAGCTGTCTGTCTCAAGGTTCTCATTAGGATCAATCTTAATGGGGATATCAGGTGATGGCAGAGAAAATACTAAGGATATTGCCCTCTATGAAGTCCTGTGCAGTTCCTTATTTTGATCCCTCTTACACTCTTACTGTACCTTTTGTGAAAGTAAAGGTATATTAAAAATGAAGTTGTAGCATTTAATTGCTAATACTAATGTGGAGAGTGATCTTTGTGAGAACTCTGATTCCAGTTTGTCTTTGGAACATGTGACTGAATACTTGGTTGTATTTCCTCACATGTATCTTTAGATATGTTCAGTAATAATATTTAAACCTAGGCAAACTAGCTTGTCTGATTCCTCTATATTGCTGCTGATGAGAAATTCAAAAGTTTAAAATTAAAAAAAAAATTTTAAAGAGTTTTAAAAAAATATTAATTTTGCTTATTTTAATTGAGATTATGGTAAATCACACCATAACAATGCCTGTTTCTTTTTTCTCACTGCAAATCACTAGATGATTTTCAGATGCAGATACCTACATGATATGTTTTTAAAATTAGGCAAGATCCTCTGCTACTTTGTCACTTCTCAAGACAAGTGACTTCTCAGGTGATCTTTACACCAGCAGTACTCTTTGACAGAACTGGAGTTCACCAGTTAAAATGGAGATAAACAAATGAAGCTCACTGTTTGGATTCTTGGCATAAATATATTTCTGCATAACAACAGACTTAGATGATTGAAACAGAACCTGGTTCCACCTTTTAACATATGCAATGACTTGCATACAGCTCTTTGAAGTTTGAGTATGGTACTTAAACTTTGGAGTGCACTAGAGAAAGGAGACATATGTGTCATTATCAAGGAATGAGACTCTCAAGCAAAAGTAGTACCTACAGTGTCTGCTCTTCAGAAGTGCTGACAATTCACACAAAGAACTATTTTAGAACTGTCCTTCAGGGGTTTTATTTCTTCTAGAGACATACTGCAGAATACAGCTTATATCCTGGAATGAATTATCTGTTCCCCTTTTTGGCTGGAAGTGGAAAAAAGACTAAGACCATTAGCACAAATTCACAACAGTAGACAGTAGCATTAATGATGACAACTAGTGAAATAGGAGAAAGACACTGCAGAAGCGCCATTTTGACGTGACAGCAAAATAAAGCAAATGGTCAGTCAGTCTATTCCCTTGTTTGACTGCAGATGGATAGAAAGCAGTGGCACAACTGGTGCAAACAAAGCTTCAACTGGAACTCCTTGTGGAGTTCCTTGAGCTTGTGCCTATCAGGAGTAGAATCTACATTCATAATAGAGCACAACGGAGACTTTAACAACCGCCTGTGAAATCAAGAAAACATCACAAGTTTCTCAATTCTTCAAGTAAGGCAGAGTGTATTTGACATAGCTGCATCCTAATTGCAGCTGTGATGGAAACACAAGAAGTCAGCAAGAATTCCAGTATGAGAATTGCACATATGGTCATCTAAGGCACATAGATAGATACACACTGTAAAGCTGGAAAGTGGAAGACAGTATAAAATGTCCTGATCAAACAAATGAACCTGATCACTGGGTGGTGGAATGATGCCAGACCATATGCACGACATTGATAGCTTCTCTGCACTACACTTAATTCACTAGTTCTCTATACTCCAGCACATATAAAAACCTTAAAATGAACTCACACATCTGTGACTATATGGATCTACAAACTACTTCCAGTTTTATAAGGTGAACACATTAGAACTGTGGCAACAATAAAATGTCCCAGTCATTGCAGAGAACAGCTTCTGTCTTTTTAGATACATAAAAATCTCTGCCTATTTCAGCTCTATCTTAAATTTGTGCTTAACAGTTTAATCTAACTTCTTAATAGAAATAGGAAATAATTTGTCTCATAATTCAAAACTGGAATGTCAAATTCTTATGGTTTTCCACTTTTGTATTGTAAATCAGAAATATATTTGTAATTGTAACTAGGACTAATTCTCTAAATACTTTTTTTTTTTTTTAAATCTGAGCTATTGTTACATTCATTTACTCAACATTTAATAAAAAGTATGCTTTCTTGAGAAAGTTCACCTAACAGGAAATGGATGATAACATTCTAATGTGTTTAAACAACCTTATTTTCATAAATTATTATGTGTAAGTTACTGAATTTTCTGAGATGATAATATTCTAATTTAATTCTCTCTGTCTTTGCTATTTCTTACAGAGTATTTAAATTCACTTTCCACTTGGTAATAGTCAAATGCTACTATGAAATGAACAAAGATAAAATTTTTACTGCACATCCCTCTGGATATGCAGCAGAATGAGACAGAAATATACATAGCCAATACAGGAAAAAAAGAATATAACATGGGATACATTTTGAGAATATCTAAACCATTTCAGATTAATCAACAATTAACAATTTCTTGTTTTAATGTTTATCCCTTTAATTGATTCTAATTCTCTCAAAACCACGTAATTTAAAATACACATACCAATTCCATCCCACAATCCATATATATTTTGCATTTTTCCTATAAAACCTTCTTTTAGTACACAATTCCTTACTGTACACCACTGTGAATAGAAAGATAAATCTTGCAAGAATATCTATGGAAAATAGTAAAATGTTCTGAATAATACAGCTCAAAGTAAAGAATCAGTGCTGTTAAGTTCTTCTTCTTCCTAAATTCAGTACTATTTGGAGTTCAATTTTTGTTAAAGCTTGTCAGCAACAAAATAGATAACAAAAAGATGAGAAACACTGCTTAGGAGCATATTTTTCTTTGTAAAAAATGAGCCAGAAGCTTCTCTACGCTCGTTTAGCAATGTAAATGTCACTTTGTTTCTCCAAGCTTAAAGCTGAGAATAGCTCCAGGGCTTACTTGTGATGCAGAAATGTTCCTGTAATCTACTTAGAAAACATGCAGAACATTAATAGAAACTAGAATCTTGGAACATAAACGTAGCATAAGAAAAATGATAATTACTCTGTGGCTTAACATTTAAAAAGAGAGCTAAGCATTGTACATCAGCATTTTTTTAATATAAAACAAGTTGCAGCGCATAGATGAGCAGGAAGTCATTCACTTTAGAAACACAAATAATTTTGACATTATCATGTACAATCTTTTTACACAGAAAAGAGAAGGAAGAGGCAGAGATAGAGATTGTTTGAAGGCACCTGTTACCAATCACATCTTTTCATTCGTGTCTTCCCAACCCCTGCAGATACCCCTTCCTTCCCCTCTCCCCAACAAAGCAGTTTTCTCCTTTTATCCACTAAGCTTCCATCCCTGATTAAACACGTACTGCCCTCCCCCTTACGACTCCAAAGCTTTTTATGAGCGTCTGAACTTCTCTCCACCTCTGTTTTTTTGCAGATGGCAGCTGTTGCTACTCTCCAGGTTCCTAAATCCAACATATTGGCTTTCTGTCCTAGGTTATTCCTAGTCAATCTTCTTCAGCATAACTTAATTACAGCTAAGGATAGCATTAGCCAGACTTTAAAGTATGACTAATAATGAAATGTTGAAAATTCATCTGGAATTCTCAAGGTCATTGCTGAGATGGAATTAAAATCTGGGCACAGAGAATTTAGGAGTGAGGGGCAGTCCCCAAAGGCAATATGAAAGCAAGAAGAACAAACCTGGTAATATAGAGTGGAATGGTCAAAGTAAGGTAAAGCAGACATACTTCAGGACACCTTGCATTTCCACAAAAGAGGAAAAAAAGAATAAAACAACTGACTTCCCTTTCACTCTTATGGGCAAAAAACCAGGAAAACTATTGAGAAGTACCAGGATTTTGGGCAGGCTACTGACATAAGATGAATGCAAGCACAGAGACTACTAGGTTCTCAAGCACTGTGAACATTAAAATTTTGGAACAATGTCATGGAATTCTGAAGTTCATATGGCCATGTTTCAAATCAAACATTCATAAATGTTTATTTAAATCCTTGAAAACTTTAGCCTGATAATTTATAGAAGCTCTGAAAAAACACTTAGAGCCCTTCACAAACTATGCATATCCTAATATGACTAATTAGTAACTGTTTCTCCTCTGGATCACGTGGACTCTCCAATCTTAAACACACTTGGAAAATGCATTTGGCAACCATTTATAAAAAAACTAAAAAATAAGTCAGATTTTTCACATTTTAAAGATAATGAAATAATCATTTTCTGTCTTTGACTTCATCTTTCTCACCTATTCTGTTTTTTTCTCTTTGCTTATTACTTACACAATATTGCCTTATGCTTATCTCCTTTTCTTGCATCCCACCACATCCTCTGTTTGCTAGGACAAAATATGCTAGACTTTTAATCTCACTCACATAAGACATCTAGCCTGTTGAGAAATGTATGGGTTTTTTCCCCTCCAAAAAAATATTATATCAAAACCAGAAAACATCCATCCTACAGATTGAATAAAATATTGTTTAAATTTTTATTTTATGTTTTTAAGATTTAATCTTTAAAAGACTGGCAGGACATTGGAAAGTGGCCTTTTTCAGGAAACACTGACTAAAAAGTGAATGTAAATTCTCAGAATGATAAAAAGTGAAAATGTAATTGTTTTTAAAACTGCTTTCAAAGTGCAATTAGTTTCTATATAAGAAGATGATTTAGAGAAAAGAGTTAATTTGTGGCTAGTTAGGAAAAATAAACAGTCAGGAAATTTTCTTTTCAGGCTCTTGAACTGAAGCATGTAAGAAACAAAAAGCGGCTGTAAGATACTGCATCAGGATACATGAACCCTTAACCTCCTCCACAAATGGGAGAGTTTTGGACAATGCACCATTTCTTTTATTTTGATTATTGCTTCTGCAAAACAGTAATAGTAATAGTTTTCTGCTTAACTTGTGGGTATAATTTTTGTGAGACAGGTGTTCAGTTACAGTAGTGAAGGCCACAGAAATACTCAGTTAATAATTAGGATTATTTTGACATATTGATATGAAATTATGAAAACCTGGGAAGGGGAAAGAGTTACATGGTTTTAAAGGAAAAGCATTAGGTTTACTCATAAACAGTGAGTTATACATCACATGTGGAATGCTCCTCACCTGCCAATTGGAAAATAAGTTCAACATAATAGTCACTCAAGCAATTAGCATTTTAATATTAACCTGGTAGACTATTTTCAGCAAGAACAGCTCACTAAGAATTTTTTATACTTTAATATGTTTTAAATAGAATAAGAGCTTGCAAAGGCTAACCAAATTTTAAATTTTAACCTGATCTAGTTCAAGATTCCTATCAGTTCAGGTACACATATTTAGACAGATTTAACACTCAACTTGAGTTACACAACAATTTACTGACATAAGCTAACTGGATTTAAATAAACAAATAGCAATCAAACTCCATGTGTCTGTAGCCATTTAACTGATTGATATCAACCAGTTTAAATAAAACTACTACTACATGTTCTCTACTTTGTCCCCTAGCAGACAGCCAGAGCCTGGTTTCTGGTTGCTAACATCTCTTGAAGAGCTTTGGCACAGTAACACATGAATGTGTCAATAAGGCTGGTGACTAGTTCAGCAAGTTTACATTCTATCACTTGTATGCACAGCTGCTAATGTATGGTGAGTGCACAGATGTGTAAAGCAGACAAAATATCAGCAGGTTGTCATATCTTCTTACCTGGTGTATAATATTCATGGGCTGATAATGAACCACGTCTGCATAAACAGTTGCATTGCAGGAAATTACCAGCTATCGTAAACAGCCTGAATTTGCAGTATTTATGCCATAAATGCTACCCTTCTATTTTTTATGATAAGGATTTCATAGTATTAGTTTTACTTTTTTTAGGATAAAAATTACCGTATTGCCATACTACATCACACACTGGTGATTTCAAGTAGTTAAAAAATAGTGCAGATAAAGTCCTTTATATCCATACAAACAGAAACTGATCTTAGGACTTTAAAAAATGCCTATGAAAATCTTCTAATGGTGTCTCTTACACCACTGCCTTATTTTTTGTTTTAAGGTATCTTACAGTATTTCTATTTGAAACATAAAAATGAACTCCATTTGTTCTACTTGCTTGTTTTTTTTTTTTCCCCAGAATCCCAGTGGATTATGAACTTCACATTAAAAATATGTGAAGCTAGTTAATTTTCAAGATTTTAGAACTCAGTTTCTGTACTCTGTTTGAATTGGAAAAGCTAAAATAGATTTAATTGTGCACATTATTAGTTTTCTTTATTATGACACATCTGCATCTTAAATTTCTGAAGAAATAGTACAATGCTATACATCAAAGCATAGCAAATTTATAACCTCTTAAATGTAACCTCAGGAAATTATTACTAAAACTTCTTGCCAAACATCTGAGTGCTGACAGACTGCCCTTCCAAGTTTTCATCTGAAGTTTGAAAGCCAATGGATAAAGTCTAGAATTACACTTCTGATGCTGCAAAATACTAACAACTGCATCAAGCATGAAAGGCAATGGAATTGCCAGGATCACAGAGCTCATGGTAAATATTTCTTTTAGTCAAAGGCTGACTGTTGGAAAGAAAAAAACCAACAAACCAACAAACTAGATAAAAGGAATCATGTAGCAAGATCTTCACTAGAAAGATTTAGTGGATACATCCCACTTAACTTTAGCACTTAACAGAGAACTGCATTTCAGTTGCCTTTAAGTTACAGATGCCCGTTATATGCACAAAAAAGATAACGTTTGGATGTAGATAAAGGATGGCACAGAAGCTGGTGTTCTACACAGTTTTGGACACAAAATGCCCTCTTTATCACAGGTAGGTAAGTAATATTATTTTTACTTATTTTTTTTCTTTGCTGGACTCTTTCCAAAGATCATTAACTTAACAGACAACCATACACTTTAGTAGTTTTTTTTTTTTTTGTCCAGGTTAGGTTTCTGTTTATGTGATTTGAATGGTCCTACTGCAGCATTAGAAGTGTGTCAGAGCTGGTGCAACAGGAGGAGAGAGGAAGAGAATCAGGAGCAAAGGCAGTGTTATAGGTATTGCGTCAACTCAGGCATGATGTATAATTTCATCAGCATTTATGCTTTGAAGAAACATCTTTCTTACCTGTTCTTCCCTCACTGTACAAAGACATGGGAGCAATAAGTTCCAAAGATGGGGACAGGTCATGTAGTTAACTAGTTAGTGGGAAGAATCAAAACTATCAAAACAGGTTGGGGTTAGTGTGGTTTGGTTATTTAAGAGTGTCAACAGTATAAAGTTCAGCTGATTAAAATGAGAATGGAGATTACAAATAATTATGCCAAAAAAATTTAATCTGGAGATACGAAATATCCCTTTTTAAAAAACCCACACACTATTTACTGGAAGGTTATTAATGGGAGACACCACTGTTCCTCCAAACAATGTTTTATTCTTTTCTGATGGATCTGGAAAAACAAATAATAATACCTTGACAAAACATTTAAAATATCTTATTGCAGAATCAACTGAAAAATCTGGCTACATTAACTTGTTGTCTTGCACTAAGGGGAGTACAAATGGCATCAGAATACTATTCACCCCAGACCCTTCTAAGAGCTCAAAGAAGACTAAGGGCACTGCAAAGGCTTTATTATGAACCTCCAACATGATCTCAGCATCATCCTAAATAGTGATCATTCTCAATAATGCCACTGAACTCCCTCTAATAGGAAAGTTTGCATCTAATCACATGAAGAATGAAAGAAATTTTATCTTAGCAGCTGGTTCTCAGTGATCTAAATGAAAAAGTAGATTAAAATGTTTTCCACATTCATCTACTAATTAATTCAGACACAAAGAAAGCAGCAGGCCAAGAAACAGTTCAGAATTTGGGCCAATATAGTCTGAACAAAACCCCAACTTTCCTTTTTTCTCCTTCATGGGTGGACAGAAGCTTTTAAGGCTTTGCATAATCAAATAACTAGTTTTCACTTTGATTTCCCACAGTAAAATGTAAGATTCATCATCAATTTAGACATTTATATAATTTGAAATAATGAACTATTTTATGACATTAACATTTAGTGTAATTTTTTCCTGTAATACAAGAGCTCATGTAAGAATCCTACAGAAATTCTTCCAAGATTCAAAGTACAACTTTCAACTTTCTTCTTCTAAAATTAAAATATGTTAAAAAGGATTAATCATGAATGTAAGTTCTTTATTTAAAAAGTGTATAAAATGCTATAATTGTCTCCAAAGCAGCATTATGAATGTAGCTGATATCACAAAGAGATAAAAATAAAAAAAAACTCCAATCCCTCAAACTCTAACATTCCATTAAAAAGAGTTAATACAGTCTGAGACCACACAGGTGGGAATACCTTAAGTCAAAACTGTACACCTATTGAAACACATTGCTGGAAGACAGCATTAACATTGTTTTGGCATTTTGCTTGTACTTTTAGCACTTACTTTTAACATACCTAAACTTCATTTTATCTTAACTATGAATATCTTTGGTTTATCTATTCAAGAATTCTAATGTTTCTACTTGCAAACACGAAAGCAACAAGGTAATTCCTAACAAGACATGACAGTTTAGTATGTGCAGTGACTGAACAAGGCTGATAGTAACCCTGTTACATGATAGCACATAATAAACACATAAACCCATAATTCATCTTTTTTTTTTTTTTTTTTTTCAAATTGAACGAATCTGTATGTACAGGTTGCATGTCAGTTTTATTTAAAACCACAAACTGTTTAAATGCAGTTAACTCTATCCTAACCCAAAGTGAGAAAATTTGTATTCCTTATTTCTGTCAGCAAGGATAATTACTGGAAAATTGTGATAATGCTGCAAATTTAAATCTTTTATTAAGATAGCAAAGAAGTATAGTCAAAGACTAACTCACTATCCTGTACAAATATTTCAATACATGAGATAATTGCCTTCTAGGGAAATTCAGAAAGTGTAAAACTATTGGAAGAAGTAGTTTTAGTTTTTTAGTAGTGCATTACAAGTAAAAAATAAAAGGCTGCATTAGGAATAAACAGAAGCGACAGAAGTGAAACCTACACAGAAACACAAAATCTACCTGTTCTTTTCAAACATTTTCCTGAAACAATTTTAGCTTATATTTTGTTTCTCAGGAGATTTTTTTGTGTGTTGTACTGGCATTTCACAGTTTTCTTTGCTCAAACATACAACTTCTAATGTTTCTTTTTTCAGCATTTATATCCTTCTCTGCAGAGGTATCTCTAAAAAGCATTATCACTGTTTGACAAAACCAGCATGACTAGTATGTCCTATTTTTAACAGATTTTAAAAGGAATTTGAGAAAACAGTACTGATTTTGGAAATATTTGCTCAATTTCTTAATATTCAGGGTATGAGAAACATTGAAGAACTCTGTTTCAGACTCAAGTATTTGCTTTTCTTTTTCAATCAAGCCGTCCTCCACCAGCCTTCCTTGATCGCTCCACACAGTTTAAAATTTGAAATGGTGAAATGACACAAAGAAGCAAACTGCTGCATATTAGGAATAGTTTATGAGGGTACTTACAGGGGCTAATGTGGTTTGGATGTAAACAACGTGCATAGTTTTAAGTTAGAAATGTTATAATTTTCTTAGAAAACATGGCAAAATTTTCCTTTTAGCACTTTCTACTGTTTTTAATGAGCTGCATGCTCATTGATGTGACACTACTAAAACCAGGCACCCAAGGTGTGACTCCTTTGCAAGCAGAACTAGTTGGCAGTACCCCTGGTTGGAAAGACAGTAGGAACAGGAAATTTTGAATGAAATTAATTTGAAATTAGGCAAAGGGCCTATCGTATTGGAAAAACCACTACATGTTCATACAATTACGTCATGTTTCTTCGGAGTATTTTTCGTATCATTAATACAAGGATATGATAAAACATGAATATAATGGTAAGGTTTATAAACTATCTAGAAAATTTTCAATAATAGATTAGTTTGTTTTGGAAGTCAGCAAACAGAATTAGTAGTTTTCATTTAAGTTGAGGCTCACTTTCACTCAACTGTCAGAGAAACTTTTGTTTTGGTTCTAAGAAAAAGGAGTTTTTTACATGCTTGGGAAAGACAAACTAGTTTGGACCAATTAATGATGTGGATTTTGATTTACTGATCTAAGACCAGAATGTGATGAATAGTATTAAAAGGAGACAAGGGAAAAAATATTTTGGAGATGGAATGAGACTTCAGGAGGTAGATAGTTTTCTGTGAAAATAATGTATTAAAATGAGTGATAATCCAATCTGACAGGATAATTTAGGGGAGTTGCAGCTTCCTTGAAAGGAATCTCCATCTTTTCTCTTACCAGTATGAGTAAAAAAACATGTTGTCAGAGAACTATTGAAATACCTCTATGACCATTTTCCGAACAGGTTGAAAAGCAATTCAAAAAAGCGTATGGGAAATCAATTTGAACAATGCTTTGGTCCAATGTTTGGTCCAATGTTTGGCTGCAAGGACTGGGGAGCACAGAGAGATCCTGAGGCATACTGTGGCACTTGTAGGTATACTGTCTGCACACCTTGCAGATTACATGTGTATCACCTTCATTAATCTTATCTAGATTTTTGTTAAATGCTTGCAATCTCCAAACACTGTTCAAGGCAAAAGAAAAGAAAGAACTGAGACAATAAATGATCAGGAAGAATTTAACAACTGAGTACAACTGATGCCCTCCAAAGTGTGTGACAGACATGGTCACCTTTGTTGCTGAAAACGATGCAGATGAGAAAACCCCAACAAATCAAACCAAAGTAAACCATGTTTTTCTCCATGGTTTAAAGGCCAGTAGCAAAAAAGTGCACTTATGGTAGTAATGCTAAAAGAGGAAGATTACCTCACGGTCATTTAGAAGTCTCTCCAAATCTGCTGCCATTTGATTCTTGACACGCAGTAAAGCTGTCTTTTCTTTATTTAAAAGACTGGTAAAAAGAGGATAGGAAATGCAGTAATAGCAACAGATAATCTCTTTTAATCTTGTGTTCTGGCTGCAACATGCATTTTCTAAAGCTAAATACTGGCAACAATAAAAATCTGCTCAAGTAATTGTATCAAATGATCCTTCTCCATCTTCAAACACTGAAATTTTTATCTATGGGCCCAAATGTACTGATACACACAATATTTTATTTTTAGTCAAACAGAAAAACTATTCAAAACCTTCATAAAATGCCTTTTTTTTTTTTTTTTCTGAAGGGTAATTTAAATGATCAGAATCTTTTATTATAATATTTTGTTTCTTCTAGGCAAAAGGATATTATTTTATAAGCAAAGTAAGTCTCCTTATACCTACACTTCCATATAAAAATGTGGATTTCTTTGTTGTATTAGTCACTAGTAGAAGCACACTGTATGACCTCTTTTTATACTACTGTATTTAGAATTCTGAAAATAGCAAATATAAGGAATAAAAACATCCCGCTCTTCCCCCTTTAGCTGTGTAGTTTCTGCAAAAATTGTAAACATTTTTGTTATTTTAAATTTTTTTGTTCCAGGATAATGCATGGGATGAAGTTTATCCTATGAACCAAATATGAAAACTGATTTAGCATGAAGGCATGTCTTTATAGCAGAATGTAAAGTTTAATCATTCTTTGTATTCATAGTTATAGAACATAATCATCTGAAATGTTTAGCATATGCATTGTGATTCCAGGCAGCAGTTCTATAATAATTAGATCTATTTTCCTATTTAGCCCCAGCATCATTTTCTGACATTAAATTTTAGACTAATGCATGCATAATACCAGTATATAATCTATGTTGTTAAAACAACCAGAGATATTTTCTTGGAAGACATGTTATAGATGCCATTAGCATGACTTTAAATAGGTTGTACAATATATACTGTAACATAAATCAACAACTATGAAAATGCAATTCTGCATATAACATGTAGTTATATAAATATGTAATTGTAGTTGTATAAATATGTAATACTGCAAACAGGTCAGGAGTTCAAAAGCAAATATATTAAAATTTTATAAATGGAGCAATTACTTGTATTGCAAACACAAATTATTTAATATTTTCAATATTCGATCCAGAAATGATCAACAAAATAAATCAGTCTTTAATTGGCCATGTATCATCCGCTTGTTTCAAATAAGCAACATCATCCTTTGCCCCAGAGATTTTCTGGCAGTTCCTTACAAGCTCTGTATTGTAAATTATGACTGTCAATTCCTTCTAGGCATTCATTAATTCTCAGAAAAAAGTGTATGCTTTTGCCAAATTGCTCAGTTGTTTCAACTATTTAAAAGAAAAGTAATAACATTTTTAAAAATACAAAAAAATAAAAATATTTTCAGGAGTTTTATTTTCTGTCACATTTTTAATCATGATGAAATTGCTGTACCTTCTTTTCCTTGGGTTCATGTGTTGTAACATGTCAGTTTTTCTTGGATTTCTGTATTTCCTAAGAACATAAACTAATCTTTCTAGAGGCTCACTAACTTATTAGAGAAGCAATAATACAAGTTTCTCACTGACTTAAGTGGTGTACTAAATAAGCATAAGCATCAGTGTTCATGACTGAACCAGAAGTTCATGTTTGAGGTTGAGTTTCATCTGCAGAACAGAATTTGTATACTGTTTATACCTTCTGAAATAGTATGACATGAGTGATCTATGTAGAGAAGTTCTAATTTTTTTTGTTTATAGTCAAATATAGGACATAGAATACTACATTATTCTGTAGCACTTATTTTCTGTCATACACATTGATATAGAATTGCCAAAGCATGTGCAGACTTTAGATTTCGTAGTTTTGCAATACTTGTGACTTTTCATCATTGCAGACAGAAGGGAATAATTCATGTACTCATGAAAGAATACTGCAAGAGGCATATACACATTTAGCAGAATGAGAAAGCAGTTACCAGACAGAATGATAATATATGACAAGGTGAAACAGAAATACCTTCTAAAGCACCATCTTGGGAAGAAGACTGTTTCAGTCCCTGGTTTTAAGATGTTCTGAATCAGCATCTTGGATAGCAGCAAAGAGGTTCTAGCTTTAACCTACCTTACACTCCCACTGAAGAGTAGTTTAACCTAGTCCAGGTTTAACTGGCAGTGTGACAAACTAGAGAGTTTTACAATTTTACAATTTGTTTTAGCTGACCTAAGTGAGAACTGTTGAAGGATCATCCTTCCCTCAACACATCCTGGTAACCTACTCTTTCTGTTGGTTCTAGACAATTTGTCACCACATAAGGTGGTCCCTACATTGATCTGGATGGACACGGGAGTCTTTTTAAAGGTTATCTTTCACATGGATTACCAAACTAACTTCATTTACTGCGTACAGTGGAGACCTACAGCTGAAGGCAAGGAAGAGCTGCTCCATTTGGTGATTGTCTTACTATAATTCTGAAACCACCATCTATGAGTGTAGGAAAACCAGCTTCTCACACTGGAGCTCAAGGGTTGCAACTTTCATCTAAAAAGATAGGACCATGATGTGCTCCACAGTCGTGGTCACTGATGGCCTCACCCTGAACGTGGAGAAGGTGCCTGTTGTGAGATATCATGAAACTGTGGCCTCAGAAGTCCAGCTTAGAGAACTAACTGAAAAGCAGTGCAGGTCCTGCTTTTTCTGTGTGCTTTTCCAGAAGAAACCAAATTGTCTGGGAGGACATCCAGTTTCATTCCATCATGCTTTTAAAGCCTAGCCAGGTATGAATCCAGGTACCAGGTATGCAGGCTTACCATAAAATACACTTGTCATATGCATACATATTGCTCTTAGCAACCACTGGCTTGTTTAGTCTTGCTTCACTCAGGATCTAAAGCTAAGGTAGCTTGGATATCATATGTAAGACATTTTTAGGTAACATGATTTTTCTGGAGAATAGAAACTCACATTTCCCAGTTTCAGCCTATAAACTCTTTTCACTTTAGGCAACTAAACCATTTTAATGCTTAAGTGTAAATATAATAGTTACTATAATGTTCAGAAGCTTCTATAATTAGATATTCTGAGTAATATTTTTATGCTGGACACACAAAATAAACATGGATTTATTTAGTACTCGATTTTATTATTATTTTTATTGAGTTTGAAAAAAAAAAGTATGTTTATTTTTCAGTGAACTGTGTACTCCAGATGCTGTAAGAAATGGATTGTGCCTTTCTGTTAATTTGTCCTTACAGCATGACATTGAATAGTCCAATATTGAATTTTTTTTTTTTTTCATTTTATATTCTGATACAGTACTATCATTGAAAAAAACAAATTCAAATGTTTTGTAAATATAAGTGAATATATAATATAGACATATAGTGAAGCCATCCCTGGTCTGCAAATTACAGATGAATAGCTCAAAATAGGCAGTTAATTATTAGTCTAGGTCAAATTTTGTTCTTAAGTCATACAGCTAGAAAGGGAGGTATATGATATTTTGCAAACAAAAGTTACTTACAAGAGAGAAAACATAACAATCTCCCATTGTGCAGCTAAATAACCACAGCTCAGATTTTTAAACAGATAAACAGAGTATTGCTTATTGATTTTAACTGGAATATTTCAGGAGGCTTAAAAACCTCTCCATGAAGTGTCTAAATTAAAATTACTTTTTCAAACTTTTGAAAAAACAAAAACCAAACAACTTTTTAGAGGTCGTACTACTTGTCAGAAAACATATAAAAAAGGACATATTTCTACAAATTTTTCTTGAAGCATTTCTCTGGTAAACTGCAGTACTATTGGAATAGATGGTGCATGTTTCACAGAATGGTAATGTTCTCATAAAAAGCTCATTGCCTGTTCTTTGATGGGAAAAACTCATCTAACGCTCTATGCCAGGCTTTATGTTCGGATGGCAATTAGAGAACCCAAAATGTTTAGGTAAGGAACATTTCAGTACAAAGCTTCTTAGTGAGCAAAATGCTTATATGGCTTCTGGATTTGCCACACAGTTATAAGGCTTTTGAGTAGTGCTTTTGGGTAAGTGAACCTCTTTTAAAACCACCCATTGGTACTGAGAAATTTGAGTAACTGCACTTAAAATAAATACCCTGTCTTTATGAATGAAGTCCTTTTAACATCTCCTGTTATTTATAAACCTAGATGCTTTTAGCAGAAAATTATGTACTAAAACTACAATTACTTCACTACACACGTAAGAACGAAACTCAGAGATTTGTTTTCCCACAGCATGACATAGTTACAATCATTTCTTTTCAAAAGAAGAGCTAAATGTGATGTTTTCATTTCTGGCTAAAGAACTATGTATAAAGAGAGATTTCTTTATTAGCAGCAAGGAGTCATCCTCACATATAGCACTGCTCTTATTAACCATCACTATTTACTTTTATTAATGAGAATGCTATGTGGTCTAATATAAATAAGAAGTTACTTAATAGAGTATTTTGAGATATGCAGATCACCTATAAATTCATCCTGCAGATGCCCTGTCACTCAAGACCAAGGTTTTGTATCCGAAACATATCTGCAGGTGCATGGCTCAGTTCAGAAGCACACAAAGTGTTCTGCTCCCAGAGCCAAGTTCTATTTGATGCTAAGTGCCAGCACAGCCCATGGCCTGCCTGGGAGAATCCAAAAGGGATGGGGATGAGAGTGGGAGTGAACACCATATGTGGGCAATACCTGATGGAGCCTCCATTACTCCTAAACAATCTCTCCTTCCCTTTGAGTGGTAACATGCTTGTGCCTTCACACTTCTCATACACTCCTCAGCAGTGGTATCAGCACATCTTTAATAATCTGTTGGGGGGTCCCTAAGTTGTTCATGCACATCACAGCAATGGCAGCAGCCCAGCTAAGCATTTACCCTAACCCCAACAGCTCTTGCAGCTCTGATGGAGGTATGGTTAAAGACCCAGAGACAGAGCTGTGTGAAAGATGTCCAACACACTTCTCAGCAAACCAACAAAGTATCTTCAGCTCTGATGGATATACTACTTTAAGACTTTAATTCTGTCTGCTAAGTATTCTGACTGTTTCACTCCCTTCAGTGAGAAGCTGAATGGGGCTTTGAGCATCCTGATCTAGCACAAGATGTCCTTATCCATGGCAGGGATGTGGAACTAGATAATCTTTAAAGGTTCCTTCCAATCCAAACCACTCTGTGATTCAGTCTGGCAGCTACTGACACAGGCAACCTTGAGCACCACTTGAACAGTCCTTCCAAGTGAGGAGGACATTTTGATATGAAGCCTTAGCTCTATAAGTGTGACACTTAAGGCCGAAGGCAGGTAAGCTGCTGTAGTTAAAGTGAACTTTGAAGACCATGCTGGAAAGAGACTTAGATGGGTCTGCAGGATTTGTCTAAAATATTATCTCAAAATGATCTGCCTGAATCATTGCCATTCCTCTTGCAGAAATAACTGCTGTCAGAAATGACACGTCAACAGAATTATGAGGGTGGAGAATCCTGAACACATCTGTTTCCTGTTAAGGGACCATTATATAAGTGAATTTAGGCCATTTTGTGAAAAATTGATGAAGATATGGCCCAAGAACATCTATAATGTTCTGTCATAGATAGCCTTCCTCGTGCTTGTCTTCCTCCTGTGCTGATTCAACAACAGTTTCTTTCATCACAGAATCAAACTCACATCCAGTAAAACCAACAAACTTCTCAACAGACATGGAAACACAAAGTGCTGCAGGTTGCTGAAAAACATTTATAGGTTGCAAGAAAGTACTGATTCATCATCCTGGGAAATCTGCTGGAACCTAATCACCCCAGGAGTATGTTCTAAAAAGACTATTGGTCATGATCACTGAGTACAGAAGGCAATTATGGATTAAGACTAAAAAAGTAAATTCACTTGCAAATAAGTCCTTGCTGATCCCTCCACACTCCAGTTAAGTGGGAAGTGGCAGAGAACACTGGCACCGGTAACACAGATGTGCCTGTTCTGTTTGGGGAATCCATGATTTACATAATGCAGAACCATCTCTCTTGATGAGCAGATGAGATAAAAATGCAACTCGAAAAGAACATCCCTCCACCATTGAATCTGCACACTAAACAAGAAGGAAGGGAAATTATGATCAAGCATGCAGCAGCTCTAATGATAAATTAAGTATTCAGTCTTAATCCTCAGGATGCAGGCATATCAACACCACATTAATTTGTCTCTGATCTGGTACTCAAATATGAGATTAAAAAAAAAAAAAAAAAAAAAATCCAAAAAATCACTAGTATTTTTGAAGGTCTGTCTGAAAACAAGAATTCAAGCACTGTTTTTCCTTTACCTGATTCTTCTGAAACTGCTGTTTAGAAATAAAACTAATGCATTATTGTATTTAAAATTTTAAAAAACAATGTACCTTGTGTAACTGTAGCACAAATTAAACCTCAGTTTAGAGGCTGCTGCAGAATTGTAGTATTAACTATGAATGGTCGAAATGGGCTTACAAATATTAAAATTTTCCCTCAGCTTTGGGATACAAAGAAACCAGACTTCATAAACCATATTTAGTGTTTTCACTAATACTTTTCTAATTGCACCAACATTATCTGCAGAATTTAAGGCTCTCCTTGAGGAGCATTAATTCTCTGAACTCATCCTCTCAAAAATATTCCACACACAAATCAACAAAATGCTGTTTAATAAACTAAGAGGGATAGGAATAGTGGGGTAAATCTTTTGATCCAGCAGAGCTTCACTTGGCATATACTTGGTAGGGATTATCATTAATTTACTTAGATCCCATTCTGATTCAGTTCTGGAATAGCTGAGAGTAATCTGAAATCACCTAAGGGATATTTTAATTTAAAACTGTCATCAGCAGATTCCAAAAGGTTATCCTCATGACAAAAAATTTCTTGAATATAATGGTTCTGTGGTTAGAAATCCCTACCTCTAACCTTCTTCTCACTTACAGGAAAAACATTATCAATTTTATCCCAGATTATGATTCCTCTTGTGTGCCAGAGAATCACAGCTAACAATTTTACCTTTGTTTTAAATGTGCAGTTCTGAACAGCAAAATTAGGGACTGCTAACAGCAGTCCCTAATATGCACCAAAAGCCCTAAGACATTAGGCTATTCCCAAGAATTTCTCTGGCCTATGGAACTAGGCAAACTTGTGATAGTGGAGTAAAAGCTATTTTCAGTTTACAAGGAATACTGGAAACTACAGGAAAAAAAAATCTTACTAAAATATTTGATGTCCAAATTAAGTGTTACTTTTTTTTTTGCTATAATTTTTGTCAGGCCACACTTTCATTTACAGAAACAGACTAATGGTGAGCACATCCCACTCCCCACAGTAGAGTACTGCTGGTATGCTTACAATGAATGCTCAAACTGTGTGGCAGATCCGTTTTCTTTCTTAACCTGAGTCCCTTTAAGATGAAAAAAATTTCCTTTACAGTTAATGGAGAGTAATAGGCATCTCTAGAAAATAACTTGCTCCACCCAAGATCTGAATTACTTTTTGGAGATGTCACTTCCTCCATGATCTACTAAGGAAAGTTGACCTAAGTCTCTAATTTAGGTACCTTAATTTGTAGGGTAAATTTAAAAAGAATAACTAAACATACAGATTATTTGCAATGAGCCATTTAACTCAAGAAAATCAATGTTAATAACATATTTAAGTTCTTTTAGATTTTAAAGCATGAAATACACTTTCAGAAATGACCTCACCAATTTACTCCCTTTCTATCTTCCTTTTGAGAGACTTTTGGACTGCTTTGTGAATAATGAAACCATACTGTTATTATTACCACAATCTAAAAATTTGTGACCAATTCTTTGATATTTTTCACAATTGGAAAGTAAGACACTCTATATAGAGAACACTGAGATTTTTCATTTCCTGGAAAAATATAATTTATTTTTGAACTGTTTCTTACAATGTAACAAATCTAGAAAAATACTAGAACACTTCATTCTGGAATTAAAAAAAAAGTTCTGTTTTTACTGAAACAAAGTTAAGCCCAGTGAAAGATACCTTGTCACAGAAGTATGAAGGAGTATTTCAGTTTCTTTATAAACTTATTGATTCATATATAGATTTGCTTGGACAATAAGCATTTTTAGGTTTTCCTCAAGGGATAACTAATACTCTCCCAAATCATCAAAACACTCTGAATAGATACATATGTCAGACAGCATGTAAGATTAAGTATTACCTAGGGTGAACCCTTTTTTTAAATTTTAATTTCTTCATAACAGAATCATATTAGTGTCTCCTTATAGTTACTGTTTGCTTTTCCTAAACCAAGACACCATATAAACACCTAATTCTTAAGATGCTAATTCTTCTGTAGACTAGTGGGACTTGGCTATCAGCTTCCTTGAAAATCAAGGGACACTCTTTTGTAACAGCTTACCTAGGAATCAGATGTTAGGGAAGTTGCTGGCAAGATGATGTTGGGAAGTTGCTCAGTGGTCAGAGAGCTCTGAGATGGATACAGCAGCAAAGCAGAGAGTCTCCAAGAGAGCATATGCTCTAATTATGGCTGAAATACCCTAAACTGGTGGACTACTCTATTATTTTTCTCTGACTTCTTTTCTTTATTTTTACTGTTGTACAACTGGTGTGTCATTCTTCCTTTTATTCTTCTGAACTCTTCTCTACTTCATGAGAGCTCTTCTCAGCTCCAAACTCACTTTAAACCTGTCACAGCTACTCTTCCAAACCTAAAGCACCCTTTTCTGACATTGTGAGAGAAATAACAAGTGCTACAGTTCCAGCACGAAGAATGGAGCTGGTTAATGACGGAGTGTTAACATCTTGACATAGCATTGACAATAGCACATCTTTTTTCTAATGATAAAAATGTAAGTGATTTTACCTTCAGTTAAGTGAAAGTAAAACAAGAATCAGTGATTTTAATTACCTGACATCTTTTTCAAGTTGTGTAATATGTTCTTTCTGGAGACTTATTTGAGAATCTCTCTGTTGCACAGTTTCAATGAGGTATTTGTATGGCTGTTGTGCTTGGTTCAACAAAGAATTTGCTTTGTCAAGCTGCAAAAAAAAAATAAGTGCAGCTACTGTAAGTTTTTTAACTTATAATGCGCAATTACTCGGTTATTACTGAATAATTATTGGATATTATTGTTTTCTACCTTATTATTATTTTATATTAATATGCGATTGCATATTAATATAAACTCCAAACCTGTTATTACACACACAAAAAAGGAAACACACTGCCTTCAAATTGATAACCAATACATTATCTTCTCACTTTTCTGTTCTAATTGCATGTTATTTTCACTGCAATAATCACTTTCTATACTTTCCTAATCTGCATTTTCAAGGGATTTAATGTAATAGCCTCCATTGATTAAAAAAATAAGTAGAGTGAATGCCTCTATCTGACTTACTGCGGTCTTTATTGACTTACTGCAGTCTTTTCCTCCCTCCTTTAAAAGGCTGAAAATGTATCATAAATACAACAAATACTTAAGCAGCAGTATTTGAGCCAACTTCAAACCAAAAGCTGATAAAATCACTTTTGCATCAGCTTTTTATCCGTGTTCTAGACTTCATCTAGATGACTGAACAAAATTTCAGTCAAAAGAATAATAATGGCTACCTAAGTATCCTGCAATCTACAGGATCTCTGGTTTCTTCTGAAATAAAAAACCCAAAAAGATAATAGCTCAGAGTAAAAATTATGTAAAGACAGCAAACGAAAGTTTTAGTACTTTACACAAAAAAAACACTGTTTAACTTTCTACTGGATTGCATTGTGATTTAAACTATACAGTTATATGGTAAAAGATCAAAATTTTAATGGCAGGATAAAAATGACCTGAATATGTTCCTATGGAAAGTTGCAGGAATTTGAACTAAGGTCGCTGATATGGAATCTTTCACCAATGATCTAGAAGCAAATATAAAACTGCTGTGGGTAAGGAATGCATTGAAGTGGAACACAGAGAAATTTAAGATAAAGAATAGTGATATGGGAGAATACATACTATAAAGAATAGTGATATGGAAGTGTAACAATGGAGTCACCAATTTCCTATTGTCTTCCAAGTAAGAACCTGAGAGAATATGTTTTAGTCAAATATAAATTACTATGATATACCTAAGAATATATAACAAATTATATTATTGGTTAAAAAAATACCTAAACTTCACTGTTCATGTATCTTTCACTGAAATAATCTCTAAATCATATATATAAATATAAAATTTATAAAATTAATGTAATTTAAAAATATGTAGAAATTCAAGTATTTTCACTCCAAGACGTACGTGGGTGTAGTAATTCTAAGTCTTAATTACTGTGGCTTTAAAAATCAAACTGTTAACCACATTCCTGAGATAGTAAGTCTAGAAATTACAAATGGTAGCAACATCTAATAGCAAACCTAGTTGTCCTTTCATTCGTATGAGAAAAATTAAAAGACAATCTTAAAGATTTTTTTGAAAATTAGTTTTCCCTAATTCTGGGACATTTCTAGCTGAGGTTTGTTAAGTATCTTCAAAAGTGATTTAAGAGCAGAGCTGTGTAAGAAGTAGCAATGCATTCATTGAACAGTTAAGTATCAGAAAGAACAAACTAGCTTGGCTAGCTGTTCTTCTGTTCAGAAATCAAAATGTTGTCTGTCTGGCTCACATTCTTGTTTAGCCTGTAAAGTAATCCTCCTTTCAATATTAGTTGCAAAACACAATATAAACGTCTTTGAAAACTTCTATCATGGAGTTTTGGTTAATTATGAGACCACTTTATAACATCAAATAGATAGAAAACACTGTTTAGAAAAGATGTCATTTTATGAACAGCTGTTCCAAAATATTTGAATTTTTGAGTAATAATGATTTACCTCTTGTGAAATCTGTGTTACTTGTTCCTTCTGATGCTCCAGATCTTTTACAAGCAGTGAGTTTTGCTTTTCTAGCTGCAGTAATCTTCTTGCCAAGTGAACACTGTGCCAATAAAAAGCAAGCTGAACTTGAATTTTTTCCAAAATAGGCAAAAGAAATTCTCACATTTATGCTTCCGGACTTGATTGCCTTAATTTTTCACCAATGCTTAAATATTAACATATATAAACTACATAGTTAACCATGCATATAGTTAACATGGCCAAAGTTAGAAAATCAGCGAAAATATTACAAAATTTAACAGCACTAAAATAACATTCCCACAGTTACGCAATTGTAATATTTCATACAAAGAAATTACCTATACAATTTTTCCAGTACTACACAACTTTAGAAATACTGTCAAAATCCTTCATCTAATTATGATTATTTATCTTATAGCAACTTTACAGACTGACTTTAATTCTAACTTAAATAACTGTTTAAAAATGCTCATTAATATATGTTTTGCAGTAGAACATGAAAAATATAGTATTTTTTCACCTTCAAAAAAGAGGCAAAATTGTTTTGTCTGACATTTAATATGCTAAAGAATTAAATGTTATTGCCAATTTTGTTATAAATAAACTCTTCTGTAGAGTCAAAAGTTAACTCTGAAGAGAAAGGATTACTGAGCTATTTAAACAACCTAGTTTAAAAATTAGATCCTCAACCTCTTGTAAGCTTCATGCCCAGAATCAAAGAGTTTATTATCCATTAAAGAGCACAGGTCCATATGCAGCAATGGGAAGATTCAATATGCACTAACCTAATCTTCCAAACTCTTATGAATCACAGAATGGACAAGGTTGGAAGGGACCACAATGGTCATCTGGTCCGACCTCCAGAGCACATTGTGCAGGACTGCATCCAGGTGGTTCTTGAGAAACTCTACAACCTGACTATGATACAGAATCTATGGGAGGGTAAGTGGTCTAAAGCAGACTGACAGGGAGAGTATATTTACCTTGAAGCTCAGACTTAAGAGTGCCTACATCTAGATGGGTGTGCAAAGATTATCTGAAAATTTGACCAGTCATAACCTCCATCTTTTCCAGAGTAAAATGGAATAGACTTCTGGACTTTGCAGAAGTCTTAATATTCTTCATCTGCATTACAAACATACTCTTTCATACACTAATTTCATCTAGTACAAAAGAGAAAGGAACTACTACTTTGACTAGTATCTATTAGTGTGAGGGAAAACTTGGGATACCTCCCCATGGCAAATTTAAGAATGCAGCCCACCATAATGTTCCCAGCTACAAGTATTCAGTGAACTTCACCTGAATTTGCAAATATTTAAGGATAACATAAGTAAATCTTTCAAGTATACTTGTCAGTGTGTTTTTTGACTAGTTTAAATTGATAGCAAACAGACAAAGGGACTAATGTGCAAAGACATCTTCTGCTGGAGACATTTGATTCTATCTGTACTGGAAAATTATGTAGTGCTCCAGAATGTGACAATTCCTTGTCAGCAAAACACCAAAGTCATCCTGGTAGTGTTCTGCATTCTCTCATTAACACCTCCCAAGCAGTTCCTAGGCATAGCTGAGAAGTCAGCATGGGCAAGCAAATCATTGCCAATATGTTGTTCATTTTGTATATGAATATATGTATATCTTAACCTACACTGAGAATTGTATTATGGCAACAGGTTACAGCAGGCCATTTGGTCTTGAAGCTTTACAGAGTTCCCAGGCATGCATAATTTTGTACCATGGGTGAACTATGCCTACATTGGAAGTAATGAAAGAGTTGGTTTTCTTTGACAAGTGGGCAAAGAGGTACAGACCCCACAGCGCTTGAAAAGGTCAGTTTTGTACAAACTTTCAGAGACTGAAGTACATGGCGTGAACTTAAAAAAAGAGTTCTTCATCTAGGATCCCATATGTCTGGGATCAAAGAGCAGGTAGTAGACTGCAGAAAGAACATTATTCACATTTGTAACAGATTCTCTTTCCTTAAGCAATCCTAGAGAGCAGATCATTTATCTGTATTTCTTTAATGGCACTAAACAATAGAGGATGGTGTCGGAGTCTTTGCTTTTAAAATCTTTGGCAGACAAAGGCATCACACACATTTTCTGCATGGCAGGTTTCCTTGAATCAAAACAACAGGTAAACCATACACAGTCTTTTATGGCTTTTTTAATCTTTTTAATTCTAAAAGATAAAGAAAGTCTATGAAGCGTCCAACACTATTATGAAGGATTAAGTCAGTTTATTAGTCAATGCCTTTTGGAACAAAAGTGGAGCATATGAGTCATTCTGATAGAGCTTCTTCTAAGCTCAGAAACTGTCTTCCAAGCATATCTAAAATCCTGGCCTGATCATCAGATTCAGCATTCAAAGGAAATTTAACAGAGCTTTTATATATGTAAATAATCTAAACTGAACCTAATAAGGTGAGGAAAAAGAAGGATTGAGGCAGAAACTCAGAAAACTGCCCAAAATGTTGACAAAAGAGGAATACGCTGAAGCTTTAGGAAATGGTGCTATAGAACTCTCAACAGTTTTCTAAACCAGATGTGCAACAGGGTTATGGAGGCTTTTTGTGCACTCCTCAGCTTCCAGGGATGGTGACTCCACCACCTTCCTGGGCAGCCTGTTCTAATGCTTGACAACCACTTTTGTGAAGAAACTGTCCAACCTGAACCTCCCCCGGCAAGCCTGAGGTCATTTCCTTTTACCTTGTTGTTAGTTGCATGGGAGAAGTGAGTCATAGCCACAACACACAGGCTCACAATGAGCCATTCAAATGTCAGTATCATTTCTTAAAGACAATGCATAACATAAATTTATTAGTTCAAAATTACTATGATCAAGAGGTATGTTTTTCACCTATGCATCATTTCAGTCTACTGACCAAATTTTCAAATTGGCCAAACCACAGCAAACTAAAAAAAAAATCCAAGTAGAATCAGATCCTGAATTAGTGAAGTAAAAATAGTGATGCTCTGAACCATCATCCTTCTTAATATCCTGACAGATATGTTTTTCTTACTATTAAATACAATGATTTTTAAGGTATTAATAATGCATATCCTATAATACGAATGTAAACAATGTAACTGATCTGTTTTTACAGCTGCTTAGTTCTATACAATTACTATTAATCTTTCTGAAAGTCAATGATAAGAGATCTTAAAATAACCTAGAAAAATATGTATATGCTTGGTCATATGCATCAACCACATTAACAGGTCCTAGTCCTCAATCTATTCCTGTATACTTAAGTAATTGAAAAAACCTCTTTATGTTAATCAAACTGGCTGGATTCTAATACAAAACATAATGCACATAATCTTCATTTAGTTTGTCTCGAACAAGTAAATTCATGAGGTACTTTTTGTTTACCTTTGCTTTAGTCGTCTTTTGGCTGTTGTAGGAACATTAGCACCATATCCATATGAGAAGAGAACCCTTTCAGCCTCAACTTCATCTTCCACTGCAAAAAATTGCAGAAAGGTGCTGTTGAAGAACAGTGCCAGAACTTATAAAATTCTAAGCAATTCTATTTACAACTCAACACGCAAAAACATTTTTCTAGAAGCTAAATTTTCAGTTGGTGCAATCTTCTGGACGTGAGTGGAACAGTTTATTTTCATTATTAGCATTAAATTTAGTGCCACACTAATTATTTACAACACTTTTTATTTTTATGATAAACATAAGACTTATGCAACATGAAAGTAAAGGAAAATAGTTCAGTTGCCTTGAATACTCATACTGTTGGTATGGTGACAAAGTATATCCTACTTGTGTAAGTTTAATTCGGCAGTAGAAGGTTAGGTCGCTTAAGTTTTTAATCTAAAGAATTAATTTTCTGTGCATACATGAAAACGTAGAGGAAGATAAAATTATGGAGTGTTTAAGGTGACAAGAATAATCAAGTCCATGGGATGAGAAGGGACACATCTGATGTTCCTAAGGGAGCTTATGTCATGGTGAGGCTTGCTCATTATGGTTTTTGAAAGGCTGTGGTGATCAGAAATCTCACCACACTTGATGAAAACAAATGCCATCCATTTCTTCAGAGAAGGGCAAAAAAAAAAGAAATTCTTATGTATATGCAAAATAGAAACATTAAAAATAATCTCTGCCTCCATAGGTGATTGATTTCTGAAAACGCATTTCTAAAGGTTTTAAACAGATTATAATTGCTTTGAAAAGAAATCCCAATAGCAGCAAGATTAAAATGTGGATGTTCATATTTCAAATTCTGAAATTCAGTTTCCTCTCTCCTGTAAGACAAAGTGGACCAGAAAAAAAAAAAAAAAAAAAAAAGAAAGAAAAAGAACAAGTATATGAGTGAAGTAGACAGGGGCGGAGAGGGAGACAAGAGAGTAGAGGTAACGAAGGGACAACGAGAAAAATGGGAGCGGTAGGGGTGTGAGACAAGGAGGGAGAACAAGTAAACACCAGCCCAGGCACCACACAAAAGCTTTGATGAATCAATAGTTGGGAAAAGGAGAAACAAAAGTAGGAAATTATGTGAGTCGTATCTGACTCATCTTTCTTAATGCTTAAGTGCCTCAAAATCAGAAATACCTTCATCTCTCAACAACTTGCAAAATACTATAACTTCTGCTCTCACTTGTCTAATACCCTTGTAATGCTATTTTAAACAAAGATTCTTAAAACACATTTAGAAAGAGAAAAGCCTCTAGAAGAGCACCTGTGGTAAGTCACATATCTAGTTAGATTTAAAAAAATACAGAAATTTCAGTAGGTATGACAGAAAAAGTTTACTAATGTGGCACTACAAAGATACCAGCACTTCAGAGCTGTTTTAATATGACAGGGAATTCTTCAGTGCTGTAAACACCTTTGGTTCAGAAAAGACAAAGAATAATTTAACCTGCCTTTGTTAATACCCTTCTTTTTGGTTACATATTCAGTGTTGCATGTCTCAGAAAAACATTAGTAAGATCCAGTCCTGTAAATTTAGATAGTGTCCCGTAAATATCACATCATAAAGACAAACACAAAAGAAATTGGAAATGTTGCAGGTATGAAAATAATATTCTGTATCAGTGTGTACTTCTCTTCTCTTACAACATTCCAGGCTCTTCACCTCCTTTGTGGTGTAAAATACACATTTTATAAGCTAGGGGACACTTATTAATGACAGTTTCTCATGTGACTCAGCAAAGATGTGCCATTGTGAGGATATAGACAGACTCAATCTTTTTCTTAGAAAGATACTAACCAATTGAAACAAGAAAAAACAAACAATTAGTCTACAATAAAAACACCCTAATGTGAAGATTGTACCCTGAAAAGGAAGAATAGACAAATGCCAAGGAAATTTACTACTGTTATTCATCTGGAAACCTCTCAGGCAACTGTAGGAAGTGGCTATATAAATTCTTGATAGCTTTCTGAATAGGCTGTTTCATATCATTTCAATATTAATAAAGTGAGGCATAATGATCAGGGAGTGGTAGTAAAAATTCAGTGATCTCTTCCACATGCACATTTTCCAAAGGAAAAAAATTAAAATTTTTTACACACACACATATATAATATATATATATATATATATATATATATATATATATATATATATATATATATAAAAAATATATAATGACAAAATCCATCTCACATGTGTAAATAAACACACAGTTTATTAAAAAATCCAGAGAATCCAACCCCCACTGGAATCCCCAAATACTGTAAAACAGCAGAGGTTTCATGACTCAGGATGAAGAAATAAACATTATATACTATTTAAATATAAAAAGGTGACCACAGGAATGAAGATTAATCTTTATTATCACTAAAGTTTGTAGAAAACTCTAATTGTCTTTGTCACACAACGCTTCACTCTAAATTATATTCCTCAAAGGATGGGCTGAAGTATTTCCATAACACATTTGATTTGAAAAATAGCTATATTTCCTTTCAGTTATTTTTCTACCTTTAGCTATTTATGACGTATAACTATCAGGGCACAATTTGAGACACAGGAGGAAGTATATCTGTCTTCTCCTTCAAAGTGTTTTTTTTTTTTTAAATACTTTTTTTTCCTTCTTTTTGCCTAAGATACTAGACTTAACTAGTATTAATCTTAACTTTCGATATCTGAAATAGCAAATTCATTATTGAATATAAAGCATATTGAAATAATGTTACGACTATAACCCCTTTTCTTCTCCAAGGAAATCCAAAAATAAACTCATATTTTAAAAGACTAGTTCATTTGGAAACTTTCCTTTCTTTAGCATTCTGTAGCATAGAATGTAAACTGTAATTAAAACAGACATTTAAGAAGAGGTTAAGAATAATCTGGTAGAAAACTTTACTGCTGTCCCAAGATGCATAAGAAAATGTAAACCAGTGTAAACAAAAAACAGCATTCTGAACTCTATCTTCTCCTTGGAGAAAATTAAGGTAACGTCCAAAAATTCTGTGTTAATACATAAATACTCCTTAAGTAAGTTTATATATATACACACTTCAAAAAACATGTTACTGACTAAAACAGAAGTGTGCATACAGCAAACATGCTTATGGTCAGACTCGAACCTCTGGCTAGTCAGGTCATCCTAAGTACAGGCTGCAGTACTTAGGAAAATTAATAAAGCATGTGCAATCTGGTTACTAAAGATACCCTAACATCACTGCAGCTTGGAAATGCACACTTTGCTAGACACCACTGTTTATAAATAAAGCTTATGCATCTTCTATTCTTCAATCTTCTGTATGGAATACTTTATAAATTGTGACTATTTTTTGAAGGAGGAAAGGAAGAGAAAAGGAGAAGATGGCTGAATTAGTCTCAAATTTTAGAATGTTCTACTCTGTTTATACACTGGCTAGAAAACGTCAAGATTAGAGGCAGTGTTTCAAATTAAAAATTAACTGCTTTGTGGATTGATTTAGGCTGAGAACCAAATGAATAGATAGTTTACACAAATTTTGCTGTGTTTGGGAATTTTAATCTTTGTCAATGAGAGACAAAAATTTTCAAGAGTAATCAGGTAAGAATTTAATCCATGGTTTAGTACTTGGAACAGACTGAGTAGTTGCCACAAGCAACTACTTAGTGTCTAATTATTATTAATTCAACAGAAGGAAGAGTTTTTTCCTCCTTCCAATTAGTTAAAAAATTCACATTAATCACTGTACTGAAATATAACACCTGCTTTTGCCTGTCAACAAAGAGGGCTTCCTGACATTTAAAAAGTACTTGAATAATAGAAGAATCTTGAAGACTGTATCTAATTATAATGGATAATTAGAATAAGGAAAAGAAAAATGACTGAATACAAAGATGATTTGCAATAAGCACAAACTTAGACATATGGATGTTTGATACACATTTACAGGTACACTTAGAAACCTGACATTAATATTTTCTGTCAAAATAATTACTGCCTTTTACTTGTCAGGCGTAATGAAGAAGAATGACAAGCACTGTAATACTTTCCAAGCGTCATGAGAAAAAAGATATCGTAATGCCTGAAACACCTACAGATGTTGGTCAACATGTGACAAACAACTTATGACAGAACTTACTTTCTGCTGTCTGCAGTATTATCTCATCAAGCTCTTTTTCAAGTTTTTCGTAAGTATCTAGTCTTGCCTGTAACTCAGAATTCTGTGTTTGAAGCTCAATAATGCGGGTTTCACTAGAAGACTGAAGACTATAAAATTCCTTTGTAAGCACCTGTGAGAATGAATTATGGAAAGATCAGGGATTCAGCATTAAAGTGATTTCTGAAAGAGGAAAAATATAATACATGTAAAATGCGTACCAGCATGATATGAAATATTTGATATGTTTTGTACAGCAAAGATTAAAATACCTTAAAAAGCATTATTCTTTCAATAATATTATCTTGCACAGATTAAACTCTCAGATTTTAGGCCTATCTGCTGAGGCCTTAGTAATTCTAAGCTGTCTGAAAAAGCTACAAAAAATTTAAAGGAAACTTAGGAAAAGGCAGGTAACAACTAAGAAAAAGTCACACACAGCAGTCAAAATAGCATAAATGCAGTAACTTTGTTGCTTTAACTGGATTCTTATTTCTATCATCAATTTATGAAGATTCCTTCGCAGAATGCAAATATAAAAAATTGCCATTAAAGCTATTGCAGTCTTATTACTTACTTATTAATAAAAGGTAATATGCCATCAACATTCAAGCTTATGTAAATAGTTAATCCACTAAGCTTAAACAAAATATTCTCATATTCAAAAGTGAAAGCTATGAAGGTTTGTATAATAATTAATGTTTCATAAAGTGCCTGATAATAGGAAACAACATTGACCAAATAAATACACACTGAACAGGAATAAGAAAATCCTTGGTACATCAAGTAGCAATCTACATACTTTGCAGAAAAAACAACCAAGTGGTACTGCTGTTAAATTTCATACTAACTTCCTAAGTAAAAATCACAGTCAGAATGACAAGTGAATAGTGATTTGGAGACACAGAAATACACACACTGTGTGCAGAGCAGTAATACTGGAGTCACTGTCGAAACCACAAAAGAATACACAATTCTTAGAGAAACAAGCCACCTGAATATAAAAAGTTCACTCTAGTGTCACAGAAGAAATAAATGTATATGTTAAAACTGGGCAACATATAAATCATCTGTTTCCTAGTTTAGCAAGAAAAACTACTCTATGCCCTAAATAAAAGCCAGTTAGTCCAGAAAGCTGTAACTGAGCCACAAGATACCAGTGCCTAAACTATTAATAAAGACCAACGTCCTGTAATGGTAAGGAAAAAACCTTAGTACATTGATGCTATCTATATATAAGAAAGAAAATTAAAAAAACCCCAAGAATTCATTCAAAAGGAACAAAAATAAAAGATTCAGACATCAAATATTTAAATTCTGCAAGAATATTTCTTAATGAAAGAGCACTTAAGTGCATATTTCTAATGAAAGAATTTAAAAGTGTCTCTCTAAAGAGAAAAGTAAGTGCTAGAAGTGTTAGTAGAACTGAATGTGAAATATTTGAGTTAATGTCAGATCAAAAAAATTCCACAAAGAAAATGAAAATATAACTCAAATTGAACTACATTCTCCAAGTTTAGACATGTCTGTGCAATTAAAATGTTTAGCAACCTCTAAGTTTAGCAAACCTGGCACTCCCAGTGCTTGTGACCACAGCTAACCTCATCAGCCAGGATCTGAACGTCCCAATATGGACAAAACAACAACTTACAGTCTATCTGAAACTCTCTAATTCGGTTTCCACTCTACAGTCCCTTTCCATAAACAACTTACACAAGTTCAGCACCAGAAATGTGGGGACCTGAAAACTGGCATCCTTCCTCCAAGAAACAAAGGCTACCATAGATGCCACTTTTTTCTGTCTTGTCCAGTTTGTATCCTGACATTCGTTTGAAACACGTACTACCAATCTTACTTAAATCTCATAAACAGGACTCTGTGATATGTTTTTGAGACTAACTTTGGACAGGTGAAGAAATTTTGTTAAAAGTAAGTTTTCTCTGTGGAATACTCACATTTCCAAGATTAGAATAAGTGAATAGGATATGATGAATAAGTTTTAAAGATAATAAATTCTAAGCTTGTAGAGATAAACAGGCCCAAGTGGTTAAAGCCCACATGAACAGGTGCATTGGCTGCAGGTGCCCAGGCTCTGTTTCTCAGCCAAGAGGGCTGCACAAAAATGCTGCACAGCAGTGAGGAGTAAGGGAAAAAAATGAAAAATAACCATGGTGTCTACATTGAGGTGAGAGAAGGAGGGGAGGACATGCTCTAGCTGCTGGAGCAGAGATCCCCTCTGCAGCCCATGGTGAAGCAGGTTGCCTGCCTGCAGACTATGAAAGACCACACAAAAGTAGATGTCCACACTGCAGCTCATAGAGGACTCTACGTTGGAGCAGGTGGACATCCCCAGAAGGCACTGCAACTTGTGCAGAGGCCAAATAGGAGAGTTCCTCCTGAAGGAAGCAGAAGGACATGGAGGATCCACACAGGAGTAGGATAAAAAAGTGATGAGGAAACAGCATCAGAGGCGAGCTGTTACAGACTGATTTGAACCCCTATTTCCCATTCCTCCCTGCACTGCTGTGGCATGGGGAGGTATAAGAGTCAGAAATGAAGGAAGGAAAAGAAAGAGAACAGGGTGGGCAAAGATGGTTTACTTTTTGTCTTTGTTTCTCACTATCAAACCTATGTCAATGGGTATTAAGTGAAATTAGTTTTCCCCAGGTCAAATCCGTTTTATGATGGTAACTGGCAAGTGATCTCCCTATCTTTATTATCAACCCATGCTCTTTATAAGCTTATTTACCCCACCCCCAATCCTCTTCAGGAGGAGGAATGAGCGACTGGGTAGGTGTCTAGCACCCCACCAAGGTAACAAATCATACTAGGACTAGCAAGTTTAGGTCTTTTCAATGCTGCATACACCATGCTCACCTTGAATTTTTGGCTGTGAAAAATTTGTTCCAGAATTGTACATCAATAAAAAGTATTTTCTTACATAACAAAGCCATTACAGATACTACGTGCAAATAATGACACTGAATTCACCATACTTGTTTTGGTGAAACTGTTTTCACTCCCTACAATTCTCACACAAACTGACATAGGCAGCTTTGTGACACAAGCAGATAAATATACCCCGCATGAATGAGGTACTGTCATTAACATCTTTCCATGAGAGATTGTTTTGCTTTTTCCTCTCCCAGTGGTCTTGTGCTCCATTAAACCGATCAAACATAGTAAGCTTTGTCATTTGACCCTATTTCTGCAGAATTTGGTGGAGATACTAATTCAGCCATGCCATATTGTTACTTTTCCCGCACGCTTTTCCACTTCACATTCTAATTGAAAACAAGTATGTAATGCCCTGCAAAGCGTCTCTTTATATAACATACCTCCAGCTTTCTCTGGTATTTTTCACATTCCATTTGGCACTGTGAAAGATTCTTAGCTGTTTCTTGTTGCATGAGTTGAACATGTTCAGTTTCAAAGGACTTTAACTTACTTTGATGAAGAAGTTCAGCTACTTTGCTTTCTGTGCCAAGTTGCATTTGTCTATACCTAAAATAAAAATGCAAAAATAAGTTTTGATGATTCAAAAATAAGCAGCTGGAATATATCTTAGTTCTATTCATTACAGGCATAAATTTCAAAAATTAATACAGTATTTCGAAGACCTTAATAAGTATTAGTATGGTTATCTATGTAACTATTGTAACCTGTATTTGAAACGGCATTAGGAAAACTCAATATTATAAAGACAATAAAACACAGTAGGTGGAAAACTCTGTCAATGGCTTTTCTAAAAATATTGCTAATGCACAATCAAATGACAATGACCTAATAGTACACCTTCTTTTTCTTATTTTTCAAGTGTTACATCAATGTGAATCTCTTTTCTGGTACACAAATATATACACTGAAGTCTTTTCATTGGAGTGACACTAATGAAATGTTATCTTCCCTCTTCACCACTATGTTACATGTGATAGAGAGAAGTGGCATTAGACATCAGCGATATCAATGATGCACCCTTTGAGATATCATGTGTACCAGCTACACTTCTTTTTTCCATACCCAAAGATATGAAGCAAAGTCAGACCACAAGGATGTAATAATTTCCACAGTCACTCAGAATCACAGATCCTTCTCAAAAAGCAGAAATTAAGTATAATTATTAGAAAATCACTATGCGGTAGTTGTAAGTGACAAATAATCCACTTAGAAGTGAATTTTATTCATTCTACTTAACAGGCAATTTCAAAATGAGGTGTGAAAAGTTTGCTGATGGAATACTACAATACTAGATAGTTGAAAATTTAGGTGATGTGAAAAACAGGAGAAAATCTAATGAATCTGCATTAAATAACATGAAATTCGAAAGAGATATGTGCAAAGTAAATCACAGGTTTTAAAAATGCTCCTGAGCATATACATAAAATGATGAACCCTCAGCTGATTGTTTTTGTTCATAAGTGAGATCATGGGATTTATTATACTTGATAAAACCATTAAAACTTTGGTTCAGTTTTAAATAATGGTCAAACCAAACATTTTGGGAATTACTGAGGAAGAAATAAATAATACAGAACTGTGTCACCTTGCGATTCCATGTTGTTGCCTGCATTACTGATGCTAACAACCATTCTAGTACCTTACCTCACAAGAACAGAAGTGTCAGAGCATTAGAGAAGGGTAGGAAGGGTTACATTTGACATCCAGCAACATCATGCACTCATATAATTGCACTGTGTGGAATAAATCATTTAAGCAAGCTAGGACTCAACAGCTTGGAAAAGAGATGGTACAAGGAAAAGGAAGAAATAAAGGGCCTGCCACATCATGAGAATGGAGAAAGGAATCAACTGTATTTTCCAATAGATGAATGAGAAGTCATCTAATGATTCAGAATGAGAACAAATACAAATTGCTCTTTATGCATGAAAGCTGTGGAATTCCTCACCAAAAGATGTTGTGGATGCTAAAAATTAACACTTGATTGAGAAAATACTAAACAACCTGCAGCAGAGAAGTCCTTTGAGAAACATGGTTCTTAAAGATGGTACTTCTCACACTGAAGCCACTTCACAACAAATTGCAGGATTGCCAGATAAACCTTTACTCTAAGCCAGCATGGCTGTGGTGTTAGCTGTCATCTGTCAAGTAACAGTTGCAACACAATTCCACCCTATTTAGCGCCTGATCTTTAGGTGGGATGGAAAGTGTTTTACAAAAACAAGGGGATTACTTCAAATATTTTCCCTGAAATTTCAGACTGTAGGAATGTTTCTAAGGCACAAAGAGGGAGCAATCTTCACTGGAATTAATTTGAACAGAACAAACTGGTGTCATTATGATGTCTCTGATAATCACTCTGAAGACATCCATCTATATGAAAATAGTCCAATGCATGACTAAGATTGTTTCCTCACTGAATGAGCAGAGCTTGGAAGTTCTGCTTACCGAGCTCTCGGAATTATAAAAAATATTTTTTTGTGTTTGTTTCTGTTTATAGGCTGTTTTTCTGATTCCCGAGAATGTACAATTTTGTTTTCCCCCAGCCAGAGATCTAGAAAAGGAACTGGTTGCGAGACTTTTCTTCTTGTGTTTTCTTCATAATTTATTATTTCTTATCATTTCATTCTCTTCCTGACCTACAGAGTTCTTCATTGAAGGTCAGCTCAAGGCCCAAAACTCCCGAATACCAAATGCTCCAACTACTAACTACCTAATGCTCCATACTAAAATGCTCATTACGAAATGCCCCCACCCTCAGGATGGTGTGGATATTTATACTACAATCCAAGTAATCAGTATTTATAATTCTACGCCAGTAACTATTATCTATGTTAGAAGGTTAGACTCTATTCTAAGCCAACTATAATGTGCCACCTCACTGCAGAACATGGAGGCAGATGAAGGAAAAGAAGAAACCCAAAAGCCATGTGCTTCCTCCATCTTGCCATCACCTGCTTACCATCCTAAAAATCCCATATATCTAAAATTCTCACCCTGTGATAAAACTACACACTATTCTACTGTTTAATACACACTCTTGAAATCTCTGCTTTATTTCAGAGCCTAAAAGCCCTTTTTCTATGAACAAAGGTTAAAAACACTGTTTGTCAGAGATTCTAAAATCTTTTAAACATGCAAAGAAATATTTCTTCATATTTCCAGACTCCGACATCAAGCTCATGAAAAGTTTTTCTTTTAAACTCAAATTTTTTTAATAGTATGACATTTCATTTCTCGAACAGAGTTACTGAACTCAAGCTGCTAAATGCCAGTTACCTATCAACTACTCCAGTCATTTTTGCTTAGGGATGCTTTTCAAGTGTTGACACTTTCATCACCATCTCCTGACTGTATGCTTCTGTTTTCATTTCACCACACAAAAAAAATTTCAGAACTCTTGAATTCTCCACACTTTGCACATGACTGGCTGCAGACATTACACTAAATCTGTTCTGGTATACACATTGTTTACAAGGAAGAATGCATTGTTCCGAAATGAGCTAAGTCTTCATGAACATACATGTCATTTAGCCAACAATGCAATAAACCACACACATTTAATTTAATTATTAGTTATATTTATTGACTCTCATCAACAAATTCGCACCTTCCACCTCAACACAAAACAAACAGCAATGCCTTCCTGTACACAGACTCACACCTTCAACTGTTCTGAGTTTCAATGATATGTACTATACTGAGCTGACACACTGGAAACATGCATGAACAGAGGCAATCCTGTACCTACTTTCCCTGTACCTACTTTCTATACTTGGTGGAGAAGTCTGTAGTTCTCTGATGATTCTACTCAATCAACTGTGTGCTTTCAGAGCATACTTCTCAACCCAATCAGGAGCAGTAACTTCAAAAAGAAATGTTATCCTTTGTTTTGGAAATTTGAAGTAGCTTACATGAGTATGATCTGTTTTGCACTGGCAAGGTTATGACCCGTCAATTTTCTTTTAACCTTACTACACTGTTGATATCACCAGTAACTCATTCACCATAGCACCATTCAGAGTTTCTCTGTCACATTTGCTTTTATTCTGCCAGATAGTATCTCTGCTTTCTTGGCTACAATTTCAGCACAAGCGCGTGCGCATGTGTGTACAGCTTCATGTAACACAATGTGCTCAAATACATTCCTTTATCTGCCTACATGATCTTTGAGGGAACACAGAAAAAAAAATCAAACCCACCCTATGCTTTAATACCAGAATTATGAAAAAAAAAAAAAAAAAACCCAACAAAGTCAACAGTGGAATGTGGGTCTGCAAGATTTTTCTCCGTCAAGAAATTTTAGCAAACTTGATATAATGAAAGAGTAGAGTTTTTAGTCTCACAGAAGAATGAGGGTTGGGAATCAAAGAGAAATTATAGACTGAATCAAAAAAATCCACCCCCCCCCCAAAAAAAAAAAACCAACCCCCCAAAAAACCAAACCACCAAAAAAAACCACATGTAAGAATCATCTAGAATGAAGTCTCAATTCCTTTTTGTCTCTCTGCCATTAAGTTGATCAGTCAATGAAGTCTGCTACAGCATTGACATAATGATTATAAAAAAAATTATTTCTAAGAGTAAAGGAGAAGATGGATAGTCAGAGAGGGATTTGAGCTCCCTGTTGTAAGGTTTGAAAGATCTTTTAATCACAGGAGCTTGTTTTTCAAGTAGTGGATAATGATATAACAACATGTCAAAATATGCATACCACAGAGCAAACAGAAAGATTTAATGGTAAAATCATGTAGTCTGGATCCTGAAGAAAATATGGCAACCAACTGTTTTTTGGAATGGAGAAACTATAAACTACAAAACTATAATCTACAAAACCTGATATGTACAGCAGTACTCCTTAAAAAGGTAATTGAACAATGAAGTGCATTAGAAGACAATAAATTTGTAAAATTACCCTTTCAAGAAGTGGCAAATCCTAGTATTAAACTTGTTAATAAGAAAGAATGCCAAGCAAATAAATGAAATAATAATGTATCTTACAAAGAAAGTCCTATCAAAATTACACAAAACGAAAATCTAATTTTGTAATTTTATAATTTTGTGAACCAGATTATACTAACCTAAAGCTTTGTGGGATATTTTAGAAATTATTTTCAAGTTTAAAAATGGAAGAAAATCCCTGTAAGTTGTGAAATCACCCTGAGTCCACAGTTGGGTCAGTTCCAGATCTAAGATCTTTAAAGCAATTAGAATACACTCTCCTATTTGTACATATGCCTATACTTTGGTTCAGTGCCAAATTTGCAAAGAAACTTAAATGCTACAGACATTTCTTCCCTAACCTGTCCTCTTGCAAACCTCCCACTTTCAGCCCCAACATGTCCCCTAATGTTCTTGATCTTTTCCCTCTTTGTCCCACCACCTGCCCAGATGTCTCTTGAATTCCAATTCTATTTTCATTCTTTATTCCCAGGACATGTTTTTCTTCTTACCTATGTTCATAGTCTATTCAGCCTCTGTTCCTATCTTACAGCTCTACCCTCTGCATTCTGGACTTCTCTCTACTCCTCTATCACCCTTCTGGTTTGGCATCCTCCTCAAATCCTACCCATCCATAACTCTTGCAATTTGAGGTTCAAATCCCAGTTTAACTTTCTCACCTTCTGCAACTGAGCCTGCCTGTTAAGGCCTCCTCGCTTCCAAAGAGCCCCAAACTAAGCACAGAAGTACGCAAATTAATTTCCCATACTCTCCCCAGCTGGAGTCACAGAAGTAACAGTGGTCTAGATAGATCTCAATTAAATTCAGTCTGTCACAAACTGCACAAAATCCTGTCCATACATGCAGCAAACAGCCAGACTCCAGTTCAAACATGGGTATGCAAAGGATCTTGTTTCCACCGATTCTCTTTTTGATCCTTGGTAGTAAGAACTGACTGGCTTATTTCTGAGCAATCAAAAATTTTCCATGATTTGTGTTCACATGCTACTCACTAAACGACTAAAAATGTATGAAGAATTCAGATCTTTAGTTTTCAAATGCTTTCAATGTTCAGCTTTTGCAGCACTCATTAAGCTTGATTAGTCATGTATCTGGCTGATTTCACAAAGTCTGTTTCAATATTTACTAGAAAATGGGTAAGAAATTAGTCATTCATTTAAAATACATACTTTATGAAGTTTTTAAACCAACTTTACAGGCATTTTTAGTTTTTTGTAGTATTTATTACTTCATTCACATCTATCAAATACATTAAACTATTTCTAATCTGGTCTAAAATAACAATGCGCTCTGTATCAAGAAATTTAAGTACCTACAACAACAACAAAAAAGCTCGGAGTATAATGATGAAACACAAAATGAAGCATGTCATCTACAAATTGTTTAAGCAATTAAAATTTTGTTTGCTGAAATAATTTTCACTTAAACTTTGTTTTTTCCAGACAACACGCTGAGATTTTTTTTCAGCACAATATTCCTGGTTCAGGTTGTAATTAAAAAAAAAAAAATCCAGAAACATATAGCTTAGACGTTAAAGGGTAAACCTGATTTAATGTTCAAGTTCTTACCAGATGTTACATTTGCTTCGTATCAAGTAATTAAACATACAGTACTTTTGCATGTGGTTCAGTAAAATCTGAGAGAGAAAGCTTAGAAGCTTTGTTTAAAGCTGCTTGCTTCAAAGCAGATTTTTGTGTTTTGCAGCATCCTAAGCATTTATTTTGTATCAGCCTCTGATCCTCATCCTGTCGAAAAAAACTTCCACATACTATTCTGCAGTTTGTAGGAAGTGCTAGTTCCAAACACCCGCACTCAGCAAGATAAACAGTTGTTTTGGACTCCTTGTAGCTTCAGGAGATCTAAACCCAAAGTCACTTATGCAATAAATAGGAGTTCTTCAGAATGTAGGACCCATGTATCCTTTCTACCCTAGCTAGATTAATGCCCACTAGACTACAAGAATGAACATGAAAGATGTGTCTGCCTTAAATGTATCTGCTGAATCGTGGTGATGGACAGAAATCCATCTTTGGTTCTTTTTCTCTGGACTATGCAATTGTGTTTTCTTTTACTTGACTCTGACTCTGTGAAACGTAAGATTTTCTGCACCAAGACACAGCTTCAAGACTACTGGGAAGAGACTGCTTCTGCAAAGCCTGTGCTTGGGAGTCACACTTTAGTCATGAGAATTTCCTAATAAAAATCCAATATGGAGTTTTCTTTTAATCCTGGAGCTCTGATGGGCATCAAATTTAGCCTTTCACTTACTGAAAGTGCATTCTTTACTTTGGGAAATTGTAAAAACAGAACAGCAACTCTCTCATCATGCCTTTCTTACAAAAAGATGAAGCAGGGTGCAATTGCTACTCTGCAACAGCACAGTGCTGCTGATGCATACTTAGTTTGCTCATTTACCTAGACTGTTATTACTTGGTTTAAGTAATCAGCATATTTATTGACTCTTTTGTCATTTGTTTCAATGAAATAAACAAAAAAGATGTTCAAACAACCTAACTGAACTTTACCAGTATACAGACACTTATTAAGGATGTGACAGCATCCTTAACAAAAAGAAAAGACCAGAAGAAACAAATGAGTATATAATAAAGGATGCAATATAATTTCACTGTTTCCTCCTCAAAACCTGTTTTTTAAATACACAAATAGGAGAACAGAGCCACCTCAGTAATTTTTAGGAGTTTAAGGGTAGCTGCTCTTTTCTTTGCCCATATACATTAGTCAAGATGCATGACCTTGTGTTCTCATTTATGTATCTGTTGATAAAAAGTAGAGAAGCATGAAACACATGGCTGGCCTGAGAATACCTTCCAGATCAGGTATTTCAGGAGGTGCAGGCACAGAGATATCTAGTTTGGGAAACCAAAACCGAAATTACCACCTCACAAGATCCCTTGAATTAAGCTTCAAAATAAGCCCAAAGAAAGATTAAAGATTCCTCTTTTTCAAACAGAAGGCTATGAAAAGAGTTCTCTGAAGCTAGCGAAGAGATACCAGAGGAAATAGCTTCATAAAAGTCTCGTAAATTCAAGACAACAATCTACAAGGGAAACATAGGCAAGCTAAAGGGTGCAGACATCAGCACCTCAAGCCAAAATAAGTCAGAAGAAGCGAAACAGTTCTGTTGTTTCTGGCACAGTCTCAATACACTGCACAGTTATCTTTTGCATCTGTGTGAACAAGGCACAAAAAATGGCAAAAGTCGTGGATCTTGGAAGTATGAGAAACATGCTGAACTGAGGTGGAGCATACATCTGAACAAGCAGCAGAATAAGCATGATTAAATTTCTCATTGCCTAATCAACATCTTTGCTCAAACTTCATTTAAAAAAAACCCGACTTTGAAGTGACAGATTGAAAAGGATCCCTGCAATGCAATATGGTTTTGTCTATTGTACATATTTTAATCCAACAGCAAAGAATCCAAAGTACATTTATTAAAAACTCATTAAATCTTTAGTCATATTTTCTATGTATACTTTTCTCCATTTGATTTCTCATTGCATTCCAAACTATTAACTTTATTAAACCAATATTTTCATTTCATGGTTTACTTCATTCCTTGCAAAAAATGCCATGCTAACAAAGCTGAATTTTGTATTAAATCAACAAAATTCAAGGAATAGTACAGAGACTTATCCCCCAATAATGCATATTGATTAATGAGGAAATAATTAATTGAAATTGTAACTGTGAGAGGTTTTGATATGAGAAATATAAAACAGATCTGAATGAAGAAAAGGACAGATTTTCTTGATATTTAACATTAAAAAAATAAAAGCATCAACTTTGAATATTTCTCTACACTAAGTTCCAAATTTGTAGCATACATCTGGAATTGTCTGACTTGATAATTTTTTTCTGCTGTTCATAATAATTTTTTCAAGATACTATACAATTTCAATAATGACTCCACAATTTACCTCCTTAAACGAAATATTAGCTTTTCCAGTGATTCTATTACTTTGTTAAAATATTCTCTAATAGTAATAGTACTTGTATTTCTGGAAAATAATTGTAATAAATTGTTATTGTAGCAGATAAAAACATACCTGGACAGATCTGATATTGGAAGCTACAGAAATTGTTTCTTACATTATCATTACTGCACTACAAACAAAGTGCTCAAGAAAATTAAGAGATTGGAGTCAACAGTTACAGAAAGACTCTGAATCTGCTGTCTGAATTGTTTTTTCCTCTTGGATAAAACATACAAAAATTTGTCTCTTTAAACTCTCCCCTCCCACTAGTCAGAAAGGTTATATTTAATCAAATATACAGTTAAATCAATATAAATATTTTCTGGTATTTCTTGTGATCCACATGGAGTGATTATTCCTTGCTAGCCTTAATAGCCTAAACATACATTATTTCTGGACGTATATGCTCCTGTTCCTCTGATTTAATAGAAAATTCATTAAATTACTTTTAGATGTATATACATCTAGTTATTAACAAAAGATAATTACTGTATGATTTTTAATTCCAATAATGCAAAGAGGGAAAAAGTCAATGTGAAATGCCTCTTTTTAACAAATAAAATCTAAACAGCATTACAACTACAGACTACAAGAAGAAGAAAAATGTTTGGAATGCCATATACCTCCTTAAAACACTCAGAAATAAACATACAAGTTCTTATTTCCATAAATGTACCTTTTTTGAAATCAATATAAAAACTAAAATTCTGTTTTATACAGTGATAAAAAAATGGATGACCAGCAAGGAGAAAATAATAAAAGGAAGGGTTATCACTGAAGCTTCCTGGAAAAGGACGGGTAGAAATGAGAAAGCAGGGACAAATCTTTTGAGGTAGGGTTGTTGGGGTGACCATCAAAGCTGGTAACGAAAGACTGCTTACTCCCCCTCCATTTTCTCCACTGAGAGTCTGACAGAATAGGTCAGAAGGTTAGGGTTCAAACTGCCATAATTTAGCAAAGGATTGGTATGTCCTTTATATCACACATAACAGGTTTGATTTCCTGATAAGCAGAGTTCAAGGTACAGGCATACCTTGTTATCTTTCAAGGACATGTTCCTAAAAGTGCTACAGTTAGCAATGAGGGATAGCAAACTACCTTTTCCCCTAACAGTTAATGTAATGGATGGTCTTCGTGTTTGCAGTCACTTATGAAAGGCCAGCATATTGCTGCAAGGTATTCTATTATTCTTCTGTGAAATTATGCCTTAAAAAAAAAGATCTCAATGATACAAATACAAACCAATTATTAAACAATTGAGGTTGGATGGGATTTCGGGGGGTCCAACATCCTATTCAGAGCCAGGTCACCTATGAAATCAGACCAAGTTTTTCAAAGCTTTAGCCACTCGGGTCTTGAAAACTCAAGGATGGAGACAACTAACAATAATGCTTGTAGTGACAAAGATTTTCTTTAGACCAAGTCAGAATCTCCTGTTTGAACTGACACTCTCTCATCGCTCTTCCATGCTCTGCTCCATCTTCCCAGTGACCTGTCTGGGGGCTCAGGAGTATCTCTGGGGATACTCCTGTTAGAAGCCCCAGAGACCAGGCTGAACACACACCCTCAGCACATTCTCCTGGACAAGTGCTCCTGCATTCTGGTGGCTCTCCTCTATATACACTCCAGTTTATCACTATGTATGCTTGTATTGGATACAAATCTGGACTTGATGTCTTGACTATTCTCCTGATAATACAGCCCAGGATTTTGCAAGAGTATACTGTTGGCTAATATTGAGCTTGCTGTTTACAAAAAAACATTTGTTCTCTTTGAAGACAAGAAGGATGATCCCCCCACAAAATAATCTGCATTTCCTTATTAGCAATTGAATGCCACATAAAAACTATTAATATATTAAAATTCACATACCAGAGACTGCTATAAATGTATTTCCAGCAGTTGTTTTAAACTAAGTGTGATACTAGAAAAATACATGGCTTTCCATCTGTTTTTTAGAACTTAAAGAAACTTCCATTAAGCTGCCTGCAGGCCCATCAGGCATACTTCAATGCAACTGGGCAGCTCAGGGGAGCTTTTATTAGAAAAGCAAATGATGGAAAGACACGGTAATGGCAACAGCAGAGATGGTCATCAAAGGATACTGAAATGACTGACAGACAAGCAGTGGGTAAGGGAGCACAACTGGATCTGTCTTCTTTCAAATCTAAGATATGCAAAATGTATTTCCCTAAGCAGTCATAGTAATTGCAACCACATTACCATTAACAGGAAAACAAAGCAGACAGTGTGAAGACTTCTCTTCATAAGCATGATTTAGAAACCAAAATAGCTCATCAACTACATTTCAGCTCTAGAGACAACTATCAAATAATAGTGTTGTACACTAGCTGGTTTACTACAAGTCCTGAAGTGTAGATATTTCTGTGTGTCATTATCCAGAAATGAAACATATATTGGTTTTAAAAGCTGTTTTCTTAAACTGTACAAGTCTTTCAAATCAAACAGAGAACCATTGTAGTTACAATAAACACATAGACAATGGTATCAATAGCACAAGAGAATAAGGAAGATACTTTTACAGCCCAAAACAAGAGGAAGGAGCTACAGTCACCTTATCCTTGCTTATAAAAGCTTGGAGCCATAAATGAATCCTGAACAGAAACATCACCAAGCCGCTTATGACACTAATGAAACAATCTCACTTCTCTTCATCAGCAAACATGAAAAAGGTCAAGTGAATCTAAGCTTTCTATAAAGCAGTCTATCCCAATAAATTCTTCAGTTATCACATTATCCTATATTACCTGCTGAGGCATGTGAGAAATGAAAATACTTAAAAAATGCAGTAACTATTGTGAAAATAATCAGTTAACTCCAAGCTGTCTCCATGCTGGAGCATATTTGCTTTCTGAAAAATATTTCATATTTTCAACATACTTTCCTGTATTTTATCAGTCATCTGACAAGCTGAACAAAATTTTTATATAAAGATCCAACTTTGCCTTTACAACTTAAGTTACCAATTTGAGAAGAGCAGTATTGTGAAAAGCAGTTGAAAATAAAGAAAACAAAATCAAGGTTTGAAAACAAAAAAAGGAAGTCAGGATTCATGAATTATTGGGATACTAATAGGCTTTGCAATACAAGTTTCATGCATGCATGCTAAGAAGAGTCTTAGATGTGACAGAACAATCCCTTTTCTCCTGAGGCACAAAAGCAAAAAGCACTGAAATTAATTTATTTTAGTGCATATCATTCTCAGACTAATCAAATTTTCTGTTTCTCTGCTTCCTCTAATTATGTCCATCTCTCCTCTCTCTTCCTACATATCTTTGTCTTAATTTTTCTATTTTCCTCCCATTTGCTCTGTTCTTTCTCACCATTTCAACAATTCCATCTTTAGCTGAACTATCACAATCCCAGCAATAACCACACCTAAGAAGTATAATTTTCCTTCTTCATGTAGAGGACTTGAAAACAACTGTTTGTTCTTTTGGGTCTTTTCCCCTAATGGGGCTTGTGGACAAAGACACTCCTGATCTCCAAACATTCCCTGTCCCATCTGAGTAGCAAATCAAAGCCAGCATTTTTTTATTATGGAAGAAACAGAAAACTCCTCCTACTCTGTGTGTCCAGTGCTTTTAACATTTCATCCATGTCATTATCTATTCTTTCTAGAGCCCTAGAATGTGGCTCTGTCTATCATGCAACTAAGGAAGCAACTGCAGATGCAATTCTTGTACTCACTGAAGAGCAAATGGAAAGTTTCTTCTGATATCTCACATTCTTAACATTAACTCCTTCGATAAAGGAACCCATTTACTAACCCGGATGTTGAAACATGGCTTTAACCCTCATATTTCTCATAATTTACAAGACTTCCACTGAAAGAGAACCTAAATATTGATAGAAGTTAATTTCATTTTAAAATGGGAAGAATGAACTGCTGAACTTCAGTCTAGCCATGCTATTTACCAGTTCTGTATGAATATTAAGGTCATGACTGAAAAACAGTCTAGTTACCACTGCACTTCAGTTAACCTTATTTTGTGTGATCTGCAATACTTTTGCTTTTTATTTATTTTTATTTTTATTTTATTACAAGAAAGTTTCAGTAGGTGAAGGTGTTTAATATTTTTTCAAAGTAATTTAAACTATTCCACTCTGAGCATTCCGTTCTTCTGCTGTTAAAGTCTGAACCAGCTTAGAATCAGACTTTAGGCTTAATCTGAAACCTAATTACCTTAATAGGGTAATACCTCAATTTGCCTTAATTCAAAATGGAGACAATCTTGTAGAAAACAAGAAAATCTGCACATTGTCAGCTGTTCTTCTGGAGATACAGTGTTTATAGGTACAGGACACTAAAGCATGCTTGTCTTAGCAATATTAATGAGATACACAGTCTAATACCTTGACTACTGGACTGGAGTTTGGCCCATGTTTTCACTTCTTTCCAATCTCAGAATTCCTGATAATCATAAACAGACATTGAAATGCAAGGTAAACTGCTTCATGACATCCACAGTTTTAGTTACTCCAAGAGGTATTCCTCACAAAAAAAACATGAGGATGGGCTAGGAATCTTCAATAAAAGCTGCAGAATTTCCATCCTGAAAGAAAATTAAAGTGTAAGGTTTTCATGAGTTAAAGCCTGTTACTTGCAGTGTAAATCTCAGGGGTAAACTTGTGCTGGAAATCATCACAGTAACACAGACTCTACAACATTACGATTACAAGTATTAAGAGCATTTTCATCCAGTGAAAAAGCTCTTGAGGCACTGAGGTTCCCTAGGATCACTCTGCCACATGCTAAGAAGTATTTAAAGGTTTGAAGTCTATTAATGTCAAATGAAAGCACATCAGTTATAAAAGCAGCGCAGAACTTCCCTGCAGAAGAATAAATGGAAAAAATATCTTCTTGCTGCCTGACAAAGGGCCAAACACTTCAAATTGCAATATGTAATGAAGAAGTAGCCACATTACCTCAAAAAAACAAAGTCAGTCAAGAATCAGACATACACACATTGAAGAATATTTCCTCATATCAGACTATCCAGTGATTATGCTGAGTAGTAAAACTGACAATCCAGCAGTACTCCTGATAGGGAGAACACTACTAAGAACTTTATTAGTTATATTTACATTTGCTGAATCCCCATTCTTACAGGATGTTGGGGATTTACTGTACAGATTATTCTGGTTGGCAAAAGCAACACAGGAAAAACATTCTGCAGCTTTCCCAGCCAGAAAATTTTAAAAAAACCTTCTCAAATTCATCTCTGATTCGTTAGAATTTGAAGAGGAAAAATTACACTGCCTGTTGCTGTCTAATCTTGTGTTATCTCCAAGTTCTTTGAAGTCTTAAATCACCACTCTTCAGTTATTTTTCAGCTGGGAGCAAACCATCGTAGTCACTGATTGACTCAACACTCCTATCAGATGATGAACCAATTCAATTAGATCAGTTATTCCTAAGTGAGGACATCTTATTTTGCCTCTTCTTAGCAAATGATATGAGAATAGTGTCAACTCCATTGTTATTCATATAACGACTCTGAACTTACAAGCAGAGGACAGAATATGTTTTCTTTTTCTTAAGTTCCAGGGATACGGAAGTGTAAACTGTCCTCCAGAGTGAAGCTTAAGCCTTACATCAGCAGATTACTGGAATTAAGTCCTTAGATGAGGTAAAAGGTCTCTGTCATGGGAGTGAAAGTTTTAGGCAGTTAAGAGCAAAAACAGTGTTACTCAAAATAGCACCTCCACCCAAGCTTCCTGTTTTTGTCAAGGAGTTCACAGACTTTCAGATGAGAGTCTTTCTGGAATTTTTAATAATAACTTTTCTTGTTGATGTTTTGGACCTTGCATGAAATATTCTTCTTTAAAGCAGAGTAAACAAAAACCATTAGTGTGAAATTTGGCAATTGCCACCAGTGAGAAAGCTACATTAGAGGTGACACCCTGGAAAAGTGAAGATAAAGCAGAAATCACAGTCCAGTTCTGGACCTTGTGCTCTTTTCTCAGCTTTGTACTGAAAAAGACTAAGTATGATAATGTAGGACTGTGGATTGTAGGTGACATGCATGAATATTGATAAAGAAGGGCAACTGTCATAAGACTTGCGTGAACGTTCAGATGTGGAGACAAATACCTAAGAGAATTAGTATTTCATCAAAAAGATGTTACTTCTAGATGAGTAGTGCTAAGATTTGCAATCCAGATGGCCACAGCAGGTTTTCTAACAGATGTCAGGGCTTTCAACAACAAAGGGCATTTTCCAAGACTTCACTCAATATGTAAGGTAAGGAGAACAGTAAATTAGTCTTCACTTAGCTTTGTGATCAAGTTAATAGTGCTGTATGTACAACTAGTATAAAGTCAGATCAGATTAATGCAAAAATACAATAAACTGTATACATACTCTTAGATATAGCCAAAACTAACCACAGAGATTTGCTTGTTTGACCAACACAATGTAAATGACTTTCCTGAATTCTTGTTTGAATTCAAGTATGTTGGTAAGAGTAACAAATATCTGCTTTGAGAGAAACAGTATTTTAGATACACATCAAATTCTAACCAAGGATCATTCTGAAGTGGCCTGTGGTTTAAACTGTTTAAACAATTTTCTTTGAACTTTCAAGGGATAGTCTCTCTTACAGAATAATAAAAAGCTTCAAGCTAATTCAACACTGCCTGTAACACCAACACTGGGAAGACACAAAATATTTAATATGTTATCCCACCTTAAAATTGCTTCTTGGAAATAGAAGAAAATGTTCATTATGAATCTTTGTTCCCTAGCCACAGAACATAACATAACTCAACAGAACTTGCTTGTTCATATAAAATATAATAATTTACTTAAGCAAATGAAGTATTGCTTTTTTGCCACTTACCATGACACACATTATTATAAATTAAAGAATAAAACTTTTTACAACTGCAGATATCCTTCCCATCTATTACAGTTGGTTTTTTTATTTTTGGTCAGTGACAAGAAGTACCTTTTATGAGTTTTCTTGCTGGACTGTAAAGAATTATTGGTTTTGTAGAATTGTGTGTTTATGAGGTTAATGACTTTGACAGAATTCAGAAGTTATTATTTCTATGCCATCATTAGGGGCTTTTAAAAAATTGGAACATTATTTTTCTTATTTAGGTAAAGTCACATGCATTTTTAGCATTGTAGGAAGCAAAACTGTCACCACACAAGTGCAATAGTTTGTGTCAGGATTTTTAGTCCATTAAGTGCTACACTGTTGCATTTGTGGCGTTACCACTCTTGTGTTTCTAGAACTGTGGCATCATTATATAGAATGTTATATAATTTGGTACTTCTGTTTTATTGATACTTTTCTGTTACTTTCCAAATTTCCATTTATTCTATTATCTTATATTCTTGCTAAACATGAAAACTGATCTCTCATGTGAATTATTCTCTGCAGCACATGGAATGAATTTAAAGACTCTGGCTGATCATGTCAACATTAAAATAGGATAAATATGTTGCTTTGGCACAGCAAAGCCAAATACAGGCCACAAAAGTTTGGATTATGCACAGACAACTCCCCTCTTCACCATTCCTTGCTATGCTATCATTTACACACACTCTACAACATAAAACACCAACAATTAAAAAAATTCTTGCAAATATATTTACTTAAAATGAGAAACAATAATTAGGCACATGTGAAATTATTACAGGCAGAGAACAAAACTATTTTGTTCAGATATTTCAGATTTACTGAAATGGAATACAACCAACATCTTTACTGCAAGTACCTTTAACTCCAATTTACCTTAAGGCATCTCAAATTATTTTATTTTTTTACTTTGGCCCAAGATAACTACTGTTTGAGTGTTTTCCTAAAACACTACATTTCTCAGCTGTAACAGCATCTGTCATTCTTGGCCTGGAAGCGAGCTCTTGTATGAATGTGAGCAATCTTTTTTTGCTTCTTTAGAAATGCAGGGTATGCTCAACAACTGTACTATGGATCTATAGGAATCTAAAGCATGCGTTTAAAGTAATTCAATGCATCTCTCAGATCATGATCAAATACAGCATGCAACATGATTAATAAAATAAACAGCAGACTGAAGTGCTTGTAGTTTTACAAAGACATAAAACAGGACCATAAATTTGTGGATAGGAAAGTAATTAAAATATACACTGGAAGGAGAATTGTAACTTGCATATTCAATTATTTTTATGCATTTAAGAAAGCAAAGTCTCTTGCTAGTGCAAATATTTTGGTCATATTTTATACTTTGAATTACAATACCAAAAGCAACAATACTTAGTGCTTTGGTATTATTCTCCTGTGAATTTCCATTTCTCCAGCTCTAGTGGCATTTACAGCTCTCATTTTGCATTTCTCACTGACTTCAAATTAGTTTATGCAGCTTCGAAAAAAAAAGAAATGCACAGCTTGGGACTGTTCAAAAGAACACTAAAAAGCAAAGTAAAGTTAAAAGAAAGGGAAAAAAAGAAGAGAGACCATTTGACATTGAAGGGACTTGAGAAAAGAAACCTTTCTATTTATAAAGTACTATTTAAAATGTTTCTTTCACTCATTGTGTTCAAGAGCTTTGCTATGAAGTTTCAGCAGCAACATTTTCAGTGTGTGCCATATAGACTGCTTAAAAATACCTTTTTTTTTAAATATTGTTACTTCTAGAAGCATTATTAGTTCTCAAAGTATTGTCATTATTGGCATTCAATTTCTGAAAATGTAATTTGAAAAACAATTGTGAAAATGGCCAGAAGAGCAGCACAATTAACTTGGTAGGGATTGAACGTACATTTTTGTGAAGACCTAGAAAACTATTTATAAGCATCAGTGTTGTATTGGCAAAATCTATTCTTCCTTCCTTTGGAACAACTGCATTTCATTATTTTTTTTAATCTCCTTATTTTAGGAGATTCTCCTTCCTTATACTCCCTCCACAAACTTCAGTTTAATTTTGGAAAATATGGTTTTATTTTTCAAAACCAAATTCAGTTTAGAAGATTGCTTTAAAGTGGTTCATTTCCCATTTTAGCACTAAAATGGGAGTAAGAGAAAATTAATACTTTCTAACCATCTTTAACATCACTGAATTGCCATGAAATGTACACACATGCAAGCTCAACAAAATCTCTTTTCAGTGATCACACATTTGCATATATAGTTATCTGACTGTCATTTTGTAGGAATGTACTCGTACACGAGTAAATGCTCTGAGAGTTTGCATTATGAATCATGCATTATGGTTTGTATGGCTGGCATCTTGGCATCTATTTGAATATACAAGGATTTATTTTGTAGGCTGCTAAGTGGAGTAGGAAGGCCAATACAAGCAAGCATAAAAGCTGCTTGAATTGCAAACATTATGGAAAAAAACCAAGTACTAATATGATGAGAGAATGTCAGTATTTCAGGGATGCTTAAGCATGTCTATTAACTTCATATACACATAAATAAAACCTTAAAAGTGTGGCAGGCAAGTGAAAGCTGAGTATGTTGTTTGAACTGCAATGTAATTTATACAATTCTCTCCCTTAAACCCAGAGTGTAGTAAAAACTCTTACAGATCAAATATTTTGTTTAACAGGACACAAAAAGATAGTCCCTGTGACTAGCAATTAGTGAAACAAATATGACTAAAATCTATGTATTTCTAAATGACAAAAAAAAGAATTATTACTTAACATTTCCGCAACATTTTGATCTGTTAAATAATGTGCAGAGAAAAGTTAAAACTTAGGGAAGTAAAAAAATTACAGAGAAATCACTGTAATTTGTTTTATGATTTTTCACAACTAATAAAGGAAAAAAAATTATCCTGACAGGTTTGAATCGCTAAACTGTTAAAGGATAAGAACAAAGAAATAACTTGCAAATATTTGCACTTTGCACAAATGTTATTTCCCCCCACAACTCAGTAATGCAAGTTCAAATTGATTAGCATCATACAACAGAGCTAAAATTACAGTTTTTGAAACCTACGTAGTTTGCTTTTTTAACAATTCCATTTTTGTATCCTATTGACACAACACTGAATAGCTGAAGCTCTGAAATGTAGATTAAAAACATATTAGAGGAACGATAATAATACAGATGCTTGCAGCTCCTTTGTAAGTGTACTCAACACAGGTTCAATTAGGTGAGTTGTTGATTATTTGAAGCAAAAATGACTGCACATTTTCTAGTGAAGAAATGATGAGAAATCATGAGAATGAAATCACCTGAAACGATGGAAAGTGTGATTCTCACAGAACAATAATAATGTGGCACAATCACAAAACTAGTAAGAATGTATATATGGATGGAAGACAGTGCAGGGCTAGGAAACTTAAGGTGATGGTTCCGTTCATCCAGACTCCTACAAGACAGAGAAGACTTTGAGGAGAAGGATCTAGATTTGTTATATGAGATTAGGATAACTAAACTGTTAACATGACCCAGCTATCCAAAAGACACAAAGTTCCAGGAATCACTAAGGTACATCTAGTGGAAATTATGGTATCATACGAGATAGAGCAGGAAATTATCTGAAACATTATTCAGAATTCCAGTTATCAGTGTTAAAGTGAGGTCAGGATTAAAAGAAATGGTACTCAGATGTCCAAGAGAACAAGGAATCTATCCCATGAGAAGTCAAATAAGCTACAATCTAGAAAAACAAAGTCTGACTAAGATTCTAAGAGGACAAAACAATAGATAAATTTGACAAATGATATAACCGGAATTCTGTGATATAAACCAGGAGAAAATAATCTTGAAATTAAAACTCCATCCAAACCTAACAACAAGAATGTCTTCCATTAGGAATAGTACAATTCAGAGTTTAATTTCTGAAAAGATGATTACATGAAATGACAAAATAATCAATGATCCATAAGGCCTACTCTAAAATTATGTTTATAAACCTTATAGGTAACTACTATATCACCAATATCCACGTTTGTAGAGTTTTCATTTTTTTCTTCATTTAATAATGGAAAAAGAAGTGCTAAAAAAAAAGACAATTTCATAGCTAAGAGATTCTGAAAGTTATATTTCAATTTCACTTTTATAATTTTTTGAGAATTTGTTTGATTGACTTTCACAAAAAAAACCCAACAAATTTGTTCATTTTCCCTCTTTTGTGGCATTCTGCTAAACTCCTGCATCATGTATATCAAGATTTGTTGCCAATAATTCAGGACATATTGACACAATTTCCAGGTAAGACGAAAACCTGTTTAAATAATTAGGGAGAGTGAGAGGGAAGGGACAAGGGTCCTAAACTTTCTGGGCGAGTGCTTAAATCATGTTACAAAAGAGGCAAGTTTAGCCATTTCCTCTTCTTCCAACAGTGTTCTGGAGTGAACTCAGTGATTTTGAATGAGTTAGCCATGTTCTAATAAAAACAGGCCCTTCAGGGACTTGAACAAAGTTCAAGCACCTCCTACCCATATCAAAATAAGCACTTAGCTTTCCAAACCAGGAGACTTCCGAGCACGCACAAGGACCTCTACCTAAATGTTCTCCAACTTGGAATGATTTTAAGTGCCTCTGAGGTTAGGTGGTGCTTGAGAACAGGAGGTAAGACTTCACTGGAATCTAGTCAGGGAAAATCTACCCCCAGATATCACTATGACAACCTGTTGGAAAGTCATTAACGTGTGCAAAACCTGTACTTACCAACCATACATTATTACGTTTTGTGTACACAGTGGTAGACTGCCCCTGGTTGGATCCCAGGCGCCCACCAAACCTACTCTTATCTCTCCCCTCTGCATCTGCACAGAGCAGAAGAAGTACAAGGAAAGACTCATGGGTCAAGATAAGGACAGGGAGAGATGAGTACCCACTTACCATCACGGGCAAAACAGACTTGACTTGGGGAAGAATTACTTTATTACGAATCAAATCAGAAAAGGGTAATGAGAAACAAAACCAAATCTAAAATAAACCACATTCCCCCCCTGCCCCATCCCTCCCTTCTTCTTGAATTTACCTTTACTCCAAATTTCCATCCTCCTAGCAGTGCAGAAGGACAGGGAATGGGGCTGTGTTCAGTTCATCCAACATTCCTGCCAACCCTTCCTCCTCAGGGGAGGACTCTTCACACTCTTCCCCTGCTCCAGCATGTGGGTCCCTCCCATGGGAGACAGCCCTCCACGAAGTTCTCCAGTGTGGGTCCTTCCCATGGGTGCAGTCCTTCAAGAACAGCCTGCTCCAGTGTGGGTCCCTGTGAGGTCACAAGTCCTGACAGCAAACCTGCTCCACCATGGGTTTCCTGCAGGGTCACAGCTTCCTCAGGGCAATCACCACCCCACCCATGGGCAACAGGTGGATCTCTGCTACACCACAGGTATTTTCTGTCCTTTCCACCCTTTTCTCTACAAAAACAAATGCAAGTTTCTTCTTCATTTGGGTTTGGCAGCTCTTTTTGAGTTAGTGCTAGGTAGCTAAGATTGAAAATTTTGAATGAGTATGGTATCTTCCTACCTTCTGTAGTTTCATTAACCAGGTCCAATCCTTTGTATAATCACGTATCTAGACCTACATTGATTGAATTCATGCCAATCAAAATACTTCCAATCATGGACGACAGCAGAGTTCATTAAAAAAAGGCCAAAAAAGCAACATATAAGGTATAATATCATACTTATTAATTATGAAAACATTAAATTTTATGAACAGCCTTTGAGAAATGCTTAAGGCTTCACAATTCTTCATTGGAGGAGGACTGAGTAAGACTGATGGTAAAAGACAAAAGCTCCACAACTCATGAATTTCTGAAAAGAGTCTATGCTGAACTCCTTTTACTCAGAAAAGCCATGTGGGACTTGAGTCGTGCAGTTTCTGCTTTTTATGATGTGGTTACTTACACCTGAGCCTGTTGTGCAGACTCCCTTTATAGGCCAATGGAAAGAAACAGGTACCTTACAGACGTGACTCCATCCCAGTATAGGCATTTAAAACTAGACAAGACTGATGACAGCCACAGTAAATACTATACTAAAATCCATGCTGCGTTTTACTTACTTTGCTCAGAAACTAATATTTGAACTCATTCAACGTCTGACAGTATATTACATTTTAAAAATGCTTCCAAAAAATCACAAAATTCCCAAAGAGTGGTATGAACAAAACTGAGATCTCTGAATATGATGTTCAAAGGTTTTCAGTGTTGGAACTCCACGGCAGTGTTAGAACTTCACCTTGTACTGAACAAAATTCATATCCAAGTTACCATCAATCGGATTCACAGTTTCCATCTCTACAAATGTTCCAGATGCCAGGAAGCCAGGACATGAAGTTAAAATATAAAATATTCTTTAAACAATAGATATAATTTTCTCAGAAATGAAATACTGGAATTTCACACTGGGGATTTTGTTTATTTGGGGTGATTTTTTTCTTTTTTTTTTTTTTTTTTATTTTGAATCTAAACATGGTTGGTCTCCCCCATTTTCCTCCCACTCACACTCCACCCCCATAACTCCCCAGTCTCTTTTAACACACAAACTACTTGTATGATTAGTAGTCTAATCATACAAATAGTTGGTCTTGAGTTTTTTTCTAACAGTTGAACTGCCAATGTAAGCATCAAATACATTTAAGTAGGGCATGGCATATATAATCTTAAACACATTAAATCACATTAAAGCAGACATGGCACTACATTCATTTTGAAAAGTTATAAAATTGAAAAATTTTAAAATAAAATAGCATGAAAATTTGCAAAATTCAGTTAACATACTGAAGAAAGGTATTACTTGTCTGGCTAAAATATCCAACTAAAGACACATTGTGTGTAAACTTTAAGGCTTTTTCACAAAAGCATTCTCCCTATTTTACAGGATAATTAAAGCAAAACCTCCTGAAGGTGAAGAAAAAATGCCCAATCAAAAACAACCCAAACCAAAAGACCTCTGCAAATGACTTCAGGCTTATCACAAAAAGACACTTCGGCATTCTGAAAGGTCTATTTCATTTTAGTAAAATACTCTTTGGAAGCAGTTTCTAAAGCTGGATGTAACATTCATTTACATGTATCTGCCAAGTTTTTAAATGTTTTAGAAGCTAAACTAAAACATGTTGAAAATGACTCATTGTGGTACCAGAATACATACTGTAGGAAATAAGAACTCATTTACAAGTGGGAGAAATACACTCACACATCATCTGTGGGAATTCACTAGACTTCCCTTCCAGTAAACATTGTATTTTAAATTAATCACGGAAAATATGTTCTTTTAACTGAAGTTTATGAAAAGATTTAGACAGCTGGCATAACAAAAGAGACTTACAAAGATAAATGTAAAACTGTCTTCAAAAATAATTAGTTATTCTGCCAAAAGATATCAACTTAGCAATAAAAAAAAATCCGATTTTTTTTCTTACTCTAATGGTTAAACTAAAACTGTTTAATACAGTTGTTCAGTATAAATAGATTACTGTTTGAGACAAAGGACAAAAGGAAGATTTGATTATTTTATAAAGTAAGAAAACGCAGGGCAGGGGGACAGCCCTGGCAGACAAACAAATTACCATAAGGTAGCTCTTTTCTAACTTGGAGCATGTCAACTACCTTTGTAGATCTGCACATTTTAGTAATACAACTACTTGCAGCAAATGCACTACTTAAAAAAGTTTCTCTTCTTTGAATAAAAGAAGTCATCTGGCATGGAGAAAATAAACCTGAAATGTACCCCATCTATCTATGCATATAGAATGCTTTGAAAACAGAAGAAAGAACTCTGACACAGAAAATTGGACCCAGATTTCACAACTTTTGACTGGGAACAGTGTCATAAAGGACAAACCTAAAATCAAAAAACCCAGCCTCACTAGCTTCTACAAAGTAACTGTCTGTAAAAACAAAACTGTTCTAGAGGAACATGCAACAGACAATAAAGACACAGTATTTCCTCACCTGGTTTTAGGTCTAAAAATCTTCGAAATGAGTTATCAATAAAGGCTCCATTCCACCTAATACTGGGCATTTCACAGGGTGACAGGACTTTCATCAATCACACTCTGATTGTCCTTTACAATTCAGAGAAACCCTCTATCACAAGTGTACTCAGAGATTCAGAAGTCAGTCAATTACCTGAAACAAGCAGCTTATAAAGACAAGGGAACGCCTATGTTTTCTAATTATTTTCTTCTACTTACTATACCATTTTGCACACATAAAACCTTTCCCCCTTCCCATAATGTTTTGAGTGGGACAAATTTTTCCACTCTCTGTAACCCAAAACCAATTCTAGCGACCCTAGCAATGTATTCAAGGTAAAACAGGAAGATCTAGCTTTTTGAAGCATTTTGAAACTTACGATTTAGATTATATTTTTGGAATGGAAATACTAAAGATCTTAAAAAAATCAGAGCAAATATCAAGCAAAATTTCAGAAGGGATGAATCAGTGCACGTCTATATCTGCTTATCCATGGCAATACTTTCCACGAAACAGTTAAAATATCTACGAAAACAATTCCAGATGACAAATCCACATCAAAGGTTATACTAGATTATATACATACACACGCAGTAGTATTTCTATTAAAATGTTAGCCAAGAGCTGCAGAATTTTGACAACATATCCAATGTTTAAATTCTAGAAGAGATGTACAAATAGGCCTGTAAGTACAAGTATGTACACTTTACATGTCTATTATGAAACCCAACATTTCATATAAGGACTAAGTGCCTGACAGGCATAACCATTTTATGTAGCGCCCAATCTTCATCTCAAAGGAACCTATTTCTAGTTACATTTATTCCTACAACTATACTGCCACTTGACAGAAAAATTTTACTTCCTCTTAAGAGGAAGTTTCTCATATTTTTTTATTCCATGGGTACAAAGCTGTATAAACTATGGCAATTTTTTTGCTGCTGGAATACCTCAAAGGGACACACACACACACACACAGAGGGAGTTTGTTCTGTATCTACTCCATGCTTGATGAGTCAGCAGGGTGGTCTGTGCAGCAATGTCTTGACTTGGCAGCATTTGTTTCTTTGCTAGTACAAAAATCTACTATTAAACAGGCTCACAAGAAAGGGTTGGCAGTACAGACACATGAACAGGATCTTTATGGATTCTGCCCAGTGGTAAGAATTAAAAAAGCTCTTTACTGCTACTTGTAAAGCCTCCTGATCTAGTGTTTCATACGCACCCTTCTATTCCATCTTGGTTGAATTTATTCCATCCCCAGGTTCTGTGTCCTTACTGCCTCTCACCACACCCCTGCCACAGAATTATAAATCCTCTCCCTAGCCACCAGCAGCCACCCTCTGGAGCAGACCAGCATTATCTGCTTTCATACTGTGCTCCCCTTGGAGACTCATCCAGAACAAATGTCTCCAGCTCCTACTGGACAGCCTATTGGTCTTGCTAAGGTTCTAAGTTACTTTTTGGTTTTTTTTTCAACCTAAACCAGCTTCCCCTCACTGATATGATAAATAGCTCAAAGTAGTAACACCCTCTTGTGTTATGTCACAGCTAAGGGTCACTATGGCTAAACGATCTTTGGTAAAAATGTTCTGATATCTCACACTGCCACCCTACAGCTACCCAGATCAAGTTATTCCTTAGGAAGCTTTTGAATTCTGGCTAACTATGCCCTGAACATTAATCGCACATTCGTTTTGCTCATTTCACAGAATATACTCACAGTTACCCATACAGTCATATCTGTAGACACAACTGTGCCTTTAGATCATTAAGCTAGAAACACAAATAGCTGTAAAATTATCTAAATAACTTTGCACTGAGTAAACTGATGGACATGGCCTTCCGAGTATTCAGTATGTGATGCAATACTTCAGGACTGAACACATACAGTTTCAAATAAAATCTACTGGTGTCTCTGAATGTAAACAACTCTCTGAGCTAACCCTGAAGAAGTCTGGGATACATTCTTGAGGCAATCTTATCTAGGAACGACAACATAAGAAAGGGAAACCAGCCCTCCAATCCTGGTCTTCCCGTTCTTTCCTTATCAAGGCACTGGTGACCAGACATGCCAATCTCACGAAGAGAGAAAGCAACAAAACAGCTGCGAGGGCTTTGCATGGTTGTTCCATCAGCTGTGAACAATGGACTCGCCAGCTGTGTGCACTACACATAAATATCATACATCACTCTCTTTTGGGAAGTCCTTGATGCGGTTAATTAAGCATTCTCAATGCTGGATGGACTAATGTCCAAGGCAAACAGTTCTTTGTCATTTATGGCATGACAGTACCTTGGCTGACTGATGTACACTGTTCTGGGTGCCTGTGTATGGACATACTATGATGATCCTTCATTTACTCACAGTTCTTCATTTCTTCATTCACACATTAACTACCTATGCTCTATTCCAGAACCACATACCACCATTTTTCCTATTTGTAAGAGTTACTCACATGAAACGGGTATCATCACCATGGGAATGAGAACTAGGTGAATGTTTTCCTTAGTTGTATCTAGCATTCTTTCAGCAATTCCAATGTGATGCTGTAGAAGATAAGCTCTAGCTAGCCCTTAGCTCAAAGCTCTCACTCATCACTGTTAACTTTTCATATCTAACATTTCAGAAGTTAAAAAGAGGTTTTCACATCACAAAGCTGTAACTTCCTTCTCGCACCACACAGACACCTATTTGGACACTATTCTTCTAAAGTTTGCTATCTGGAAATGAGTAAAGCATCACATCATTTTCCAGGAGGTAATCAGATAGATTTCAGCTCCTTTTCCAGGGGTAACCACAAACTGAGAAAGTAACTACAAAAGATAATTACTATTAAAAGAAGTTTTGAAGAATTTAGCCTTAGAACTGGCATTACAATACACTGTTTTAGTAAACATATTCAATTAACATTCCCTGGCTGTATTTATGGTCATGTTGTTATTTGTGACCTGCTTTTCTTCTGCATTTAAAAACCCATGTATTTCAGAATTTCCGATCAACAGGTTCTTTTCTCACATGCCATTGAAGTGTTAATGCCTTGGGTTACTTAATGCTGGTAGGGCCTTCACACACTCATTTAGTCCTTCAAGCCCAGATGGTCAGAAACACTCCAGAAACATTATTTGCACAGATAACCTGATGTACGTAACAATCTTTGAAAAAATACAAAACCCCCCAGAGAAACGATTTCTTCAGATAAAAGCTTTCATTTGTATCTTGTCATTACATCCAGTGTAATGTCCTCTTTTCAAAGGGACCCAAAGCACAAACAGTAAAAAGGCTGGGAAGTTCCCCTGTGTTTCACAGCTCCTTTTCTACATAGAATGGCTGCAGTGTATCACACGAAAGGCATACATAGCCTGATAAAGCTGCCTCCAACTGCAGCCAGAAGTGTTTTTGAGAAAAGCAAGAAAAGCTTCTGCATATTCTGTATTTCTCCCTAACCCTCTGCCACTAGTGCTCAATTACTTCTCAGTCATGCATTTTCTGAAAGGTGATGTGTTTTCTACCTGTAGAGGGATTGTCAAATTTTTCGAGCTTTTCTAGTCTCATTTTGAACCCATGTAAAATTTAGTAAAAAGGACCCCTACTTGTTCATCCTGGCAGTGCTCACTATTAATGCGAAGCTGGATGCAGTGAGTCACAAAAATGGGTGTGTACCTGAGGAATACTAACAAGCATAGCAAAATCACAGACTGCAGTGGAAATTTCAATCCAGTAATTTAAGAAATATATATAAGCAGCAGCAGCCTTCTAATGCAGAATCCCTCTTTGACAGGATTTGTAACTGCTTTTGAATTTGTTCTCAAAGAACATGATATATTTCACCTTTCCAGGCTAGCAAAAATACCCTACGGACTTAAAAGAGTAAATACATGTTTCTTAGGCACTCAGAATAGCCATTGCACCATTTTAACAATTTGCCTCTACTAATTGTCATGTTTTAAAATGAAAACATTTTGGCTCTCAGGAAATAAAACATAAAATATGAACGACAAGGCTTATAGAAAATCTTTATTACACGATGCTATTGTAACTTTTCCAAAGCATCCCTCAGAGGTTGAAAATATTTTGTGAGAACTATTTCTTATGAGCTGGGGCAAGAGCAACTGAAATAAAAGATTTTTAGAGCTATAAATATAATCATTAATCATTCCTTGCACAGTAAGAGAAAAAACTTCAAAGCCTGTGTTCCAGATGTAATGAAGCACAGAAAGGTCAGACATCAGACTAACTCAGCATTCCTATGAGTCTTGATGTAGATAATTCTTCAACATCAAGACAGTTACAGTTATGAAGTGACTGGTTACAGGACTGAAAACACTTATTCTGCAAGAACACTATCTTAGCTAAGAAAGTAAAATTTTGAGATTCTGATTAGGAATCTAAGAACCAAAACCAACTAGGTATTCCTTAGCAAGTCTTCCCAACACCATTATTCGTCTATTTCATCAGATCAGTTAAGTAGGTTTTCTTGTTCTGTTTATTAAAATGCATTTTAGAGTTATCCATTAAAATGTAAAGTTCAAATAAGCATATCCTCAGAAGAAAAGGAAGAGAGTAGGAGCCTCCCTAGTCATTTCAGTAAAAATACAGGATACACAGACTTTTTCTGTTACAGATTTCAGTGATGCTTCTAAAGTTTGGAAAAAATTAAACTTAGTCACCTAGGAAATGGACATTTTCATTGTTTCTCAATCATATTATTGCTCTTGGTTCTTTCACTGACTTCTCTGCACTGATTCAGAATTTCCAAGAGGGCGTCTTTCAGCAATTTTCATGAACTTTACCCTTTTAGCTGTACCTCGTATTTAAGTTTCTCATCAGGAGAACAAGATGAAGGCAGTTTTATGGGAAATGTGCACTAGTTACTTTGGCTAGGGCTGAAATCTAAACAAAGTCTAATAATGCTGTTGAGGGCTTGGCTTTATACTGATAGAAATTCTAGGTGTTAAAAAATTACTCATACACATCATATGACAGAAGTCACAAATGAATACAACAGCAGCAAATTATAATTATTATGAAAAAAGCATTTTGGAAAGCACTAACAAAGTTAATTGAAACTGAAGATTTAAAGTAGTAGTGATTTTCAAGATCTTGACAGCTCTTCAATTCAAGGGATTACAAAGACTTCACATACAAACACACCAGCCATGTGTAGGGAGTAAGAAGTTCTGACAGTAGCTTTTATCACAGGGTGATGGCAGCTTTGCCCAAGAACTATTTTGGCCAGCAGTTCTCAGTATGGATTTTTAAAAATTCATTATTGAAATCTTCGCTTGATACAATTATTCTTGAAGAGATAATACACCCCTATTTATATATTAGTAGTAACTCCAGCACATATATACTGAGTTAATAATTTTAATATTAAAATCCTGTCACTGCAGTCAGCAACATCCAGATTATAAAAATACGTTAACAGAAGGGGGAAACTAGCTAGTTTTAATGTTTCTGTTAACAATGAAAGTATAATGCAATAAATGAAAATCTAATTATGAGACTCCTGTATGTTCCACAGAGATTCTAAATGCAATCTAACATTTATTAATGCAGTAAATTTATCCAATTATCTTCTTACCTACGATAGTCCTTTAGGCTTGTGTGCAATTAATAAGAAGATATAGGGATCCTAATTTCATCTAATTTGAAAACCCATTTGATAAACAAAATTGATCCTCTCTATCACCGAAAATGTTTAAGACTGATAACTAACACCAGATAGCATCAATCTCACTCCAAATGCATTCTAAAATGTACCACAATTACAAAGAACAAAAAAAAAAAATAGGGATAAAAGAGATTCAAATTAAAAAGACTATGGAGAGACTAAAGTAAGTCTGAGTTATAGTTATATTGCAGCTGACTGGAAAGAATAACAATAAATTTGTAAACACAAACATACAGACAACTTTTTGCATATTTTTTTTAACCTAGGAAGCAGAGACAAATGTTACCAAGAAATGTCAATGACTTTTATTCTGCTTCTAAATTTGAGTAAAGCATTTTTAAACAGAAACACTAAAAATACTCTTAAAGTTACTTTTACCTGTAGCAGATCATTATAAATTCAGTAGCTTTTAAAAAGTGAGTTATGTATATCAATCCAGAAATATTTAAATAATAATAATAATACAAAATACTTTGAAATCTTTGTAGAACAAACCTAAGGCTCTAAACGATTTCTGTCATTGTCACCTGGACTTAACACAACTACAGAAACATGGTTTAAAATTCATCATCTGTGCATCTGTGCATATTCAAATAAGAAAAAAGAAGTACATACTTAAAAATACCCTATTACCTAATGGACAGAGGCAGGAACTCAAACCTTTCATAAGCTTTTACAAAAGCAAGGGTTTTAATGAATAGTGTCCACTGCAAAGCTGAAGGAACAGCATTGCCATACACAATTGCCTTGAATACTTGTTTTCTGTTTATCGCATACCTATTTTATTTCTCTGCATTATTCTGCACTTCTCACTTTTATCATTACAAAGACAGGAAAAGATAAATAACCTCAAGTATATCATGTGAACAGCAATCAGCTGTTAAAGAGTACAATTTTTTTTTTGTCACTAAGAAAAAGAAGGTTTTGTATGAATTTCCCTCATGTTCCTAACAATTCTAGTTTCCACTGATATAGCTGAGTCCTGGAAAAAGATATTACACTCCTTTTAGAGGAAATTTAAACGAAGTGAGCAATCAAAGATTGTTCTTGTAGGAGAGAGAGATGGTTCTTGCAGGAGAAGTGCTATGGTATGAGTTCACACTATATTAGACCTCTGAGTCCACTTTCAGAAAAGGAACCATTCAAGTTTGAAGTTGCACCTTATGGAAAACTAGAAAATTTAACCATCAGGAAAAAACCAATAGCAAACCACAGCACGCGTTACTTTTTGTTGGTGTTGGTGGTGGGTTTGTTGTTTCTTTGTTTTTGGTATTGTTTTGTGGTGGTGTTTTTATAGGTTGGATGCTTTTTCTTTCAGCAAGGAGAAGTAATGCTCCAGGAATATTCAAAAGAAGGAAAAGCTGGAACATATTTAGCATCTACACCTAGCTGTGTAGATGATGGAGCTTTCACAGAATTGCTCTCCTCATTCTACCTCTAGATAATTTCAATTGAGGTAATAAAGCTTTGAAATTAGAAAAAAGTCCTAAGTCACATTAACAACAAAAAGTGAAAAGATTTCCCTTTGGTCATATATTTTTAAAACATGTGTGACATTGACAATAGTTTAATCCAACAATATATTAAATAAATATATATAAAAAATAAGTTATGTTTTTTATCATTGTCATAGGTAAATGAAATATGGAATCTCAGACTGAAATTAAAGCTGTATAATGGCAAAGACAGCAACAAAACTTACATTCTGACATTACAGTACTCTAAGGTTGATCAGCAGATCCTTTCTCAATATAACTCATGAATGATGTAACTTTGGCAGTTTATTGGCATTTGTAAATCACTGTTCACAGAAAACTATCACAAACATGAGTTAAAAAAAAAAGAAAATAACTTCACTGGATGAGAAAATTGTGTATTAGTTATACTTTTGATCACAAGATTTTGCCAGGGGCTTTATTTAACCACCATTCAGGCCAGTCAACATTCCACATACTTCTGAAGCTTTCAAACATGTTTGTTTATACAGCTTATGATACCAGTGGTAACTATGATGAGTCACCATGTCTTTACTAAAGTAGAACAAGCTGTTATAATCACTTAAAAACAGAACTGGACAACACAGGTATTACTTTTCCATCTTCGGGGTTTCTGGTGATACTAGAAAATTTCTTTGTTCCACAGAACTGTCACATGTGAGTCCACAGTAAATTCAAAATTTGGCATCTTTGAAGTTAAGGCATTTATGTTCACTTAGGATGATTAGGAATGTGAAGAAAGTCACGGTCTTGACACCAGTTATGTGGTTAAGAGCGTGTGGTACCTTTAAAGAGAGACACCTACATTTCAAAAAAGGCTAGTATGGGTTTTCCATGTACCCAAACAGAAAATTCTGTTCTGAGGAACAACCTACTTCTTGGAACTCCAAAACCCAGCATTAATCAACTTATTCATTTATTTACAAAGAGGAAAAGAGAGTTTTACTTAACTGGAGGACTTAACACTAGAAAAAGCTGTAAGAACACAGAAGCATAAGTGTATCAAATAAGATTCCTATGTTTCTAATTGCAGAACATCCCTTCTCAAACTAAAGCAAACATATGAAAAAAGGACACATTACATGAGTGGGAATACAGCTGGACAGAAAAGTATTTTCTCCATGGTTCTTAAGTTAAAAAATAAATATAGAAGAATGGCAAGTTAGTATTTTTTTTAAGTAAAAGTGCAAACTCAAATTATGATATGCCAGACTAGTTTTCAAAAGAAGTTTCCATTTATATATGAAATCCCCATGTCTTAGTAAATTTTACCACAGTGAAAGGTAGGAGTCTCACAAGAAAGAAACCCATATTGATTCATTAACATTTTATTTTAACTCAGGAGATCAGTTTCAAACCAAGTTTCCTGGTCCTCCCTACTCAAACAGCTTTGATTTCCGCATTGTGTAGTCATCATCCCAGAGTCTGCAAAATGAATTCCTTCTGAGAATCCAACAACCCCTCCAATGTGCTCTAACCACTAAAAGGCATTCAGCACCCTTGGGCCCATTTGTCTGAACCAGAATTAATCTGAAGTCAAGCCCCTTAAACCCACCATGGATATCAAGTCCTCTGACCCATCTCATTTGCTCTAGACCTACCCCTATTGTTCCATATCATCAGTTAGAAATCACATTTTTTCAATCCTTAGGCAATGCTATTTCTTAAAAGCTTTAAAAAGTTTGTTCCTATGCTTAAGTCAACAACATTTTAACTGTAATTAAAAATTATTTAGAGCAAAGAAGGCTCATCTAGTAATTCCTTTGAGTAGATGACTAGGTAGCACAGTCACTTACTGACCTGATCTCTTAATTTTAGAAAAAAAAATTGTATTAAACAATGAATTAAATCCAAAATTAAAGACGCTTGACAAACTTAACCTGAACAACTTTGATTACTGTCTATAGTTTTACATTACCTCATAGTTTACCACAGTTTATTTTCTAAATTTACAAAAAGTAAGGGAAAAGGTGTTACAGAATTTAAAGTAAGACTACTTGTAAAGGGGCAGAAAATGAACCATAGTTTCTTTCTCCATTGAATGGAACTATACATTGGTATAGACAATATATTTTATACATGGCGTATGAAAGAACGAGAGACAGTACTAAGAATAGAAACATGTAGAAAATATAACTGTTCATGACTACTGCTCTCTATCCAAACTTCATAAAAACTATTAATTGAAGTCACCTTACAAGATTATTTTCTACTTTCAACTAAAGAAAAAACCCCACGAACAGGTTCCGAGTTTGACCACTGCTACTGTACAGTATAAAATCCACATTCTTGCTATGAATTGAATAATTAAGTTTGCTTGTCTTCACAGTATGGTAGGAGAAACTCCGAACTTTCATCTTATTATTGCACTGATAATGGAAAGAATTTACTACCAGAATTAAGTCTGCAACTTCATTTAAACAAAGGGTTTGTAATTCAATTTGTTCTTTTTAAGCAGAAAGTTAGTTATTCCTCCTACCTACACCTCCTAGATATAAACACTGTTGTACCTTTAGATTTTTATATGCATTTTAAAAACACTTACTGTTCTAAGAGTTGATCATATTTTCTTAAAGAATCCTTTTCAGCAATAACTGCTCTCTCTTTTTCAGCAACAGCATTATCTCTTGCTTCTCTCAAATTTCTAAAGGAAACAAAAATTATTCTGTTAAGAATCTGTTAGAAACAAGACTGCTTTGCTTCATTAATTACTGCTCTCTGATCTGAACTTCAATGCTACCTTCTTCAACTCTCACAGAATGACAGAAGGGTCTGTCTATCTGTTCACCTATTTATTACAGAGGCTTTACTTCAGGTTATTTTCATGTGTACCAACAAAGCTTCCAGTTCTGAAATTGTAAAAAACAATTATTAAATTACCTATTTACACAGGGAAACATGTAACTCCAATTATTCTAGAGTACTAGAACTAAAAACTATTTATGTTTGCAGGAATTAAATAAATTCCAACAATATTCCTTAGAGGTTTGGGAATAACTGCAGGAACACTGTCTGCCTAGCTGAGATGGTTCACAACTTTTGTTAGAGCCAGACAAGTTTAGGTAAGCATAGAAATCCTACTTTCACATACAACTAATTGTCTAGTTACTGTGATGTATAGGCTATTGTATATCATTGGTATCTCCTTCTGGGTTTTATTGATGGCAACATTTCTGCAAAGAACAATAAAGTAACATTTTATTACAATCGATACTCCTTTTTTTTATAGCCAAGAATCAGTCAAGATGTTCAAAATACCTCAATTATTATTTGACCAACACAAATGAGAACAACATAGTACTAAGAATAAAACATAGTATTTGTGTTTTAAAACTGGAATTAGTTATTAATTATCTGTTATGCTGCAAGCAGGCTACAGATTAACACTGAAGTAGACTGTACTGAGGGGAAGCACTGCTTAGACACTGTATATAAAATCAATGTCCAATATTTAGTGTAACACAGCACCAGCCAATTTGCCAGAGCTAACAGTTGTTGAGGATCAGAGTTATGTTATTAATTTTTTTAAGGATTTTACTTTACTGCTGGTTTGCTTCTATGATGAACATTCACCAGCATTTGGAACATATTAGATGATCTTAAAAGATTCCTTTCGATTTTGTTTTATCTAAAAGGAATCCTATTCATATGCCACAAATGTGAGCAAATCCAAGCACAGCTGCAAGGCAAGCTAAAACCATGGCTAGAAGCAATGGCAAGGGGGTTTCACTACAATACCACATTCTTCCACATGATATACTTCGGAACTGAATTGCTAATGTGGGTGCAACCAAGATCTTCCTAATGAAGGTTTTTTCTCCCTCTCCCAACAGCAACCTTCTGACTGAAGGGAAAGTGAAATTAAAAGTCTCAGATAAGTTTTGAAGAAAAGTGAAAAGTCAGAGTACAAAGGAAGATAGAAAAAAATTATTATGCTCATATAAATATTAACCTAGGTCACTGTATCACACTAAAGGTATATAAATTTTGGTTTAAAGACTATTTTCTAGACTACACGTTATCAATGTCACTTTTCTAAATTCAAAGTATATGAACAACAAGCAGTCACTAAGAAAAAATTTACATCAGAATCATGTAGCAGTTAACTGGCTATTAGAGAGAGACAACAAAATTTTCTTGAAAAAGTGAATGACTAGGCTACAGAATTCCGCACAGAAATTCAGGGACTGACTTTTAGATTAGATACTTTAGAAGTGACTCATACCAAAACATGAGAACACGGCAATACATTTTGTTAACAGCATTAAGATCAAGCATATTATGTCTTAGAGTAGGAGTCCAGAGCTGTATCCTTAGTGGAAGTGGGCTAAAAATGCAACAGTAGGAGAGATACAGAGACTCATTTAGAGAATAAACTATATTGCTTAGCAGAGCAATTGAATCAATTGAAAATGCAACAGGAAGAAAAAGGACACAAGTGAGATACTATTTAACCAAAAAGACTCAATCACAGATGTGATGCAACTTCTGTTGAAGTACTCTCTTTCTAGAGAGCCAGGAGACACTGCCAGTTGTCAGTTGTGTGATTGCCATTTCAAAGAAGGCAAAGCACGTATCCAAATGGCTACATGTTGGGGCCTCATGAGGTATCTAGTCAGCCCATCACACAAGTGGAAGTAACCTTCTGAAATGGGACAGAAATACTATCTAGAGGATCAAGAATGGGCATGGGGGGAAAAAAAAGGTGGGATGAGGACAGGGGAGGCAGCAGCTCATGCACGTCTTTATTGGGTATTCAAACAAACCTCTTGGCAACTGCCATTTATTGCACTTTGTCAAATCTCCAAACTGTTCTAGAATGCACAAACTGGATTCCAGTCAGATTCGACCATATCAGGAAAAGGTACTTAGGGAAAGCACCTCACATGCTCAGCTACTAAATTGTGTTTGATCTATGGGAACAGACTCTGGGTAATCCTGCGTAAAACCTCTTGCAGACATTCACATACCCTGTGAATTCACTCATGCTTGCTAATGCAAACACAGTCCATGCCCATGCTTACAACAACCATACAAATGAAACTGATGCCAAAAAAATTAGTCATGAAAGCATCACCTTTTTATTAGTGGTCCCCTCCCATTTTAGTTTCTTGAACTGGTTCATCAAAGTGTAAAATAAGTGTCAATAAATTCAAACAAACTATCAGGCACATCAAGCTTGGCAAATTGGCAATGAACATGAGCAACTGGATATTGGATTAGCTTAGCTGTAATACCATTCTATGCTTTGAGCAGGAGGATGAAACCAGCATCTTAACTTCATTTTCAGCCACAAACAGCATCTCATCACATTACACGAATTCACTGCAAATTGTTTTGCTCATGATTTGAGGTTCCATTTGTCTTACCATTGAGGGAGATGCCTTATGGTCGATTTTTTAGTATTTTATAGAAAGAATATATGCTAGAAAGCCTTTTTAATTTTTTTTTTCCTTTTTTTTGCCAAACACATAGGCAAATCTAAGGGATTTGCATTTCAGAAATAATTATTTCAAAATGAGGAACAGAACTTCTGTAAAGCAGTTCCAGATACAAATGAAATATCTTTCAGTAGCTTTCTCAATGATATACAATCTCCACAAGGAGTGCATGTTTAAATTCATACTCTGTAATTCAAAATAGATTTGCATACAGGAAGTGGTGTGGATGTATATGTGTGTGCATGGATTTTACTCACACTTGCAAAACTACACAATGATGTAACTGTTTTTTGATTAGAACCTTTCAGTTGATTGAAAGACAGCAGAAGTCATGTTCTTTTTCCACTCTTCCCGGCAGTAACAAAACTACCTATTAGAGAAACAGATGCTGATGCCACAAATATCTTTTTACTATTGTCACTCCCTTCTTCACATGACATTTTTGGAACATCTACGGTGAAGTTAAGTTATTAAGCACTCCTCCCATTTTAAAGCAATAAAATGAGAAAAAAAAAACAAGCTAAAAAAGAAATTTGATGCCAAAGGTCCAAATCCCTAAGTCCCAAAAAGGCTTATGCATGTGCATGCAATTCCACGGTATTCAACTAGATGGCACACACAAACTCATCATGCAAATATTTGCAGGACTAGAATCTTCTTCAAAAGAGAATTTTACAATCATATACAGGAAATCAATGCTTTTTTTTGAATCACAATGCTCTTAAACTCAATTAGATTTTATTTCACACAGGCCTAAGTCTTATCTCTTTTGGTTTTTTCCTGCCTTATTTCTGCATCAACACCTTCTCTTCTGGACTCCCACCACAGTTTCGAGGCTGCCCCTAGAGCATAACAGTCATCCCATATTAATTAACGTATTAAATTAATTAATACTACACATCTGAACAGTCTTCAAACCACCAAAGTTTATGTAGAACATGAATTTTAATAATTCTTTTCCGTGGGAGGATGGATTATAAGTGATTAGAGATAGTACTGAGGCAATCTCCCCCAATGAATTGCAGCTGTACTAATTACCAAGGAGTGGGAATAGCCTTGCCCTTAATATGGGTCACAGTTATGTCCAACAAGAATGGGTTATAAAAGAGTGGGTTAGGTGGTTGAGAGTGAGTTGGAGTCTGCTGGCTGTGCTGTGAGGAGGAAGGGTCAGGTGGTTGTGCAAGGTAAGATGCTGTGTGAGGGATGGACAGGGTTAGGTAGTTGTGTAAGAGACAGGAAGGAGTTAGCTGGTCTTACAGTAGGTAGAAGGAAGAGAGAAGGAGTCTATGTTGTGTGGAGCTGCCTGTAGGAAACTCAGAGAGAAAAGGTATGAAGGTTTTTCCTATAGGATAACTGACTGCTGGTTGCAGTCAATTTGAGTCCACTGGTGATTGGTGCCCCATATGAAGAATGGGTGACAATACTTCTTAAGTGATAATGTTGGCTGTCCATCATCTAATAATAAATATAACATTCTTACATTTTGAACACCTTTAAAAGAGTCACTCAGCTAGGATTATACCTAAGCCCAAAGCAGTGTTTGGTCATTTCTGCCCCAATTAGGTTATTGCCTACACCTTATCTACCTGTTTTCACGTTCATACATCTCTTTTGAGGTGCTTCTTAGCTGCTCAATTTCTTGATTTGTTTTCAACCTTATTTGTTCCAACTCTTCATGGAGTTTCTTTTCATATTCTGCTTTATAGTGGTCTCTGTAAATATACAAATATATTATGTTAGTCAAAATATCAAAATTTCAGGTACAGCTTTACAGGAGCAGAGTTCTTGATTTTACATTCTATTTCAGTCTTTACTTATTTACCTTTCAATGACTTAAAATACTTAACAGCCTATGTTGCTACTAAATGAAAATGTTGCTATTAAATGAAAATCAAATAGGAATAAATAATATTTAACTGTGAATAACCAGAAGTTTTTTGCACACAGATTTAAATTTTTAAAATTTAATATTGATTAATCACATAACAGTAATATTTTTCCAGGACTTCTTTGTCAGCCTCTACTCAAGTGCTTGTATTAAGTAACCACTTAACTCCTCACTTTCTTCCTCACTGGGTAAGGATTAACTTATTGACCTGCAATGCTGCTATGCCACTACAAGACTTCTTTGTGCACTATCTGTACCACATATGATGTGGGGAAAAAACATCACAGGAAATACTGAAGAATAAATGCAGTGGAGATTTGTGAAGTCAAAAACCCCCAAGATTTGGGAATTTATCCTGTCAATGTAACATCTAAGTTATTTAAAACACAAAGCTTTTAAGCAACAGATATCAGAAGATATCAGGATAAAAGAATTTAATTTCAGAGAAACGTGGACTTTTTTTGTAACTTTGGAAGCTCATGATAGATTGTAAGTAATCTCACAAAGAATCTCTCCTACAAAAATAGGGTTATGTGGTAAGCACTTCACTCAAGGAATGTAAAAATTTTATAGCATCTAGTTAATATTCAAGAATAATCAATCAGCAATGAAGCAACTGGTAAAAATCACAGGTTTGGAAACAAAAGCATACTATGAAGACATAGGCATTTACGGCTGTAAAAGGTTTTAGATATAATTTGATTTCCAATCATGTGATAGCCCATAATTCTTAGAAATCAGTACTTCAGCTGGTCAAAAACTCCCTCACATTAACTAAAAGCCACAAAATCTTAAAACATAGAATGCCTTCTATCCAGGTTTTCCTTTTATTTCCTTTTCCTTCTATAAAAGAAAGATTTGCATGTTTTCTTTTTATTGAGACACTGTATTTTAGTTGACCCTTTAAGATAAAAGTAAACTTATTTCTTCTCCTTCCTCAACTGTGCCATACTATAGCAAATAATGTATGAAGCCCTTATACACAATAAAGAGGTTTATGATAAAAAACCAAAAAAACCCCACATGATTTCTTAAAACACCATTTCAAAGTAAGACTTTATTTAAAATACAGAAGTTGTGGGTGAACATAGTTCTGAGATATAAACATGCAAAACAAATTTAAAAACGTTTGAGTGACTGCATTGAAAGGAAAATAATATTTAATACTCTTCAGATATGGGCTGGAGTTCCATAATTGATCATTTCAAGAATGCTCTTCTATTTTCATTTAGGTAACGATTTTTGTTTTAGTTTTCTATTGGGAGAGTCACATTAGCACACTTCCTCTTAGTTATACAGGACACGAGATTTATGGATATACATTGAAAACAAAAAGTTTGTTTTATAATTAACTGAATAAACCTACAAGAATAATTGCCATAAACTCCCAATGCTGAAAGTTTACTTCCACTACTACAATCTTATAAAGGTATAAAAATATGTTTGTGATACAAATTATGTGAAGTGTTCTGCTTCTAGTTACATGAATATAGTTTAGCTTTCTGAAAATTAAAATTAATTAAATGGGATTTGTGCAAGAAACAAGGGAAAACAGTTAAATAACCTTTCTACTGATAGAAGTGAACAGACAATAACTTGCCTGGATGCAACATATTTTTCATACATTTCTTCTCTAGCTTTTTTGGCATCCTCTAGCTGAATCTGTAGTCTTTCAAGACGATCTTCTTCATGTGCACAGCGAACACTAAGCTCCATGCTCTGGCGATTAAGATACTCTTTATCTTTTTGCAACAAGTTGAGGGATTGTTGTATGGCTGCCAGCTATAAAAGGTATTAAAAAGAACACTTTAACATGAATTTCAAGATAAATACTTAACCTATGTACACATATTTGCAATTTAACTCTCTTCTGTGAAATCACCTGAACCAAAAGACTCTATTTACACTTTAGTTGAAGTAAGTTGATGAAGCTTTAAGCTGAAAAAAAGACTTAAATAACGTTTCAGTTTTATGAGTTTTCATTATTTATTTCCAAGAGTTGGCACCTTTCATACACATCAGTATCTAAATAGTGCTGAAGTACTGAATAGCAGCAGTACTGAATAGTGCTATGTCAGAAATACTGATGGAGAATCTTGGTCCCAATCTATCATACTGACTACAACATTCTTAGGAACAGTAGTGAAACATTTAAGGGCACCAGGTGATTACTGCTCTATAAAGAAATGGTAAAATTGCCATGTGAGGCATGGATGGATGTTGTGGACAAGGCAATGCTCCAGGCCTGCCCCAAGCGCAAAGAGCTGGTGTTGCTACAGAGGGCTGAACTGATGACAAAGTAGGAACAAGAATATGTTGAGAACAGCCACTTTTGTCATTGGGTCAGCCATGCTGCCTACAACAAGTGTGAGAGAGTAGTCTCCATCCGTTCAAGGTGAACACAGGTAGAGAACAGCCAAAGAGCATAAGGGCACTGTTGCAAGGTGACCCAACTCCATAATCATGATACACAAAACACAGATTCATCCCCTTAAAAGATTTTGCCATTTAAGCTCCTGAGGATTTAACATGCCTAGTTCAAAGAATGATAAATTAATAACTTATCAGAAATCATGTATCATGTATCATGTCTCCTACAGCTATAAAGACAACTCGTACATGGTTTAGAGGGAATTCAACTTTTCTAAGTCATAGAAGGAATAAAGGTTACTTAAGGAAGACACAGGAGAAAAAGACATGAAGCAGGCAGTTAAAGAGATGACAATTTAGATACAAACAGTGGTCTTAGAGGCATGTTCCTGTCCATCATCCTACTTGCTGAGCACCACCCTCAGGGTGAAGTATAAACACCTATTCCATACTTCATTTAAGAAAAAAAGGTAAACTTGGTCTCTCTCTCCAAGTAACACGCTATATGTAAATCCACAGTCAACAGACATCATGGACTACTACACAAAGAAAGCAAGCAGTTCCTGGTCCTATGAATACTATTCCTCTGGAAAAAGTACACTGTGTAAAAATTTCCAATTGGATGCTCTTCCAGTCCAGGATTTGATACTGTACCAGTAAACACAAAAACCAGCACAAACCTCTCAGGATATTTAAGTAATAGACCGTTTGAAGGGGTATTTTAGTTTAAGGTAGTGCTACTTTTATTCACTCGGATTAATTTAGTATAAAGTTAATGAAAAAGGCCATTGTTGAAGCTATTCTGCAGTACTTCATATGTATGTACAAACTTGATGTACAGGACAGTACTTTTTTGGCCATGGTTGTATGCTAAGAACAAACCTGATTTTTGCTGTCCTCTCACAATGCTAGATTGAGGAATAAACAGACTAACAAAGCCTTCAGACTGATACCAAAGAGGTATTTTCTAATAGAAACTCAGTTTTTTCCCTAATATTTCTGACAATCTCTACAACTGTAAAATTAGGCAGAGCAATGCTGTCGTTAAAGAGGCGGTTTTAGCCACTAATTTATCTGTAACATTGTTATTTACAGGGAGACACTAAGGAACACCACTTCCCCTGAATATCCCCAGGAGTAGTCTGTCTCAATTATTCAGCTGCTGAAGTGTCAACACATAAAGATCTTCCATACTATTCTTGCAGGGCTCTGCTTCCCTTGCTGAAACCTTGCCAGCCCATGGGAAGTGGGGAATGAATTCCTTGACTTGCTTTGCTTGTGTGCAGCTTTTGCTTTACCTATTAAATTGTCTTTATCTCAACCCATGAGTTTTCTTGACTTTTACTCTTCTGATTCTCTCCCCCATCCCACTGGGATGGGCAAACAGCTGTGTGGGGCTTAGTTGCCAGCTGGGGTTAAACTATATCAAGCATACTCACAGCATTCATCTTCCACCGGTAAATTTTCCCCTGGGGCCTCCCAGGTTCCTGAGCTTATTGGCAGAGTTCAGTCTGTCTTTGCTTCAGCCTTGTAAGTCACATACCTAGGAAAATTGCATGCATATAATGCCTAGGAAAAAATGGGAAGCACTTAACTGGTGTGGAGGGAGATAGCCTATGTTGCTGTGAGGCTGACCAGCCATTTGAAGGATCAGAGCAAGTGATCAAGGCTCCTGATTACCAGAATCCTCCTTCAAGGAGGAGCACTCAGCTGGGCTGGTAAATCTAATCTCAATCCCTGCAAGGGTTATGAAGTAAGTTTCCCTGGAAGCTATATCCATGCATATGAACAAGAAGGTGATGGAAAAACAAGCAGGAATTTACTAGCAAACCTGACAAAAATGTTAGCTCCATGGATGGGAGGACCACTATCCATGTCATTTACCTGACTTTCTGCATGGCTTTCAGCCTCTTCCCATAGCAGCTCTATGAAAAAACTGGCAAAATACAGATCAGACGGACAAATATCAGTTGAACAAACTGAACGTGGGACAGAAATGTGCCCTGACAGCCAAGAAGGCCAAGTGGCTACAAGGCTACATTAGCAACAATGCAGACATTGGTTAAAAGAAAATTATTATCCTGTGTTCTACATTTGTGAGACCATATTTGGAGTGCAATAGCCCATGACATTAACATACTGAAGCAGGACCAGAAGAGCTCTACCAAGATGGTCACGAACTGCAGCATGTGATGTACAAGGGGTTAAGAGAAATACTTTGAACTTTTTCCAGCCTTCAGATGACAAATCCGGTTGGGGAAAATATTATTGTTATCTTTACCTATCCAAGTGGAACACACAAAAATAGCCAGATTCTTGGCGATACACAGTGGCAGGACAAGATGCAACAGAAGAAAGCTATAACAACTGATTAGTTTTTACAAATTCATTTTCACAAGAGGGCAGACAGACACTGGAACAGATTGTCCAAAAGGCTGTGGAATCACCATCGCTGGAGACAGTAAAAACTTGACAAAGCCCAAAGCAACCTGACCTAATCTTGCTCTGTACTGCATGAGTGGGTTGGAGCAGCTGATTTCTTGAGACCATTCTAATTAAATTATTCCATGATCCTGACAAACTTGATTAGACAAAGAAACAAATTCCTAAGATGAAGAAATACACAATTATTAAGGTAAGAACTTTATGTTTACCTCTTTTGCTAAGTCATTTCTTTCTTTGGTTTGTGTTTTGTATGACACTTCCAGTATTTCATACTTTCTTCTGAGTTCTGACAATTCATGCTCAAATACATCACGTTCACTGTAAAAGCAAAGTTAAACTATTAGATGCAGGAAGTGTAACACACAAAATTGTTGTGCCTTTTAAATTTCTCAGCCTTCTTCCAGTTCGTGACACTGACTTCTTCCAACCAATCACTCACAGAACAATTGGAGATAATCTTAACCTTTTATAGTTATTAACACATGCAACAGTATCATTTTATATGAAACAATTGAGGATTATTTAAATACTCAGAAATAAAGAAAATTCTGCAATACTCAAAACTCCCATCCTAAATTATTTCCTTCTCCTCTGATTATTTTTCTTTAGTGTAACTTTGGGCTATACATTTCTTTTCTTAGCAATGATCTGTCAGTACCCTTATCCATTGTTTTAGCTTTATCAAGCTTCTGATGCTATATCCCATGACATTTTCTTGAATCTCTTGCAGACATGAAGTCCAATGAAAAAGTGAAGCAACTTCATTCCCATCTTCCTAACAGAGCAAAAAGCAATGTATGTTTGTTCTCAGTAGGTACTCTCCCCAGTGTACAGCCTTGATACCAGAGTGGGTTTTCATGTTTAAAATAGACATGACACAGCTGCAAAAATTGTGTTGGTGTCCTGAGCAAAAGTGCTTTCTGCATGCACAAAGAAGCATCGCTGTGTCTCCACTCTCACCCTGTCAGAACAGTGAAATGAATGAACCAGTATGAGCTTGTAGTTTAGAAAAAAATCTAAGCAATATTATATTAAGCATAGCTTCATTTTAAAACTGAGATAACTTCTAGTACAGCACAACTAGATTTTTTGAGGGCAGAAACAAGTCTGGAAGTGATTTACTCCTGCAGTGCTCCCAAATATCCGCATGCAGTTATGCCAACAGAGCTCTCCCCTCCCCTTTGTCTGTGCCTACCCAGCTGAATACAACCTACTCTCTCAAATACAGTTTTGGCACGTTCATTCATGCTTTTCTCAACTCAAGACTATTTTAAACGCTCACTGTAAAACACTGGGGCCATTCACATGAAAGTTATTACAATCCACTTATTAAGATGCAGTTGCACATAGGAAGCAAACCATAGCACCAATCCATCCTATTTGCAACAAGATGCCAGACAGATTCCAAGGTTGTTTTTGTACATACAGCTGTGAACCAAAAATGCTGTGAATCCAGCAGACAGATTCCCCTTCAAATGAGTTAGAGGGCAAAGTAATTTGTGTCAGTTACTACACCCAAGTTCATTCCATATGAACAACTAAGGAGATGACAGGGTCTTTTCTATTCATAATTCCCATTTTTTTAATCCATTTCTCAACAAATGTGCCAAAGAGCAGATTTCTTGTACTTGTGAGCAGACTGAAAAAGCTATTTGGAAGCTGGACTGTGAAGTACACATCTATAAGAATATTTACAAGAAGTCTATTTTCACTATTTTGCAATTGCTTTTTTCAAGACGGATATTCAAAACATTGGTTATAACAGTACAATCTGTATTTTAAAAATGCTAACACTGGAACTTCCTGCAGTTAAACCAATTCGCTAAGGTAATCCTAAGATTATCTGCCAGAATTCTCATAACAGCCCTTTCAAATTTATGGTTTCAAGGATATCTTCAGTTGTAAATATTAATTCCCAAGGTCCTGCCCTCCTAACTTACTCTGTAAGCAGCTCAGAGTAGAGCATAGGGCTTTTTGTTATATGATTGCTTTTAAACTATGAATAAAAAAAGAGTACTTGTTCCAAGATGCCTGCTATCAACAACTCCCACTTCCTTAGTTGCAATGAGACTGCTAGGCTCTCTTGAAAACACAGTAAATCTGAAAATAAAAAACTTTTAGGAAGATAATTTGATGCATTGGTTTTCAGAATGCTGTTCATCTTATGTCAGCAATATACTAAAGGAGGAAATTGAACCATTAGTGTATGAGGTAAGGAAAAATATCTGTGGTGTCCTTAAGTGAAAAATAAAACTAAGAACGCTGGTGAATCAAGGCTGACCTTTATTAATATTTTTATGTTAAACACTTGAATTATAAAGATACTTACCATTTTACTTTATCATAGTTCTGTTGTCTGTAATCACCTTGCTGAATCAACTGCTTGGTATCAGCCAGTTCCAGTGTTAAACGCTGGCATCTCACCTCAAGCTCTGACCGACTCCTCCTCTCACCTTCATAGCTCTAGGAAGTGAGACATTTTGAAATGGTCACAGCTGCACTGATATTTACCTTAAAGTAATCACCAACTAAGTTTCGAGAAAAACTCTTATGAATATTCAGGCGGTAATACTTTCATTTGTCTCAGTATTTGGAAATTTAGCACATCACAAAATAACCAGCTATATTGATACTCAACTTATTTTTATCTTATTACAGATACTTGATTAAATGTACCTATTTTTTCCAATGCATTCGTCCATTAGTACAACTTCCAAGACCAGTAATCCTCATATACACAGCTGGTGCTCTGAAAACCTGTACTAGGAGCATGAAAGTCACACCAGCTTTACAACAGTTTCAAACAAGTGAAGATACTTGTGAAGATACTTGCTAGTAAATTAGAAAAAAAAAAGAAACGGGATGGTTTGTTCAGCAAGTTTAGCAATATCTGTCATTGTCTGAAATATTTCAGACAGTTACTCCCAAATTGTAGCTACTGTATCTGGTAACCTATGTTTGCTGAAGATGCAGCATGGAAAGCTTTCTTGGAAAGAAAAAATAAAATAAAAAAGTTTACTTAGTGGTCCATCAGCATTAATTTCCATTTTCCCTTCTTTTTCCTCCTCACATACTTTTACGATTATTCTGGAAACTAAAACAGAAGCAAAGCAAGAGAATACAGATAGTATTCATCTTTTAAAATACTAGGTATTCCTTTTGAAGACCAACAGATTTCCTAATCACACTCATTCCCTCCAACTCTTCACAGGAATAGCAGACTTTCACACTGTAACACCCAATCTAGACTCCATTTTTCAGTTTTCTACTATGCAGGTACTTTTTTTCACAAACTTATCTTATTTACTTGTCCTAAATACTGTACCACCTAGCAATTTATTCACAAGAACGACCAAAATAATAATGCTCATTCACTCACACAAGGTAAAGCTGATGGACTACAAAGAGTTGCATGTTAAAAATTTGAGAATACCCCGGGCATCTAGATTTCTTCCATGTCTTACTTCCCAGAATACTGCTGAGTTCAGTTATTTACTGCTGTGACTGATAGCAAGCTCAGTAATGGATGCTTGATAAACAATTACTCTATCTGGTTATTATGAATGGACATCACAATATTATTAACTGAAGATGAGCACAGCCTTAAGATGTCATTACTAAACCAAGCATTTAGCAACTGCAAATTATGTTTATTTTGCAGTAAAAGACACTTTATGAGTGCATAATTTTTCAACACTGCTGAAAGCTATGCTTTATACAGTTACAGGATAACAGTCTAGCTAGCTTTTAATAGACATGGAGAGTTTAGGGCAGCAGCATATATGGAGTATATGACAGAAGGACACTGATAAACTTCACAGACATCAGCTGAAAGACTGACAGAAGACCTTCTTGAAAAAACGCACCTAAATACTTGTAAGATAATACATAAAAGCTCCCTAATCTACTAGCCATGTTGTAACTATTCTGTTGCTAAAGAATTTTTTGTTTTGTATTTCACATACCTACTTATCTTCACTTCTACTAAATCACTTCAGGTCACAAATCACAAAAATCACAACACTCAGGAAGTTTTTATGAGGATTCTGCATGGTCTACCATTAAAAATACACCATGTAAAGACATGACTGTTACTCATCCTAACACATATTGGTATATATGGTTTACGTTTACCCTAATTAATGGATATACATTTAGCAAACTAACACTATAAAACACTCTCTTCTTTAATCACTTTACATGTCATTATTTATAAATATAGAATTATTATAATAGTAGTCTCTGTTAGGTATTTTTAAAAGGTATTGTGCACAAATTAGCTAAAGTTTCAAATATGTAACATACTGGCATGGTGTAAGTGCCTTGTTACGCAGTGCAAACATGACTCATCTTGCAACAGGAAATGTTGGTAAGGGCACTTAACTTTTAAGTGCAAATTGAAAGATTAAGTTTAGAATACAATTCTTCTGTGGATATCCCATGCCATCCTGCTGCTAATACCATGCTGGAATTCACACACCCTTCATTGAGTGAGCTACTGAAGCTCCTACAGTATTATCTACCTAGCTGCTAGAAGACAATTACCAAAAGTATAAAATTAAATTGGTTAACCTCTGGAAAAAGTTGTCATAGATAGCTTTAAAGCAACAATTAACAGAATAGCTAAATATCTGCAAATCAGTTCCTTCTAATACCCGAGACCTGAACTTACTTTTGAATTGTATTTAATAAATCAGTTATTAATGTCATGTTAATGTCATGCATCAATACGGTAATTCCAGGGAAGGAAAGTTTAATTCTGCTTTGGAAATGTGATACTAAGACCTACCTTAATTACATGGTTTTTCATGTTTGTTTTTTTAAGATTTAATATAATTCCTGAGGAAACACTAATTATACTGCACAGGACACTGTTTTTCATCGATCTAAAGGCATCAAAGTAGTATTTTAAACACAGGAAGAAACATGACAAAGCAAGCTGATACCCGGACTAGGCTGTAAAGAGGCTAACACACAAAACCCCCTATGTGGCATGCACATCTCCAGGTGGCACATACAGAGACTTCTGGACTTCCACAGCAATACATCTTAAAGACATACAACCAAGCTGCCTGTGCTTAGGCAGAAGAAGCCTTGCTTTGCATGGGATGAAATGAATTTAGTTTCTAACTATGTCCATATACGCTGGACTGATTTTAACATCTCTGCAATGGAGCAGCTTTATCTTTCCATTTATCTTCAAAAGACAGCTTGAACATCTTGATGAACAACTTTGTCCTGCTGCAGCAGAAAAGGGGCTTTTAGAAGAATCAAGATACAGAGCTCGTACAAGGACAGAAATGAGGTCCTGGAAATAATACCAATAAATAATATTAGCTTAAGTAAGCCCAAAACCCCTAAAATAATTAAAGAACAAACAGAACTTCCTTACGCTTTGATGACCATAATACCCCAAACACCTCACGGCTTTTCTTCAGCCTCTTACTAATTTTTTGCTTCTGCAGAGAGCAGAAACTCAGACTGATGACATGGTTGAAACAAATGAAAAACCAAACTTGTCCTGTGTGAGACAAATAGACAACCAATGCCTAAGTGGTTGACAGAGCTGCCTAAGAAACCCAGTATTAACCAGTATAGGTGGTTTCTACAGTACAGGGCAAGTCAGCTAAGAAGTGCTTTTATTTGGTTTACAAACACTGTCTACAATGATGTTTCAAGAAACAAGATTCTCAGCTTGCCTGATCTGCACCACTTAAAACCACAAACTGATAAAGAAACTAAAGACATAATGGCAGACCTCAGTTTAATGGTATTAATCTTCACTGCTATCCTCAATCTGGAATGAGCAGCAGTTTATAGCAGTCACTGAAATAAACACCTATCTGAATTTCAAGTGCAAAATCCAGGTGACATACTTTTTGAACTAAGTTAGTGACACATAATACATGCTAGGGATTAGCTGATGTTTCAAAAAACCTTTGGAGATAAGATAAACAGTAAATGCAGGGAAAAGATTAATCAGCCAATCAAGCAGAAGCAGCATGACTTCTTTACACCATCTACAGATAAGCCTGTGAAAGAAAGTGATCCTGCTTTTAAAAAGCTTTTTTTTTCAAACATCTTCATCTTTGAAGAATCACCTACAAAAGCCAGCACTTTGTTCATATACTAAAGCCCCTAGCAAATGTAAAGCTACTGTACTATTGTGATGTGCAAACAATTCCCTCCAGTTATTTGGATGAGGTGCTGCTTCTTTGTAAAGATGACATTTTGCTTTAATTGTTTACATACCCTGCATTCAAAAATTACTGGTTAATACATTATTTATTGGAATGCAATTGCCCAAATGTCAGGAAGAAGCTATACATAATTGGATAAATAAGACATCTCTTTAGTAACTTGCTATGAAATTGGTACTCTGCTTGTAGATGGAAAATTGAAAATCTGATTGTAAATAGGTCACTATTTGCCATTAAACATTTTAAACAAAAATGTTGAGCTACTCCTAAGTAGAGAAACTCTGCAAGGAATGTATGAAAGAAAAGCTTCGGAATAAGTGCTTCTATTGCAAAAGAAAGTGGAGGAATAAAACTTTTATTTCTCTAGATCTGAGTTTACTAGAATTTTCAGTGAAATATTCTCAGGTGAAAAGGATCCTTGAGATCATTACAGAGAAGTATAATTAAACCATCTCGTAATTCTGAACCACAGCTAGCAGTCAATATAAGCCATAGCTATGTACTGAAAGAGTAGAAAGGTATTGGACAGAGAACAGAACTTTCAGATATGAAATTTCCTTAAGTCTTGGAAATATTAAACTGCTGCCTCAAGGTCACAGTTACAGGTAGAGTATCATCTTTGCAGCTGCTCTCCTAAACAATATTAACAATAGCAAAGAAAAAATTAGGTACATATTTCACCTAAGCCCAAGACCCCATCTGTCTCAATAGAGTTGTGAAGAACAAATTATCAAGGCCCTGCTTGAAAGAAGTGGTGTCAGAGGACTGGGGAAGGGGTCTAGAGTACAGTCTTTACAGATATGCAAACTTCAGGAGAACCCTTAGGGATCCCAGTACTTTTGGAGTTGCAACAACAGATTCAGTTTTCTAATACTCTGACGCATCTAGTGCCAAGTGATCCTTTGAGTACAAAAGCTTAGTTTATTCTTTGAAGACTATGGATATGTTTTTCCTCCAGCTGGAAAACATTACCACGGAGAAAATTGTTAGTTATGTCTCACAAAACCTGACAGCTACAGATCCTGATTCAGAGATGAAGTCTTAGAAAAAGATCTTTGTACTACACATAACCAGCTTTGTCTTTAGGATAACCACAGCTTTCCGATACTCTCATGCTATAAACTTTATTGTAAATCCTGAAGGCAACTTTATATATAAAATAACTGAAGAAAGGGGGGCCCTGATAAAACTGTATCAATACCAAATTCCAGGAAAATACTGCCAAGAAACTCCCAGCCAGAAGAAAGCAATAATTAATCTTCTGGAGGTATAAAGAAAAACAAGCTTTCCTTCCCAGACACTCTCCTAGCCTTGAGAGAAACCCACTAGTAGTAAATTACATCTGTTTGAGGGAAGGTTCTAACCACTTTGGAAACAAACAACTCTGAAAATAGTAAACTGATGTTCGGCATAGGAATGCACACATCAGAAGCTGGTTTTATTTCTGGGAAGCTCCTGGTAATACAGCACTATAGTTGGACTTCCTCCTCTATCTTTACCTCTAAAGCTGGTGGTGTCAACATTATTTATACTTGAAGTACTGAGCACTGTAAAAGGAGGACTAAAACATGCCTATACCATACATTTAGTAACAAGACAGTCAGCAGTACAAGAACATGGCTTTCATCAGTTCCACTGCCTTCTCCCAGGCTATGGCTGCTATACCTGGAACCAGAGGAACTGCACCGATCTAAATCACAGACGCAACAACTGTGTATTAAGAGCCACTAATTTAGCTGTACAGCACAACCACTCACACTGACCACTTTAAAAACAGAAAGCAGCAAAACAAGCATCTTTTATCAGACCATGTTCCAGTGATAGAAATCAGTCTTGATGAGCCATTTTCTGCTATAAGTTGTCAGAAACAGCTCCCTACCTTACGAGGTCTGTGTTACAGATTCAGCAGCCTTTAAGGGCTAAGAGCAGCATCATGCCAAGAGAAGTTAACAAAGTTTTAGAGTCACCACGGTTGTCTTACTTGATAAATTCATTTCACACTTAAATTTTCCTAAAGTTGGCTTAACCTAAGACAAGTTCAAATTTTCCTTCAAACTTTTTCAGTTCCTGGTTGGATACATAATCTTTCCTATGAGTCTACAACAAATTGTCTCATATTTCTTTTTACTTTATTTCGTGAGGAATACATACATGTATAAAACCTGCTCAAACCTAATCTCTCAGCCCCAACCAACCAGAAAAGCCAACAAAATCCTCCTCCCCCAAGATTTGGCCTAGGCGTAATTTTTTTTGTTCCTTTCTATGTCCCAAAAAGAAGGAAGAAACCCATGTTGAAACTCATTAAGAAGAGCCTTAATTATCTGCAAGAGTAGAAAAAAGAAGGAATGCGTACTGCAGAAATTAGCTTATTCTCACGAAAGAAAAAAGAAAAAAACCTTAAAAACAATTGTCTTAACTTCAGTGATGACAGTATTTCAAACTTCTGAACTACTAGTTTCCTAAAGAAGTTTTAAACTCAGAACAGACTTTGCTGATAAGTTTACTCAAAGAACTGAAATATTGCAATGATTAGTGAAAATTTAAAATTTGCAGAATACTGGATGGAAACCCAGAAGAATGATTCGCAGACTATAAATTATTAAATAACAGGCAAGAAACTTCAGCAACTACATTTCATGTACCTGGAAAAACAAGAACTACTGGAATGAAAAAAGAAAAATCCAGTAAAAGCGTATAAGACCTTGGGTAAGGCTCTGAACAAAACTTTACTTCCTACGATAAATTTTATTGCAAAAAAGCTTGACCTTAGTGAAGAGCTCAAAAAATTTACCCCAAGAGTACACCTTGAAATCACTTTTTCATAAACAGCAAAAGATGCATAGGTATGTCAGCTCCTGTGCACCAAGCACATTAGAGATTCCAAAGAACCCTCACGTCCTGACGATGCTCCTCGTACCTTAAATTCTGAGGTACCTTGTTACAGTGATACTCAGCAAGTCACAAGGTAAAACTTGAACTTGCCAGAATTGAAAACGGAGACTCTTAAGCCTCTCCGTGAAAGAAAAGCAGCGCACTTCGAACTTTGAGAAACAGACCAGTGGGACAGGTGGATACTGCCACCATGTGGTGCAAAAAGAACAAAATTAGAAGTCTACAGCAAAGAAAGGTCAATGTCCCAAGAGAAGTGTTTCTAGCACAATTTTAATTATTGTTATCGACTATCTTGTTAATTTGCTTCAGCAGAAGTTAATAGATGTCAGTTAAATCTCAAAGGCTGAAATCCTCGTGTACAATTTTATTAAATCAAAGCACACTAAATGCACAATGAAGAAAAATGCTTATGCAAGAGAAAAATTAACAGGATTAGTTTAATCTCAATTACAAATGGTGACATAGAATAATGCTGAAGCACACAAATGCATAAATTTTATTGACTACTTTCTCTAATTCGATCAGAATGAGAAATGAAAGTACATGAATTTCACAAGATAAACTTTTTATAAAGAATTTCTCTTCACACATGATTATACTGTAAGCAAATTTCACCGGGGAAAAAAGGCAACAACAAATTATCTTTTTCTTTATCCTAGAAACAAATAGGAAAATTAAAATACAAAGAATTGAAAAAATGTAACAGAGAAGATGCAACTCCAAAGAACTTATAAAACTACATTTTTGTAACATTAAAACAAAAGGTGAAGCAAACTACTACCAAGAAATCTCCATCTCAAAAACTATACACTGAACCATCAAGATGTTTTCAGCTGCTTCTGGGATCTCCTGTCCAGCTCCCACACCTTGAAATCTTGTCCTCAGAAAGCACAACACAGTCGTAAGAGACTACCCTGAATAACCCCATGAGCAAATCTTGCGGGGTAGCCAGAGCATAAAGTTAGCTGTTATAAAAGGATGTATAAAGCTTATTTCCTCTTTCTTTCCCTCCCCACCCTCTTCTACCTGCAGTAATTTTGATACAGCAAAAAATCTTTTATATCTTATGTAGAAGTATGCATATATATATATATATATGCATGTGTGTATATATATATACATATGTTCGTATATAAGTATGCAAGAAGAATGATTTGGAGAATGAGATTTTTGCAATATATATTCACAGTTTCTCAACTGAGATAACTAAGGAGGACAGACCTCTGTCAGATGCTTCAACTGGGATCTGTACCCACTTAGTTCTTCCGTTAGACTCTCCTTTTTCATCTGTAGATCACTTAGTTCTCTTCTTAAGGAATGGACTACTTCATAGAATCGGACCTAGAAGAACAAGACAGATATTCAAAGTCGAAACTAGCAAAACTGAAACTGCAAAACTACAAATCTAAAAACACATCAGCCTAACATTTTATGACAGTTATTTACCAAATTATTTCTAGGGCATGCCATAAAGGTAAAGATTATATTGCTGTACAACTAAGGCAACTTCCACTCAGGCTGACCAATCAAAAAAATAACAGCTGCTAATGGACACATGGCCCCACACACTTCCTTGTGCCAAACCTAGAGCCTATTTGATTTACAGTGCAAAAAGAGAAAAGAAAAAAAAAAAAGCCAAACCCCAAACAAAACCCCAAACAAACCAAAAAAAAAATTTAGTAATAACCAACTTAACTTACTAACCTCCCCCAAGCCAATATAAATTTTTATGGGGTGTGTAGAAATGGAGAGATTTGTTTTGTTTTGAGTTCTGCCAGCTCAGTGTGCTGAATTTGCACCAAGAAAAAATCCAAGAGCAAGTACAGGGAGCAGGAACAGCACATAACCAGGAAAAACCATAACACCCCCTCCACACACATCTTCAGTGGTAACATGCTGGTGTATGGATTCAACTGCATCAGAAAACCAAAGCTCTGAAAGACCTGATTCTGCTAAATTAACACTAAAAAAATCCAACCTTTGGATTTTAAAAAAATCAAAATCTCCAACGCATACTCCTCTCTCTTCCCCCACACTAGTCATAGCCACTGTCTCAGGCAAGTAAGTCTGACATCCATAAAACTTTTTCAGAACTTTTCTTCTGATCAAGAAGACTAAAAAATACAGTAGTAAAACCATAAAGTCAGTATAAAAAACCAGAAAGAGACAAAACAAAGAAAGAGCTTTTTTGATATACACCCACATACACGTACACAGAGGTTATTATTCACAGATTAACTTAATACCTTAAAATGTTGCATTTGGGGGTGTGTGTGAAAAGAATAAAAAAGTAGGCACTGTTTTCATGCAACAGCTATTGCATACCCTCCATCCCTAATTCTTTCTTTGATATAAGATTAAAGTAGAAATACAGACAAGAAAGCACAGACTAAGTAAGCATTCAAGAGCAAGATGTACTGCACTTCCATGCAGAAGGAAGACAGATCTCTGTTTTGCTACCTGCAAACAGCTGAAGACTAAGAAAAGTTCCAGGTATATTTTATATAATTGACAGCTTACAATTCAAAAAAACACAGATGCCATGGAAATTTGCAATGTAAACACAGGTGTAGTATGGTTTATACAATAAGGCAAGTGTGCAACATGACTAAAAGATTAGTATTTTTAACTGTAGTACCTGATAATTCAATTTTTCATTTCTTAAGAAAGAAGTAACCTTGAATATCACTAATTGATAACCATTTAAAGCATTGTGGGTTTCTTTTAAAACCACACCTGCTTTTCCAGTAAGTTCTTGTATTTCTACTGCAGTATCCCTAGGAAACCTGTGCTATCACATCACAATTACTTACCAAAACACAATAACCTTAAAACAGATTTCCCAGTAGAAAACAAGATTACATGGGACACAGGTATCAAGGATAAATGTGTTTACACAACCTTCCCAAGAAAAAATCATTACATGGTAATAAGAAAGTGCAAATGAATGCAGCAGATGAGGCTGAGGTTATAGCAGTTCAACTGTTGCTGCTATTTAGCTGGTTTGCTAGCCAGTGAACCTTCATGTAACCCAGCAATCAAAGCACACACTGCCTCTTGCCAATTCAATATACAGTATAGCAGAAACAAAACTTATTCTAAAAGGGATTTCAGAAACAACTGCGTATCTTAAAAATCACGAATTTATACTGATGCGCTGTAAACAGTTACCACTTTCTAGGCAATTTTAAAAAAGCTCTTAGCATGTGCCCACCACAATTTATGGAAAACTAGAATTAGGAAAAAATGGGTGGGTGCAGAGGCTGAAAAAGTTTGCTTCTATTAAACGAAGTTCTGTGAAAGCATTTGCATCAGTTAACTGCCTTCTTGAACAAACAGCAACTGAGATTCAGTTAACAAAATGATATACCTAAAAGACATGGCAATTAAAGTCAGTTCAAACAGAACTTGCAGAAACCATTTTTTTAAAAATTGCTGAAAATTTTTTTACAGTGGAGTACACAAGAGGTTCACCTTACTGAACAAACTGAACTGGTGCTTGGCAACTGAACCATTTAACAGCCTGAAGTACTTTCAAATTTTATATACACTGTTTCTAAAAACATCTTAGAAATGAACAAACCAAAATCTGAATTTTTACATATAAGTTCAAAACAAAAAAGTATGATTTTAAGAGAAAGATGTGTAAAATACGATTTTTCAGTTGTCATCATTAGCATTAAACAGTATCTAGGCTTTGTTCTAACATGTCACTATTGCACCCCTTTGTGGAAGAACAGTGAAAAACAGTTCACATTTGCTTTAATTCCAGTGTTTCAAACTTACAATACCTCTATATACAAAATCTGCATTTAAGTTCTTCCTGCTGTTTGTCCAGTACACCAGGTTTCAAATAAAGTCTAAGCATTATATACATGTCTACTTCCATCCTGGAGAATTGCAAGGCAGTATTTAATCACTGATAAATAGGGAAAAAGAGTGAAAACTTCTTGCTCAAGTTGTCTAAGAGAACCCTTTTTGACAAGGAAAATTTTACCCTAATATCAGTGGGTATTATTAATCTGCACATAGATTTGGAGTCAGAAATTTTAACTGCTTAAAAGTGCACAATTTCTCCTCAGGCAAGCAAAGCAGGAAACAGTGTTCCCTTCAAAGTCCTTTCCCCAGCCTTTGGGAGCCAAATGGATGCACAGACAGGATGTGCAAAATAGTTCAGTAGCCTCCCAGCATCTGTATAAGCTGCATAACTCAAAGAGATGATAAACAATCACCAAACTTAACTGATACTTTTAGGTTCACACTAATCCTCTGCTAAAAAAGGCAGAAAATAGCACTTTACTACATTTTTAGAATGCCTTATCCAGAAAAAGACAAGGTCTAAAAATGACTTCTTCAAAAGAAAAAGTAGTGTGTAAAGAAGAAAGGAGCTTCACTGAACATTTAAGCAGACTAGTTTCTGTCACAGATAAAAATAACATTCACTGGTTGAACACAAGAGTAAAAGAATAGAAGGTTAAGGGTAGAAGGTGGCTGCTACTCATCTCTCTTACTTCACATCTTTTTGATAGCCATTTTCTACTCACAAATTAAATCTTAAGTTGTGCTGTGACAGCTTCACTTAAAGCAGCTGACAAGGTTACTAACTCCTGGTATCTATCCTGCCTGGCTGTAGTCTTTTGTACTGACTGCCAATCAATTCCTGAAGTCCTGAACTTCCTGCACACCAATTTCAATAGATCCACTGACATGGATTTCAGTTTCTGTTAAAAATCTGGTTTTTTGCAACCATGGTGATGCAGGAATCAACAAAACCCTGTCAAATACATTTGCAGAGGGCAGTGGTTACAGGAGACAGCTAGGGGGTGATAACAGTACCCAAGCTACATGTTCTTGTTTATCCCACAGAGCCTTAGGATTTTCCTAGCACTTTCAAAAGCCCAGCTTTTTAAAAGATGTTCACAAGAAAATTCTTTAGGTAAGGACGACAATTTTTACTTCTCTGTGCATATCTAGAGCACAGTAAAGCATGACTTTGAGTCAGAGAATTCATTCGTGTAGCATTTATACCTCAAATGTACTAAGGTTTTTAACACTGAATTATTTACAGCTTCTTTAATAACGTAAGTACAGTAAGTACAATGCTAATATTTTGGTGAATTAAGGTTTATATGTCTAAATCTTCTTCATTCTCTTAAGTCAGCTGGAATGCTCTGGACACGTCCCAAAGACTTCTAATTGCAAACAAGAGTACACTGTGGCCTCTCCACATACCCACAAGCTGTAATTAACAAACATCTTAAACCAAGAAAATGAATCTTACAGTATACTTTAAGGTACACCTTGTTTCCCGTGTTTAGCCAAATAGGAAAGGGACATACGGAAAGCATAAGAGAAAAGTAAGGGATGTTTGCAAGAGCAATCCCAGCTCATGGTTCTGGCAAACCAAGTTTCAAATTCCTTGTTTCAGCCTGCTGTATTTCATATCATCAATGTGTGCTCACATTTTAATTGCAACATTCCATCTGCTTAACATCCTTAAAATATGTCAGCAGTCTACTCTCTTTCAAGACATCAGAATCAGGGATTAAAAAGCTCCTCTCTTTACTAGAACCCAGTCATAACAGACTGATATGGAAACACACCTGCCTCTGAAGGTCCTTTACATCTTGTTGGAAATAAAAAAAACCCACAACCCACCATAATTTACGGCTCGTGGTGGGTTGAGCCTACCCAGAAGCCTATATGGCTGCTCACCCACTTGCTGCCTCCCTTGGGAGCAGGAGAGAGGAGAAAATAAGAAGAACAAACAAAAGCAAGAAAACTTAGGTGTCAAGTTCTCAAAACAATTACTGAAGGAGAGAGGTGAGCTTAAAAAGGAAAACAGAGAAATAGCAAGGAACTCATCACCTCCCAGAAACTGGGGAAACTGATCAAAACTGATATCCAGCCAGTCCCTGAGTAATAGCCACCTTGGGAAGCCATCACACCCCACCTCCTCTTTCTTCCTCTACCTCCTATTTTTTCTGCTGAGTATGACATTTTATGGTACGGAATATTCCTCTGGCCAATTTGGGTCAGCTGTCCAGCCTGTCCCCTATCAATCTCATGACCATTCATAGCTTGCTGGGGCATATAGCAGAATAGGGGAAAAAAGAAATCCTTGATGTTGTGCATTGTCCAGCAACAGCCAAAATGCTGTCTCAGCCACCAGTGCAAAGCACAGCAAGATTCAGACTGCTATGAAGAACGTCAACTCTGTCCCAGCCAGACACAGATACAGGGTATATTTTAAAGCAGTACAAAACCTAATACTTACTGAAACATATTCAGGGATAGAAAGCTGATCTTCAGGAAGAGACTTGAGCTTCTCATAGCATTCATCTGTTAATTCCAAGTCTCGCAAGCTACGACGGATATCTCCAGCCCTCTCTCTCAACTGATGATTCGTTTCCTCCAGCTGCTTCTGTCTCAATAGAATAGTTTCCATTTCTTGCTTCATTAGAGCCTGATGTTTCCTTCGAGATGGATTTGAAAACAGAAGATATCAGGTAATAACACAAGTGACAAAGCTTCACAATACCCTGGAAAAGAAGTGAGTTCTGCTACTTCGTAGAGGGAAAAATTTATGAAGATTAGGTAATTAGTGCCAGAATGCACACCACCATGGCCAAACAGTCATATCAGATACAGTATATAAAAAAAGCTAGGTATTTTATAGTCACTGACAATACAAAGCAGAACCTGAGAAGAGACAATCTCCACATATGCAAACTTGAATTTATGAACTAAACTTAATTTTCCAGTTAAAAGGTTAAAAACATGAAAAAGCAGAATCTACTTCCACACGAACCTCAAGGAGCTGGTAAAACACTTGAACTTGGGTCTTACCAAGTTTCAGCATCTGCTCAGTCATATCAACCCTTAATTTTCTAACCATTGTAACATACAAAGTTGGAGTCCTTTATTAAAAAAAAAACAGCAACAAACCAACCACTACTACAATAGAATAAGCAGCCTTACTTCCAGCCTTAAAACACAATCACTACTATAATCATCAGCGATGAGGTTTTATACAGCAAGACAAACTGCACATTAGTTACTAGAAGTTTATTTTATTTAAATCAAAGACAACTAACCTACTTTTTATTTTTTAGTTTGAAAACATTCAAATTACACTTAAAAACATGGTCATTTCTGCATTACTTGGAAAGGAATAGAAAAATACTAACTAGTATTACCAGGCAACATCTACCCCACTGGTAGGGTAAAGGTGAGAGGAAGTCTGAGGTCAGCAAAGCAGTCACACAAGGACACACTCCATAGTGCGTACAATTCTATTACATGAGAATAAAAAGTGAAGTAAAAGACTGACAAGAAAAGTAATGAAAAGATTGGGAAAAGTAGTTTAACTTTTTTACGCCTATTACTAACAGTTTGCACATCAGTACTCTTTTACTGAGCACTCTTCAACTCGTGTGGCCAGCATAAAAATATTCCACTCTGGTGCATCTGAGCATACAGAGTGACAAATGTTTTTCTGACAATAAGCTGCTCTCAGTTGAAAAACTCTGCTGGAAATAATAACAGGTCTGGCTCCACTTCCCTAAATCTGTTGTAGCCTTACTACAGAATAGAATTCGGAAGCAGTCACATCCCATAAACTCTACTTTAACATGAGACTGTGTAAGTAATGCTCTTCCTTCACCGGTGTGGAGATACTCAATTGACAAAATGGTTTGGAGAAGCTTGCTAGCCAGTCTGTTTTTCAGGTTAATTCCAAATATTTCAGAAAAGACAACATGGAAAGTGAGTTTCTACATCATCAACTGAAAGAATTTCTGACAAATAAGAAGTACTAATTGGAAAAGCTAAACATTATGCACTTACCTTTCCCAAGTCCTCTATGCTGCTGCAGGCATTAAAAATTCTGTTTAAATTGATGGAAATTCTGTCACATCTGCCTAGTCCTTTTGCTCTTTATTGGTTTTAAGAACACTTTTATTACCTCTTCCTACTAGATTTTGAATTTAGGTAACATAGAACCAAATCCACAAACTTCAGCCAGTGAGAGTTGAAATCAAATTTACTTATATATAAACTAAATAAGCAAATGCAATTTTTAGAAGGAAAAACATTAATATAACACGCAAAAAAAATCCTATTCCTGCAACTCATAATTATCTATTTCTGTTAATAACTTATCTACACAAATTCAAATTAACTCACTAATTTGTTAAACACAAAGTTCTTCATTTTACTTCCATCATACCTGGCATCTTCTTGCTGTAATGCCAACTGACTATCCAGTCGTAACGACAACAGCTGCTTTTGATGGATTGCATCATTAAGCTTCTCCTCTAGCTCCTCAATCTAAACATAAATAACGTGAATGAGTATAAAACAAAGTTACCATACTATTTTTTAAAAAATATCTCACACAAAGAACACGTTGAAATAAAAACATGAAGATCCCAATGCTGTGGGTAATGCAATAATGGTGGCCTAACAAGACCTCTAAACACACTAGGGCTTCACAGTATATGATATGGACTTTGCCCCAATGAGCTAAAAAAAAAAAGGCTTAGTTCTTAAATGGGTCTTTTTCAGCCAAATAGCTATTTGTTCAACTAATTTCAAGTTAGGCTTAAACTCAGAGCAGAAAGCCAACAAAAACCTGATAGCAAATGTAAAAATGAACTGTCCACAAATGTGGCAATGTTTTTACACCTTTCTTAATTTCATGCATCTTCATGCAAGCTGTACACACCAAAATCTATTGTTAGCATGTTGGTATATTCTATCCCTATCTTCATTAACAAAGAATTCAAGAGTATTCAGATCACCTTTTCCAATACTCCACAAGGTCAGGTTCAAAGCCCTGTTATGCTACTAACGTGAGTGACAAAATTATTCTACATTTCTGAAAGAACACAGGTGTTTTTCCTTTGTATTTAGGAAAGATAAAACTAATTAGATCCTCCCTTACTTATATATAAATAAAACAACTTGAACGAGTCAGCTAAGCTTTCTATACCTTTGTTTCCCCTTCTTCTCATTGAAGAACACAAACAAAACACAGCAAGAAAACCCCCAAACCACCTAAGCAGACCTTTGTCATGTAATTCTGTTCTTTTCAGAACAGAAGCTTCTATCATACTCTAAAAACACCAACATCAAGGAAAAATTATATAATGGAAGGAGAAACACTACTTACCTTGGTCAAATATTCAACTTTCAAGTTGTCAATCATCAAGTTTTTTTGTGATAATTCTATTTTAAGCAGCTGAAGATTATGGAGCAACGCCTTCCGTTCAATCAGCTGCTTCGTGATTTTTACAGTACCTTCTCTCTCTTCGGAGGAAGAGACATCATCAGTTGGTACTGTGGTTTCCAAGCTGATATCCTCAGATTCCAGGGAGCTGGAAACGTTTACTTTCTTGATTGCCTTAGAGCTTTTATGTGACATCTTCCTCCACAATCTGCAAAGCTTTTTTAAGCTATACTTTGAGATGAGCCCCCTGAAGAATCAACTGCAAGAATCAAAACAATTAAATGGAACGTCATTATGAAAAACTAACCACTACATTAGACCACTAAACAAGCCATGCTTCTCAGTATCACATGAACATGTTTTTTTCGCTCAAGAAAAATACTTTGAGATGCTCCGGAGGGCTGCTGCCGGAGGACTCATCTCCTGAACAATCATTATCAAGTGTTTTAACTACAATAAGCGAAATACCAGTGCAAACGCCAGTGTGAATCTAGCTTACTAGCATGATGATATAGTTAAATAAAGATATGCACACTATCAAAAGCACATACACTGAAAACTCCTGAGATCCAGGTGTTGTATACAGCGCCCTACAACAGGCATAACACGACTTACTGGGGAAAACAGTAAAGGAATACTCTACTCACAGGATCACATAAGTTGGAAAAGACCTCTGAGATCATAGTGTCCAACCTACGACCGAATATTCCTTGTCAATTACACCATGGCACTCAGTGCCATGTGCAATCTTTCCTTAAGCACTTCCAGCGATGGTAACTCCACCACTCCCCTTGCCAGGACATTCCAATGCCCAATCACCCTACCTGTTCAGAAATTCCACTTAATGTCCAACCTTAAACTCCCCTGGTGCAGCTGGAGGCTTTGTCCTCTTATCCTATAGCTGGGTGCAAGGCAAGAGAGCCCGGCCTCGACCTGGCTACAAGCTCCTCTCAAACCTTGCTGACTTTTGCCTTCTCAGCACCACCAGCTGCGCTGTTCTTGCCAGGGTGGTTAACCCAGCAGCCACAGAGACTTTTACAACCACCTGGCACAGACCACGGCTGCTACTTACAGACAGCGCTGCTCAGAGCCCAGCCGGGAGGAGACGCCAGCGACAGCGGGGCTGCCCTCCGGGGCTTCCTTCCCCACAGCAGCCGGGAGCAGCTCGGGAAAAGGGGAATCTGTTCGTCCCGCAGGATTCCCGGAGGTGCGGGAAGGCAGCAGACAGCTGCCCAAGCGGTAAGCCGGCAGCGGCGGGGTTCTGAGGGCAGCAGACCGCACTGCTGGGTCAGCCCCACACACCCCGGGCAGCCGCGGCAACGCGCGCCATTCCTCCTGCCCTCAGGGGGCGGGGCCGCGCGCCACGCCATCACCGCGGCGACCGGGGCGCCGCCGCTTCCTGCCGCCCTGCCCGCCGCCCTGCCTTCCCGCTTCCCGCCGCCCTTCCCGCCGCCCTTCCCGCTTCCCGCCGCCCTTCCCGCCCCGCTTCCCGCGGCCCCCGCACGCCATGCTGACCTCGCGGACGTTCGTGAAGCGTACGCGGGCGGGGGCGGTGGTGAAGGTGGTGCGCGAGCATTACCTGCGCGATGACATCGCCTGCGGCGCCGCCGCGTGCCGCCTGTGCCCGCCCGGCACCGGCAGCGCGCCCGGGCTGGAGGCGCGGCCCGGCGGCCCCGCCAGCAGCCTCTGCCCCGGCCCGCACTTCCTCCTGCCCGATACCAACCTGCTCCTGCACCAGGTGAGCGCCTCCGGCAGGATGGAATGCCTGTGGCCGCCTCAGCGCTGGGGAGGGCCCGCCGCTGCCTTCCTGTGGGCCCGGCCGGGCTCCTTGTGGAGGCTCAAGCTTTCCCTGCGCCTGCCGTGGTAAATCCCAGGGCTGTAAGTTTCCGTGTGGGTTCCGGCGATGCGCTGGAGAGGCGCGTTTGGCAGCTTGGCTCCTCCCGTGTTTCCTGTGGCTGCTTGATCCCTGCCTGGGTAGGCTTTGTCTTTGTCCCTGCCAGCTCCTGAGGAGAAGACTGCAGCATCAGCGAGCCTGGTCTGGTCATACACTGTGTTCCGGTTTTATGAGGGGGAGTGTGGATTTTTTTGCTTGTCTTGTTTGTTTTCTGGTTTTCTTTTTTGATGGGTTTGTTGGGGTTTTTTCCCCTCTGCCTGAATCGTAGGAATAAAGAACTCTGTGTGTGTATGTATTTGTTTATTTATTTATTTTGCTCGTTGTGGTCTGATGTGGGTATGAAAATTCAAGCAGAGAGAGTTGGTGGACTCTGAAGTAGCGATTGGGATCTTCCTGTCATCACTGAATTTTCGGATCTTCGGTGGTCGCTGAAAATTTCTGAGTGCATCTTCTGGTTTTCAGGGTGCAGGTTTAGGTCCTTTATACTGTGATGTTGATTTCATGTGATGAATAGAAGGTGCGAAATCATCCTGTGTGCAACTCTGGAAGCATGGGAGCAACTTTACTCTGCAGCCCATCAATAGCTGTGCAAAGGTTTGAGTCTGAGAAGGGCAGACAGTAGACTTTGAGGCTGGGAGGAATTCCCAAGCTTGATGTTTAACTGTTTTCTTTCATTGTTTTTAAATACCTGTGTAGAAGGTAGAACAGCCCTGTGCACACACTGGATACTGTAACTAATTCATAAATCCTAACATGGAGTACTCTGGAGAAGGGCACAACACTAGTGTGTTGTAGCAGAGATTCCAAAATTTGTAAGGATTTCCATCCCAAAACACTAGGTCAGGGGATATTTGCAGCCTCTTACAAATGGACTTCTTGGTGTTGGTAAAATTTGTATGTGTGTCCTATAGAATGTTCTGAGAATGTGCCAGGGTGTGCTGATGTGAGCTGGAGAAGTCAGGATTAGGAAGTCTTGGGTAACAGTAGGGAAAGGTTTTGGCTAGAAACTGAAACAGTTTTGCCACAGCAAAACTTGGCCTGGTGCTTCAGCACATACCTAGAATTATGCTGGATTTCTTCCCCTGTGAACATGGTGATAAATCTTTCAGGTCGTGTAAACATCAAGTTCACGGGAGCTTGGTGTGGTATTGCTTTTAATTCTTTTATCTATGCCCTCTAGAGCCTTCCTGCTGTGTCATTTTGCAGGTGGGTTTGCACAGTTTTTTGCCACAAGGTTAGAAAGTGAAGCTCCCATCTTTTTCTCCCAACAGAGTACATGGATTTCTAGTATATATTTCTCTATCTTGATGTCAGGAGTTGACAAAGAAAAGTACTGAAAAATTTAACAAAATTCCTTAAAAAAGAAAAAGGTCTTTCAAAAGCAAAAAGTAGCTTGCAGAATGCCTATTGATTTTACTTCATGGAAATTAAAAATTTCAGTTTAACAGTGGGATTTTTTCTGGAGAACTCAAGCCTACACATGCAGCAGCACGTCAGCTGTGTAAGACTAGTTGGGTGCCATTTTATGCCTTACATTCCTCACAAAGGCAGACAGCCTGTGAATTGTGTCAGATTTCTGTCAGATTGTGCATGGTTGCATTTTGTTTACTATGGGTAAATATTATAGGAACCCATTTTATATGAGCAAAATTTGTAGTGTAGGCTTGGCCTTACATTTGTTTGGAATTCTGCCCACACTAGGGGTGAATTTGTTGGAAGTCAGAATAAGTCCTTATCTTCACTTCAGGTTGTAGAGAGGCTGGAAAATCCTATTTGGCTTTTTTTCCCTCAAGGAGGAGAAAACAATTTAATATTAATACACTGTTCAGTTTCCCAGTGGTGAGAGAAAAAGGCATTCATGTTAGCTTTTCGTGTATTAGCCAAAGAAATATTTCGAGTCCTGTTATTGGATAGAATTAAACAACAATTTTGATTCGTTTCCATTTTGTTCCTCAGATTGATATCCTTGAAGATCCTGTCATTAAGAATGTCATTGTGCTGCAGACAGTCCTACAAGAAGTCAGGCATCGGAGTGCACCAGTGTACAAGCGAATTAGGGACGTGATTCAAAACCCAGAAAAACATTTCTATTCTTTCACTAATGAGCATCACAGGTAAGGGATGGAATGAGGTTGAACAAAATTGTGCTGATACCCAGTAAATGAAGGTGGGAAACAAAACTGGAACATGTGGATTGGAAGAAAAATTAGGCTGGTATCATAGAACTGTGTATTTCTAAGGAGTACTGTTGGGAAGTAGTTGGTGTTCCAGGAGCTTTTCTGTTTCTAGTTAGTATAAATCCATATATGTTATGAGAAGGGGCTTAGTAGACAGCACTATTACCTTGAGCAATAGGGTACTGATGTCTATTTTGGTGTCCCTTTTAAACATATTCCAATGCTTTATCAATATCATCAGCTTTGTCTGTAGCAGAATTCAAAAGTGCATTGTTAGTGACAGCTCTAAGAAATGGAGATGCAATTAGTTTGCCGTTATTTGTGCTTACAATTAGTTTCCAATACTACAGTATTATAGTCCTAGGAATCTTGAATCCATAGTTCTAACAGCTTTAATGCAAAGCTCTTCAATTTTCTGTGAGAAAGTTGTATTAGAAATTAACACTTCCTTCCTGTTTTCCTTTACCATGTCTCCTAGCCCTTCAGTGGCCTAGTCAGTGTTACACATGTTACAAAAATGGGTACAATAAAGATTCTTTTTAGGATCTTAAAGATCCTAACAGCCTTGATCTTGTTTTGTCTGAAAATTTTAAGTATAGGTAGATGCTGAGATTTGTCTTTGTTTGTCAAACACCCCCCTTTGTTTTTAAAATTTATTTAGAGAAACATACATAGAGCAGAAGCGGGGAGAAACTTCTAATGACCGCAATGACAGAGCCATTCGGGTAGCAGTGAAATGGTACAATGAACACTTGAAGAAAATAGAGGATGAGGAAAAGATTCAGGTTATCCTTTTAACAAACGACAGAACTAATAAAGAGAAAGCTCTGGAGGAAGGAATAACTGCTTATACATGTAAGTGAAGTAGTATGTATGTTTAATATAGTGCTCAAATAAACTGAGCAGTCACTTCATATATCTAAATCCCATGCATCTCCTGCATAAATATTTATGTGTGTGCTTTTGTAGGTGAGGAGTATATAAAAAGCTTGACAGCTAATCCTGAGCTTGTAGATCGTCTTGCTTGTGTATCTGATGAAGGGGTATGTTTTTATTTTTTTTTTAATAAAATAAACTGATCCTAAATCGCTTGCATTATAATATTGCATACTGTAGGTAAGGGTACTGGCATCAGTTTGGAATACAAAGAGTCTGAACTTCATTACCATTTTGGCAATTTAACTTTCTGGCAACTGAAAAGTAAAAAAGAAATATTGCAGCCATTTTCAGTTCTGCTTATATGCCTATTAGTATGCATGTTGTTAGCTGTAAAAAAGCCAGCTGCTTTAGATAACTGTTGTGAAGATGAGAATAATAACAGTTGGTTAAATAAAGTGTATAAATGAGACACAATTGGAACAAAATGAAAACAGAATATATTGCAAACCATTTATATCTTTGTTTTGTGTCTGCTGGAAAATCTATGTGCAGTTATTGATCAAAAGCATTTTCATTTGGTGATTATTTAAGTTGGCATACATGCAGGCTGCACCTCAAAGATGAGCTACATCCTCTTCTACTTCCTTGTGCTTTGTGTTTATCAGAATCAAGACTTAATATGTTCACTTACAACTGATATAGCTGACCACTCACCACAAAAATGGGAAAGTTAATTTCATCAGAGTTGAGTTTTAACAGAATAAAGCTCTGTGCAAGGGTGGGAAGAAAGTGGAGGGCTCAGGTTTCTCAGCAGTTAACTGTAGATCATTCAGGTGTAAGCACTTGTCTGACTACTCCAGTTTGGTCACAGTAATGTATTTTCATGTTTCCTATGGCTTACAGTATGTGCCATACATACTCTTTACTACACTAATATTTTCTTTGTTAAGTATCTGTTTAGTCACTATATCCAAATCAACATAAAATTGTGCAGTATGTTTTTAAGTAATTGCAGGAAAACAGGAAAAGTTCCTAGAATTGCCATGTTTTTATGCTTTTGGTGCTTCATTAGAAAAAGTACTGTTTAATAATAGCTTTTCATTATTGTGCATATTCATATCTACACTCAGTTACAATTAGGGAGTTTGTTAGCTTGAGTGTGTCATGTTCCTGAGCTTGGTTTTGAAATTAACTTAAATATAAAATACTGAAAATTTTCTCTCCTATTTTTCTTTTTTCCTTAAGAAAGAAATAGAAGGTGGAAAAATAATATTCCCAGAACACATTCCTCTTAGCAAATTGCAGCAAGGAATAAAATCTGGTGTTTACCTCCAAGGAACTTACAGGGCAAACAGAGAGAATTATCTTGAAGCTACTGTTTGGGTTCATGGAGATGCTGAAGAAAACAAAGAGGTGAGGTTTAGTTTTACCTCCTTGCTGTAAACTTTAACTGGTGTTAGTAACAACTTAAAATTTAATTCTTTCGTGGTGACATATGTTGGACATATTATAATAAATAATAATTTATTTATTATAAATAAAATGGAGCATATTAGTAATTTTTTACTTTTCTGGGTTTTTTCTGATGTTTGTGCCAATGTTTTCATTTTTTATTTGTATGGATATAGACTGCTGAAATGCTGACTTTTTTTTTTTTTAAATAATGTATTTAAAATTAGAGTTTGATAAAGTAATTGGTAATTGGTTGTTAAGAATTTTTCAGTTGACCTCTTAACAGTTTTTTAAATCAGTTTGAAATACATGGTGAAAGACAAAGGGACAAGCGTGGTAAGAGGATTTTCAGAAAAAAAACCCAGACATGAGCCCTTGTGGGATTCTCCTGCTTTGTTTCCCCCTGCTATTTTCCTCCCTGGTGAGGGGTAGATGGGCTGTTTCCCACCCAGCAATTAATCCATCTGTCTCTCTACCTGCTGGATTCTCAGTTGGTGCAGTTGTACAGATGCTGTTTCCAAGCAGTGGTAATTGTCTCCTGCCTCCCTGTTTGTGGCAGCTGGAGGTACTTCTCGTATCTCTCTTTTATTCCTCTTTCTGAGAAATATGTGGAATCCCCTGTCTTGCAACAAATAGGATTGTCTGACTTAATAAAAAAACAAAAATGAGGGGGAAAATATATGTCTTATAGAATCAATTGGAATCTTGAAATAATATCATCTGTACTGTAAGAAACCTTGGCAGAGGAAAAAAGTGCATCTCACACACACACTTTAAAATGTTCTTTGAAATGTAGAGCCTGTCATACATGTTTACCCTTCTGTTACACTCTAGATTTGTGTCTTCTGTTTTCATCATCATTAATATTTGCATTTCCATTTTGTTTTCTAAAAAATCCAGATAATTATACAGGGACTGAAACATTTAAACCGAGCAATTCATGAAGATGTTGTAGCCGTGGAGCTGTTGGCAAAAGATGAATGGGTGGCACCATCCTCAGTGGTCTTGCAAGACGATGGCCAGAATGAAGAGGATGTTGAAAATGAAGAGGAGAAAGAAAACATTGTATGAAAGAAATAATTTTACTTAACTGTGGTGTTACAAGAGATGAAATCTGTGGTACCCTGACAGTGTTAAGCTTTAGATTTATATATCCTCTTTATAAAATGTGAATACAGAAATTATAAAATTTAATTGTAACTGTACAGTTGTGTTAAATACATGATGGTGGATAAAATGGATAATTTTCAATTAGTCTCTGCTAAAAATTCCCACATTATTTTACTAGGCTAAATGAATCCAAAAGTTACTGAATGGTAGTCATCTAATGTAAATCTGTATTTACTGATGTGCAGATAAGGATATGTTAGAGGAGGTGTTGTATCATGCTGAGAGTCACCTTTTATAGGCAATACATTTGGAACCTGTTGTAAAATATTTTTGGGTCTTGCTGTAATTCTGCTTAACATGCATGCAGTGCGCACGCATGTATGCCCTGTACAAGATAATTTCTTCCAAAATTATCATTCCACTGAATTTCATGGGAGTGGTTTTTAATAATTACGTGGGGAATTACTGGAGAATTTTTAAGCAGCATAAAAGGACTCAAAAAAATTAAAACAATAGATTGTAGGATAGCATGGAAAATTTTATTTGTCTGGGTTTTTAACGGACATCCTTTCAGAAAAACGAAGAGCAGCAGAAAAAGACTGCAGAATGCTGTCTTTTCCCACTGTCTCTGCTAAGTTGCATCACATACTGATGTGACTTCAATCGTGTCACATTCTGAAAATATTTAAAGTTGTGCAAAGCACAGGGAGGTACAGGAAGTTCTATTTATGAAATCATAACAGAATTTATGTCTTATATAATGTGTTACAAAATGCTGCTGCTAAGTTTTAAGTTGCCTACAGTAGTCAAACTTGGGTTCAAACAGTTTTGTATTTTTAACCTGTGTTCTACCAGCTGAAGACTTCCATTAACAAAGACATGAGGAGGCCCACAGGAAGAGTAGTGGGCATTATAAAACGAAACTGGCGGCCGTATTGTGGGATGCTTTCCAAGTCACAGATCAAAGAGGTGAGGAAGTAATACACTTAGAATAAGTGCAGGCTTGGGTTTTTTTCTTTATTTGGAAATTAATTGTTTCTTCTTCTGTTTGTTCATAGGCAAGGCGCCATTTGTTTACACCAGCTGATCGCAGAATTCCTCGCATTCGAATAGAAACCAGACAAGCAGATACATTGGAAGGGCAAAGAATAATTGTTGCTATTGATGGTTGGCCCAGGAATTCCAGGTATCCTAATGTAAGTTTAGGCATTTTCTTCTGAACTTTTAACTATCTGATTTTTTGTGTTTCTTAGGTAAAATATTTATTATCTGCAACACTGAGTAACTGCAAACCATGTTGAGATGAGGTTTAAATTCTTTGAGTGCCATTTGATGGCGCAAATTAAGGAAGTCCCTAAATGATTTCATTTGCACTTCTCACCAGCTATGGGGTTGTACTTAAAAAACTTTCCCCTCCAGTTCTGCAGTGAACATATATATGCTACTTAAGGTGCCTTATATAGATTAACCTGGGACTTTAGTCTGGGTTCTGGGAAATGCACATCTTTTGCTCTGATTTTGCTCATTCACACATACCAGTCACTGTTCTAGCAGATATTTGACAAATGCACCCAATGCAATCAAGTTGCCAGTAGGGTAAAAGTACTTTAAGTCAGTGTAAATAATGGAGGCTGTATGAGAAACTGAAGACACTGCCTTCCATTTGTATTGAACGTTAGCCAGGCTTGAAGAGTCCTCCAGTGTGGGAATGCACAGCTTGTATTGAAGCAGAGCACAGGTGTTTCTCACTAGTTCAGAGAAATGAAGGGAACATGGAATATATGGAAAAAGCATTAAGACAAAGACAGCATTACTGCAGAGAAGCAAGGAAGAAGGCAGAATTGATGTGGTATTAAGGGGTGAGATGTGTGGCACAAAACAAACCCATAGAGAAATGAGAGTGTATTAGTTCTGCTGCTTTTGCAGCAGTGGTTTTCCCTTCCTGCAAAAATGATTTCATGTTTATAAGTTTTTGACTCTTAACTGGAGAATTTAGAGCCATTCTAAGAAAAAAGTCTGGATGGACTCAGTTCAGATGCACTGAATAAAATATATGTTTAAAATTAAATTTCTCTTAAAGATGAGAAAGTTCACCAAATTAAAGAAATTTCTTCTACTGTGTAGTTTAATACAAGAATAACCTAAGGGTTAATGTTCTTATATACTTATTTTTTGACAAACGTTATTGCTTAATATGTATGTGTGTATATATCTATATTATTCCTCAGGGTCATTTTGTAAAGAATTTAGGAAGTGCTGGAGATAAAGAGACAGAAACAGAAGTTCTTCTGCTTGAGCATGATGTCCCTCACCAGGCTTTTTCCCAGGCTGTCCTTAGTTTCCTACCGAAAATGCCATGGAGCATTACAGAAGAGGTAATAATTTGCAGATTGTTGTAGTAATTAGTGTGCCTTCCCCTTCAAGTCAAATTGTGACATTCTTGCATAGCCCAGTGCACCAGAAAGACAAAAAATGTTGTCCAGGACCGTTGTGTCTTTGTGGGAAATTTCAGCTGGATTTATTACAGAAACAAGGCCTCTTCAAGTTTTTGCATTTTGGCTAAAACTGCATTTGTTGGGGAGAAATATTTTAAGATAAAAATGAACTACAAGTTTTGTTACAGAATGAAAAGATAAATGAAGGTTTTTTGCAAATTAGAGAGAGAGCTATTTTGCAATGATAGGTACTTCCAAAGTGTGCAGATCCTTTCTATTATCTAGACATCTAAGCCTTAGAAAGCTAGACTTGAGAGTAGTCATATCCAAGACAAGTCATTCAGCTGGACATCAGCCAAAATTTCACTTAAAAAAAAATCTCAATTCCTCATCCTGCTAATTCTAAGATTGTAATGAAACTATGGTTGTGTTCTGATTCTCTTCTTCATTTCTGTAAAACAAAAAAAAAAAAACATTTGGGACTTAATCTTCTGTGTTATTTTTCCTGTCATTGTAGTTTCTGCATATCTGTTTTGATCTTGTCATCAAACAAACAAACAAAACAAACATTCTGAAAATACTTGGTTGCTGGCGAAAATCTTACGTAATGTGCCTTTCTTAAATGATGATTTTTACTTGAAAAAGGAAGGTGTTCTTGAAAACAATTTTTTGTTTCTTTTAAATTTCAGGATATGAAACACAGGGAGGACTTAAGGCATCTGAATATTTGTAGTGTTGATCCTCCTGGTTGTACAGATATTGATGATGCGTTACATTGTAGAGAAATAGGAAATGGAAATCTAGAGGTATTGTATCAATCTAGTAGTTTATTTATTTACTTATTTTATTTTACAAATAGTGCAATAGTGGTAAATGACACGTGCAAAACTCCAGTTCTGTTATAAATAAATTAATGGTGTTTGCAGAGCTGCAAGATGTTAATAAAAAAAGGGAGTTGATTTGCATCAGATCAGTGTCAAAAGTGGGAATTTAGTGTCTTCTAAATTCACGCTGCTTTATCTTCATTTGGTCTGAGAATTTAACATAAAATTTATTTACTTCTTTAGCTAAGTATTATAAACAAGGATATTTACAGCAAGATTGAGGAACTGTGGGGAAAAAAAAAAAAAAAAGCTAAGCTACTGCTGTAATGCATGTAGTGTTATTATTTTATTTTAAAAAAAGGCAGTAAAAAGCTACAGGCTTAATACCAGCTCTCTACTCTCTAATATCTGATTCAGTCAGATTGCCTTCTTTAGAAATTAGTTTGGAATTGTATTAGCAGAGTGTGCCAGAATTGAAGGTCCAGCAAATAGAAAAGCAAGAACAAATTTGCAGTGAGTCTTGAAGAACATGAAGGGTTATTTGAGCCCTCTGAGAATAGTCGTGTTTATCGTGAATATAAATTCCCCCTAAATATACAAATGCCCTTTTTTTCAATAATCGTTGCAAGTGTTCACTTTTTTATTATCACTATGATAGGTTTTAACTATTCTTATTACAAAATATGGGAGCTTCTGAAAGGAACTGGGAATGGATAAATTGTAAAAATAAAAATGGTAAAATGGATAACTTGTCTTGTAAAAATGTGGGAAAGTTTCTTTTACTCTGAGAACTGTTTCTGTTTTATGAGTTGTGTAATGTGATGCTTGTTTTTTAGGTCGGTGTACATATTGCAGATGTCAGTCATTTTATTCGCCCAGGAAATGCTTTGGATGAGGAGTCAGTAAAAAGAGGAACAACAGTGTATCTGTGTGAAAAAGTAATTGTTTTCTACAGCTTCTTGTGCAATTAAGTGGTTGGATTTTCATTGTTTTCATCTTTTAATTCTTGGGAGTGGAGACATTATTTCTGAACTAAGGAGAAAAACAAAGTAGGCAATTTGTCTAAGGCAGTTTCATTTTCTCTTTTATCTTTTAAAAGCCACTGTCTGGACAATACCCCATTCAACTCTGGTTTGAGGCATTGTTAACATGTGGTTCTGAAACTGGAATACTATTTTAATTCCAATCTGAAATTGAAGAAGTGGCCTGGTTTTGCCTTTTCCGTTGTTTTTTGTAGTTTTTGTGATTGCTAAATCTCTGAAGGTTCCTATGATTTGCATTCATTAACACTATAGACTAAGTCCTTGTTATTTCTTCCAGACCATGATTTCTTTTCAGAAATCACTGTTACTAAAAAGATGATAACTAAAATGAATCTTGGAATGAATTTTTGTAAAGTGGTTTACTTTTGTTTCAGTAATCTGAGCTTTCTTGGGGAAAAAAAAAAGTATCCCTTATTAGCTTTTATTATATTAAAAATCAGGAAGTTAAAATACTAACTTATAAAGTACTGATTTTCTTTCTTTACTTTGCAGAGGATTGATATGGTTCCAGAGCTACTTAGTTCCAACTTATGCTCTCTGAGATCTAATGTGGACAGGTATATGTATATGATCCATACTTTGATCCTGTCAAGAAACTATGTAGTTGTTTATGTAGGAATTTTAACAGATTTTCCCCTCCTTCTCTTTTTCTCTTCTGTCTTTCACAAATAGGCTTGCATTTTCATGCATATGGGAAATGAACCATAAGGCTGAAATTCTAAAAACCAGATTTACAAAGAGTATTATTAATTCTAAGGTAAGTCATGTAAATGTTACTATAATTCTGAAATAAAAAGCTGTAAACTGTATTATAAAAACAATGATCAACCAATTTGATAATAAAGCTTCCTTTCTGATTAATGATTTATATTTTATAAGAATTAGAAAATGGTACTGAAATCTAAAAGCACAGAAAATGTGTTCTGTGTTCCTCTCAGCCTCTAAGACTGAGGCTGCAATGTTAATATGTGCAGTTACTGTGTGTATGATGCATATAGGACATGGCTGATATGTACCAGTTAAATTAAATGATGAAGATGTTCAACTATAGATGTTCAATACATTTCTGAAAATTACACTTCCAGTGTATAAAACACATGTGATCAGCAACAAAAAAACCCCCGAAAAAACCCAAGCAAACAAACAAAGAAAAAAACTCTACTGAAATGCCTGGTATATCTTAATATCTTGCACAGATCTGTCCTGATTTGTCCATTATTCTTTGTGAATTACAAGCATTTAGGTATTGAATGTAAAGCTTTGTATTATTGTGAACCAAGTTATGACAGCAAGGTGGACATTCTGCAAGACAGAAAGAACTATGTTGGGTTTTTTTAGAGCGTTCAATTATGTATTATTATGTCTGCTTTTTTTAACCTCTTCAAGGCTTCTCTTACATATGCTGAAGCACAGATGAGAATCGATTCAGCAACTATGAATGATGATATTACTACCAGCCTACGTGGACTAAACAAATTAGCAAAAATTCTGAAGAAGAAAAGAATTGATAATGGGTAAGCCATGCAGTGTTTCTCCCACCTTTTTTCCCTCACTGTTCTTGTCAAAATGTGTTATGGTTCTGTGTCCATTTTTCTAGTGAAAGAGAAGTATTTTGCCGTTTTGATTTGCATAAAAATGTTTATTCTTATTTCCTAAAATATATAAACTTGGGTTAATAACTTCTTGTTCACAAGATCAATCAATATGAATCTCACTGAGTCATAAAAGCACAACTATAGGAGTAGCGTTTGAAATTTTAGGAGCTTCTATGGTGGTGTATTTGCATGACATTTCCTGCAAATTTGAACATTAATTCCACAATTTTATTTTTAATTTCTTCTAATTTTAAATTACAGTGTCATGGTAACCCCAGATGATATTACAGCCTTGCAGCTTAGCTGCTCTGTCTGCTTTACTGTAATTTTTTAATGCCACTTACTGTCTTGCAGAGCATTGACACTTGCGTCACCAGAAGTTCGTTTCCACATGGACAGTGAAACTCATGATCCAATTGATCTGCAGACTAAAGAGCTCAAGTATGCATTTTATTTATTAGTTAATTCAGGGTAGGGATGAAATTAAAGATGTGTTTAAGTATCAACATTTAGTTAATAGAGTACAAAGTTCCTGTAATAGTGCAGGACAGTCACAGAATTAGAGGATGGTTTGAGATGGAAGGGACCTTGGAAGCCTACCTAGTTCTAACCCCCCCACCATGGGCTTGGGCCCAGACACGTCCCACTAGATGAGGTTGCTTAAAGCCCCACCCAGCGTGGACTTGAACACTTCCAATGATAGAGCATCCACAACTTCTTTGGTCAAGTTGATCATCAGAAGGAGAATTCCTCTATTTTACTGCAGTATTTATTTAGCGATTCTTGAACTCTATGCTTCATATGTGAACTTCCTAGGAAGAAGTCAAGAGGTTTATTTGTTGGTCTTTTCAGGCATTTTAATGACCATTTTTCTTTAATTTGATGTTTTAGACTATTTCAGGGTAGTTGTTTTTTTTCTTCTGACTCCGTACTTGGAGCTTAATAAGCATCGTTTTTAGTCTTAAAATTGCTTGCCTATTTGTATAAGTGTTCAAAATCTCTAGTTAATATTCTATAATTTTGTTAGGATGGTGGAATGTTTCTTCAGTAAGCACTCAAATGTCTAATGTTTTCCTAACAATATAAAAAATATATCTTGACAGAGAGACAAATTCCATGGTTGAAGAGTTTATGTTGCTTGCCAATATTTCTGTAGCACAAAAAATTTATGATGAGTTCCCAGAGTTTGCCTTGCTCCGGAAACATCCTGCTCCTCCCCCATCAAATTATGACATCCTTGTGAAGGCTGCAAAGTCCAAGGCAAGTTTTCACCGTGCTAATTAAATGAATTCATTATAAAAAGCTGTATTTTCTGGAAATGAAAAACACATTATGTATTCTCACTACCTGAATTTTTACCTGAGAGTACTGGCAAACGGGAAAAAAAGTCATACACAGTAGTAGTTTTACATTTCACTGTTCTAAGTACACATTGTAATAATTTTGCAGAGGAAATACCATAAAGTCAGTTACTTACCTTGTGCGTGGATGAGAGTCTGTGTGGCATAAATGCAAGGGTGGTTTTTTACATTCTTTCTAATTTAATAAAGGGATCAAAAAATCAAACCAAAGGAAATATAACCTTGTTAATATTGGCATAAAGTATTTCTAGTTCAGAATGGGCATCTTGTCTGAATTCCTAGGCTGCTGACTCAGCATTTCATTTTTTGCACAGAGCACTAGTAATAATGAGGGAGGGACCAGTGCAGTGCATGGATGGATTTTGTTTGTTAGCTTTTGTAGTAGTAGCATTCCATCATTTATCAGGTGTTATACCTGTGCCAGTTGCTACGATTATACTAGATGTGGCTGTTACATTTCTGCTTATATTAATATGCTAGTAATACCTGACCTTGTTTCTTTTCCTCTCTCCTTTCAGAATTTGGAAATTAAGACAGATTCAGCAAAGGCTTTAGCTGAATCATTAGACAAAGCTGAATCTCCTACATTCCCTTACCTAAATACACTGCTGCGAATTTTGACCACTCGCTGCATGATGCAAGCTGTTTATTTCTGCTCAGGAATGGATAATGATTTTCATCACTATGGTTTAGCCTCACCTATTTACACTCACTTTACCTCACCTATTAGAAGGTACTTGTATTTTACAAAAGTTTCAGAGAAAAGTGATTTATTTCTGAAGAAATTGTGGTGGTGTCCATTTAAAAAAAATAAATTCCTGTTCAGCATTTGATTTCAGTTAAAATAACAGTGGCTTCCATGGTGGTCCATCTTCATGTACACTTCCAAGTTTACTGTCCATAGTTCCTAGCGTTTAGTAACATTTAAAAAAAACAAAAACAATAGGAATACATCTTTAATCCACATGCCTGGCATAGAAATGCACTTCAGCATCAGTCTTAGCCAGAGTTTGAGGCAGAGTTTGCTCAGTCATTTTTGAGATGGAAACTGTGTTTAAGTTTGGAGGAGACTGTATTTTTCATATTAAAACACTAGTAATTGGGAACCTGCTGTTGGTAGCTGTTTTGTGCAATGAAATCATACTTCTTGAAAAAGCCATGTTAATTTTTTCTTCTGACCAAGATGTCATTGAGTTTTGAAGAAAATAATTGCTATCATCCTCCTTAGAAACATTTCAAGTGAAATCTCTTTGATGTGGATTAAAATTCCTGTGCATTTATATAGATAATTTGTGGAACTTCTAGTAGTACAAATGGTAAATTTTAGTTGTTACCAGAAGTATTAAAAAGTTCCTCACTGAAATCCTAGTAAATGATATAACAAGAAGTTCAAATGTGATTATGCTTTGCAGATCTATGGCATTGAAATACTATTCTACATTAAATTTGTCTAATTTCATGGGACAGTGAAGCAGGGTTCTGGCTCTGCAGTGCATCTTTGGTCAGCAAAGAGATGGATGCTGGAAATAGAGGGAGTTGCCAGCAGACTGTCATTATTACAAAAACGTAGATCTGTAAGAGTCACAAAAACAAATGTATGTTCAGAAACTTTTTTTATTAATTTGGAAAAACTATGTCTTACTATGTCATTGATGATTTTCACCTCATCTTTGCAGGTATGCTGATATCATAGTCCATCGGCTTTTGGCAGTTGCCATAGGAGCAGACAGGACTTACCCAGAACTCACAGATAAACAAAAACTGGCAGAGATGTGTAAAAATCTCAATTACCGACATAAAATGGCACAATATGCACAAAGAGCCTCTGTGGCATTCCATACGCAGGTAAGTAGTTCTGAGATGTTATATTAAACGATGGACACTGCTAGGGCAAAACCAAGCAAGAGTGCAGAAATGATAAAGGCTGAGGGATGCTTCTGACAAAAAGCTTAAAACATTACTTTGCTTGTTCTGAAAAATTCAGAATGGCATCCTGAGGATTCTTTACTTTTGTGCTTTTATAAATACTAATGCTTAATCCTACAGTAATGTTATAAATGGTTTATGTGATATTTTAAAATCTGCTTTCAGGATATGCTGTGTAATTATCACTAAGTATAGATGTGTATTTGAATGGTTTATTTTTCTGAGATAGTGTATTTGTAATTCAGAAGAGAATGTTCTAGTGCTCTTTTTTTCTTACCTGTGGTCTTCTTTTGTTACAGCTGTTCTTCAAAACCAAGGGAGTGGTAAATGAAGATGCATATATATTATTTGTAAGAAAAAATGCCATTGTGGTTCTAATTCCCAAGTATGGGTTAGAAGGAACAGTCTTCTTTGAAGAAAAAGACAAACCAACACCAAAACTAGAGTACAACAGTGAGGTATGTTCTTACTATTATTCTTAAGGTTTGTTCTTAAAAACCTTTATCTTGATTTGGTAAGCAAGTAGAATGACTAAAATGTATTCTAGTTGGATTTAGAAGGGTAAAAGAGGCTTTTCTAAACGCAAGCTCAGTAATCGCTGTAAGTCTAAATAAGTAGATTCTGACAGGAATTTGTTTCTGTAATAGATAGTACTGACATCTAATTATCTGATTAATTACTGCAAAAATGTATACACCACATATTACAACTCTGAATATTCACTACAGTAATTTTTGGTTGTCTTATTTACATGTAACAGTGATATTTTCATACAGAAATATTTATTTGTATAAAAACAAAAGCTATTGCAAATGGTATTTATACAAAATCTGAACTTTCAGGTGCCATCACTTACTGTGGAAGACATAACATTACATGTGTTTGATAAAGTTAAAGTGAACATTATGTTAGATGATTCCAACATCCAACATCAGAAAATGCGGATGGTCTTGGTAGAGCCCAAGGTAAGGCACAAAATTCTTAGAACCATATTATCCTTCAGTAATGTTAAAAAAATCATCATGTGGAAAAAACCGAAATTTAACCTGGAAGAAAAAACATAATTTAGCAGCAGCTTGTAATGATTGCTTCATATCCACTCTCAATAAAACACAGGTCTACCTTCACTGGCTGTAGAAAAGATTAGAGCCCTCTAAATTAAACTTCCATTCTGGGCCCATCAGGATATTTTCACTGTTGGGAATGATGATGATTTTCTGACGTGATGTACTGAATTTCACAGTTCTGTAATTAAATGTCCCTCTGAAAATCTGCCAGAATTCAGTAGGATCTTCTCTTTACTCCAGTTAATTACAATGTAACTGTGATGGGTGGCTCAGCTCTGCAAAATTGCTGGGTGTTGTCAATGGCAGTTCTGTCTTACAACTCCGACAATATAAAATTCTCTCTTGATAATGTTGTAAGAACGTTAATTTCCTAAAAACTGTCTCTAGTTTCAAGGCTTTTCAGTTCTAGCTTTGTGTAATTGGGACACTGGGATTTTCCCTTGCTCTCACTTCAGGCCTGACAAGTGTTTTGCATGACATTACAAAATTATGCTCTTAGAATAAGGTACATGTTACTTTCTTGGTAAATAGGTGGTTGCAGCAATTGCGTATTCTTTATCACTGAGGAAAAAGACAATCCAAAATAAGCAAGAGCTTCTTTGTACTGTCAAACACAATTTACTTTTTTCCCTGAGAAATCATGAGTCCAAACACATACAAATATATTCTGATCGTCAAGCTGTTGTATGAGTTTGAACAATAGAATGGTTTGGATTGCAAGGACCTTGCAAGATTATCTAGCTCCAAACCCCCTGCCATAGGCAGGGACACCTTTCATGAGATCAGCTTGCTCAAAACCCCATCCAATCTGGCCTTGAACACTTCCAGGGATGGAGCCTGCACATCTTCTCTGGGAAACCTGTTCCAGTGCCTCATCACTCAGAATAAAGCATTTTTTCCTCATATGTAAACTAAACCTACCCTCTTTCAGGTGGGGGCAAGGGGAAGCAATTCCCTCTTTTCCTGTTACTGGATGACCTTGTGAAAAGTCCCTTTTCAGCCTTCATGTAGGCTCCCTTTTCAGGGAAGGCTGCTCAAAGGTCTCCCTAGAACCTCTTCTCTGGGCTGAACAACCCCAACACAGGAGAGCTGCTCAGCCCACTGATCATTTCTGTGGCACTCCCCTAGACTCGCTCCAACAGGTCCCTGTGCTGTTGCCCCAGAGCTGGATGCAGCCCTGCAGGTGGGGTCTCAGCAGAGCAGAGCAGAGGGGCAGAATCCCCTCCCTCCCCTGCTGCCCACACTGCTCTGGATGCAGCCCAGGACACGTTTGGTTTCTGGGCTGTGAGTGCCCATGGCTGGGTCATGTCCAGCCATGTCCAGCCTCTTGCCCACCAGCACCCCCAAGTCCTTCTGGGCAGGGCTGCTCTGATCTGTCCACTCCTCAGACTGTGAATCCCTGTGATTCCAGAAACTGGGAGTAGACAATAAAAATTGTAGCAGAGATGAGGCCTTGTGTTCTGTTGTGCATTCACATGCTGAGCTGCCATCTGCTTGTGCTCACAAACTCTAGCCTGTCAAGAGCTTCTGTTGTGGCCATGACTCCAGTCTGAGTGACACTTTGAAAACAGACACAAAGTAAGGCTAATGCAAGCTGATGAGTGGGGTGCTAATAACCTGCTGGCTTTGTCAGGAGGCTGCTGCTGCTTCTCTGCCTTTTTCAGCTTTTATTTCAGATGAGTGTTCTACCTGTGATTGTTCAAAGATTGTTCACCTCTTTTAGGTGCTTATCTTTAATCAGAAGTTTCTGATGTTGACACAGTATTTGTAAGAGGTTTGTACAAGTAAACTCAAGTTTTACCAGGATAGCAAAAATTGAATAAAAGTGTTCTGACTTCTGTTCTTTTCTTACTGTAGATATTAGGAAATGATATGCCTGCAAGTCTCGCTGCAGAGGCAAGCAGCAAGGACGAACCAGAGAAAAAGAAAAAGAAGCTACAAAAATAGCTGGATATAAAAGTTAAGAAGAAATCACAAGTACTTGCATTTACATATTTTTCCCTATGGGCAAAAAATGCTAGAAGCAGGTTTTGTTTACTTTTTAAATACACATTTTAATAATCTGTAAAGAATTTTTTTAAAGCTACTTTTTTATGACTATGAATGCGGAACAAGTTTTAAAATCATGTATATCTACATCTTTGTCCTGTGGGTGAGAATAAATATTTGTGCAAAGTGAAGAAATGATTGTAGAGTTTCTTGTCAATAGCCTTAAGGAAGGTTTGAGAGTCTGATGGAAGTCAGCATTTCTGTGCATTCTCTTTAGCACCTCAGAACTGAAAGAAGTAATTGAACAATATAGGTATTAAAGAAATGTCTTTATTCTGTTTCACTACTCAATTTACAGTTAGACATGTTAAAGGTCTCTCGTTAAAACTACTGATATTAATTTAATGTAAACAATGACCATTTTGTGCAATGTGTGCCAACCAATGCATTAAGAACAACTACAGAAACAGAATGGTCAAGTGATTTCCATGATAATTTGCACAGCAGGTTTCTTCCACAAATCAATTGTACAAACATAATAAAAAAATAGGCATGTTTTAATAAAATAAATATTTCCCATCTAACTAAAGAGTACAAAACATGATAAAAAATACAGGCAATCCAGGTGGGGCATCCTTAATCATTTCTCACCTTGACCCATTTCTGCTCTTACTTTTTTCTTATCTTTAAGAAAATACTAATACAGGATGAAATTAAATACTTTAGGGATTGCTTTTTTACTTGTGAATATTTCAAAAGTCTCTGATCATTGAACATATTACAAAAACAAAAATTTAGTTAAAAAGTAAAACCAAATCTTAATTATACATGCAATTCAGAAAATTTATAAACAGACCATAATTTTGGCTACCTTGCTTAACATTCATTTAATTTACGCTACTATTTTATTACTCACAATTGCAAAAATAAATCTTTTGTACAATCCTTTCAATTGATTATTTTTAAAATTATCCTGAGAAGCAGAATTGACACAAGGTCAAGGTAAATCTCAGACAAGTTGTATCCTGCTTTTGAGTTTGACAAAACAGAAGCTAAAGCTCAGAACATTTTGAAGGCCCTATTCTGTAAAATTTGTTTTCCAGAAGTCTGAGTTAATTTCCTATTTTTAACAAAATTCATCCTTTAACAGTTATCAATTCAATGTATTTCTAGCTTCTAGTAGGGCACTGTTCAAAGATCATGAAATAGCTAATATATGACACTAGATTCCATTACTGTCAATACCATGTGCATTACAGAAATAGTTGATTAAGTTGCTACAGAAGTGAAAATAATGCACATCATGTTTGCTCATTAGATTTCTAAAGCAAATTTTTCATATTTATTTTTGCAATGTCAGAACTACAATCAAGTGATGCAGACACACGTATCCCTTTTTCTTAAATATGCTTTTCAGAAAGCCTTTACTAGCAAATAATTAATGAAAGTATTTCAAGGACTGTTCTATTCAAACAACACACAACTCTCAGGTCTCACACATGGATTTTAATGCCAAGAGATTCTGTTCATACCTCTGCTTTTGAGATTTTTTTTTTTTTTAAATGCTGTCTTGCCTTCAAAATCTGACCAATATGACCAATAGGTTTCAGGCCTAGTGTACCAATAGCTGCTCAGCAGCCACCATCTGTCACTTTGGTACAAGCTTTTCTGTGGGTTGTAGAATAGAACAGAAAGAAGAACTTCCAGCCAGTATCCTAGGACATCCTTGCTATGAAAAGAGAGGAAGACTGCTTCACCTGGAACACTTGTTAGAATGAACTTCTCTTATTCATGACTCCAACAAACTTTACCAGAGCTCACATAAACAGAGCCCAGAAATAACAGTGTATCCCTTATCTCTTCTTTCCCTCCTCTTGGTCACTAGGGCCACAGGATTACTATATGGATTTTTTCCCCCATTCACATTTATAAATTCCAGAAGGTTCTTTTAAACAAATACAAGCAAGTTCAACCAAATCTGATTTGATTATACAAAGGGAGTTCTGGGATTCTGACCCCTCCCAATAATCCATCATTTTAAATCACTGATGGTTTTCTTGAAAGGATCAAAGGTTTGCTTGTATTAATACTTTTGGTAATAAAAGGCATGCAAAAGTTAATTATATTTTTAGGGATTTCTCTAAATATTTTGATAATTTCTGTAAGCAATATAATAATACTAGGAATTAAACATAAGAGTAAAGTAAAAGTGTAATGGTTTACGTTTATAGAAGAAAGGCTGCACCATTTTCTTAGTGATATACTGAGATGTAATTAATCTTATTGCACCTTCTTAAGTTCCTTCCAAAGAGTACCAGAGCATCAATTCAGGCAGAAGTGTTCTTCAGAGACGCTGGTAGTGTCAGGTGATCAACTCCAAATTTAGTACTAATACAATTATCAAAGCAACAACACTATCTTTTAATTTTAAGATAACTAATAATACATTTTACTTAAATACCTGGTAAACCTAACTGACATTACAGATTTCTGTCAAACCAAGGAAAAAGCTGTTCAGAGAATTGCTAAACAGCTTCTTTTGACATAAAGCTCATTTTATATTTCTAGGAAAACTAAATTTGATGTTTGCTCTCATCACACCCCAGCAGTTCACTTCTGTCCAGTGACGTACACTTGGTACTAGTGGTAATATTTACGAAGCTACACAATATATCTGGTTGGAGAAAAGCAATCCAAAACCAGACTAATACCCCTTTCTCTTTTTCTTTCTGACAAAGAAAAATGTCTCTCATGACTTTAGGAGGGACAAATCTTAAAATGTAGGCGATTTTGCAGTTTTACTGGTTCCTATGTAAGTTATCCTAGGCTGCTCATAGAATCCACCCTAGTCACAGAAGGAATACAGTTCTGAAAGAAAACCTATTGTTTCTCTGTACCAAATCTAGACACCCTAATTTTCAAAAAGGATCATTTAATGACAATAAATTTCTTAATAAGACCTGAAAAATCCCATATTATTTAGAAACTCCTTTACTATATACCAAACAGCTTATTACATTTGCATTAGAAAAGCAAAATAGTATGTATAATCCAGGTAATTGAGGTCATATGTATAAAAATTTATGAGAAACCACAGCTTAAGTTCTCCATCAGAAAACTACATACCACTTTTGTGAAATCCCTGAACTTGATTTTCATTTTTATGTTTCCAAGCAGAGATGTTGCAAGTTGCATTTTGACCAAATACTGTGCTATGTGTTTTGGCTTTTTGAAAACAGGATTGCTTCTCTGGAGATTTTGTTCTCAGCAACTGATTGTCCTTGTGGCTTAAAACAGAACATTCCTAGGTGAATAAGAAAACGTTAGTTTTAAAACCATTTTTAACAGAAATTCTCCAAGACAAACAAGATCCAAGCTTACTAGCTGCAGATTTCAAGTATAGTAAGTACCTTAAGTACCAACCCTACCCTTCTGAACTGAGAAAGAAATGAAGTAACACGTTTTCTCTACACAGATCTTTGAAACATGCTGTCTGCAAGAACTACCTCATTTCAAGGGCTCACATGAATATCCGAATGAGCCAGACTTGAATCTTTCAGCCTGCAATGTCTGTACTTTTTTCTTTTCATTCCCTGCGGATTCTTAGTTCTAAGATCTGAATGAAGCACTTAATGCCCTCACACTTTATTCCTAATCTAAAATGCAGAATTTGGTTTAGTCAGCACCCAGCAGTTCAAAGACTAACAGTGGGAAAAGGAAGCTGCATCACATTGGCAAGCCCCTCTAGGACAGGTTTGATACCAGACAATTGATTCTGCTAAGTACATGCACACATAAAATGCATGTCCAGTAGGGTGACCAGGGCAGGACCTTAGATGTTTGTTATTAGAAGTTAATGACAAAATATCTATCTGTTGTTCTTGTAAGAATACATTTGTCCTAGTCTTAGATGAACTGTTTAATATTTGATGCCAGTGGTCTGCAAGACACCATTAGTCTGTACGTCCCCTTGGCAGAGAAATGGCTTTTAGCATGTCACATGCAGAAGCAAGGTTAGGGCTGAATGGGTTTACTTGAGGATTCTTTATAATCTGTAACTAATGGTTGATACTGTCTCCCCTTGAAGGACTTTCAAGACATTGCAGACCATAAACTACTAAGTTTGTAGCACCATGTGACCATAATTACTGAAAGGAGATGATCTTTGCTCTCTTCTCCAAAGAAACTAGCCTTGCTTCCAGTTCTCTGGAAGAAGTAGAACACTTTCCTATCTGTCACAAGATTAAGGTGTTAGGAGCTTTGCTAGATATGTATTGTAATCTAAAGACTGTACCCACACAGAAAGTTCCCCGTCAAGTCAGCGTGCCAGGTATGGTCTAGGACTTGACGCTAAGTTTATAAAAATTAGCGGCAGACCATTTTTCCCCAGAAATGTCCTCTACAGGCACACGTTTAAAACGTAGCAATAAATGAAGTGGCAAGAACAAAAGAAAAATTAGAGACAGACTACAATAGTCAGGAGCAGCATCACTATTATTATTCATGCATGTACCTCAGTTTCCTCCAAAACATAATCTTTGCTTTTATCATAAACCATATTAATTTTATTGCCAGTTTAAGATATTTGTCCTGCATTTATTCAACATAATCTCTGAAACAACGCTACGTTAATATCTTTATTATCACCTGACAGTCTCCCCTCAGGCTCCCTGAAACCAAATAAAATGTGGAACAGATGCTTTAGATGGGAATCCTATCACTTTTTTACCACAACTCCTACCTTTGTTCTAAGCAGCTGAGATTTATTCTGAAACACGACAGTGTTCACATCATTTTCTCTGCAACTGTTTTCAGCTCCCACAGTATCCATAATGCTGTTTCCACAAGTTTGTGTGTTGTAACCACTGTCCACCTGAAATCAAAAAGCAGGGCTTGAAAAATGTACTGTCATTTAACACAAATAAATCCATCAAGATACCTCATATGATTTACATTTGATTAACAGAACTTAATCCAACAAACCAACTATGATCAGTTAATAACAAAAACAAATTTTAAGCAGGTCTGTCAGCATTAGTTTTGAATAAGTTAAATATACTAATGTACAAAGCAACACAAAAATAAGTATAATTCTTATGCTAACTCCAGTGAAAGAGGAGATGGAGGGAAAGGATAAAAGTCATAATACTGCCTGCATGACATGTCCAGTAAGAGAAAATAACAATTACTTCCACATTAATATATGTATTCCAAGTCATATTGAGCTCAGTTTTACAGAGAAACAAAAAATATATTTTTACCTGAATACTACTGTTTTCACAAGGAATTGCACTGCTTTCTGCAAGAGGTGACATGCACATGCGAGAGCTCTCAATACTGAAAGTGATGCCTGTCATAAAGCTGGTCATTGGTGTATTGCTACTGCCAATTGTTTCTTTTATCCAAGTGTTTTCCTCTGACACTTCAGCTGCATCAGCCATGTCTACAGTATTACTTTCCTTTAAGCCTTCGATATCCCGAAATGGGGACAACCTTTGATGACAACCTTCTGAGTGATCTGGTGCAATAGACACAGTTGCCACTACGAGATGTGTACCACGTGCAAAAGTATCACTGTCTTCCTGATGCAAGTTTATTCCATTATCCATATCTGGGAAACGAGCTTCTGCTGGAGAAGCGTTTTCCTTGTCTTCCTCATCCTCATCATGATTCTCAACTGCAATTGGTATCCTAATGACAGAAGTCTGGTATTGGGCAGTTCCTCTACAGGCTCCAAGCCTCATAGGAGAGCAATTTTTAATTGGAGAACAACCATCTATGTAAGGACTTCTTGTACTTGGGGGTGTCATTCTATTTGAGGAAGAAGGAATATCTGGAGAACGAAATGTAAATTTTCTTTGGTCTGTAAAAAATTGAGCGAAGTTAAGTCCACCTGATACCTGATCAGAAAAACTCATCATTCTCAAGGCCCTGCAGTCAACTGAATAACTTATAGCCAACTACAGAGTATTTCACTGGCTGCCTCCCAACCCAACCAAACAAGCAACCCCAAAACCAATCCCCACCACCCATACATTTCAGCTACCATGGTAAAAGCAAGTTTTTATTTATTTGTTTTCTATGACATGATTTGCTGTATTGGAGACCCAGTATTTTCAAATGTCATTCCTATATGGTATTCAAAGGAGAATGGGTTCTATGGTTTTTTCCTAAACAAATATCAATACACAATCTATAGGCATTTAAATTTTTGGCAGCAATGAAGTTTAAAATCAAACAATTGAGAAAACATCTGTGCAATCTCCATACACCATTAATCAAAATGCGTAAAAGTCATGTATAAATATGTATAATCATGCCAAATGTGTATAATCATGTATAAACAAGGCATTAAGCCTTATCAGGTATGGACAAAGCGTGAAACAGTGACATCTTCTAGAGCAACGAGGACACAAAATGTTGGTGATTTCTTCATTAGTCATTTCATTTCAAATAATCTTCATGATGGCATGATTTGAAAGCTCAAGCTAAATATTCTTTGCCCATTGACATTGAAATGCTTCAGGGTGGGCCAAATCAAAATTGGAACCTGACTCCAAAGTTCCAGCATGTGACTTTAAAAACCCTCCCACACTGAATTAAATTAACTCTCTTAACTCTTCTTCATTCTTATTAAGTCTCAATGCCTTCTTCCAAAATATTTTCCCTAGCTGATCAGTTGCAAGCATATACATATATTGTTTCACATATTTCACTGCTGAACAGCAGATGTGTCATATAGGAGACTGTTGGTCTGCCAAACACAGGAACTCGTCTCCAAACAGAAGGTTCCACTAATAATTTAAAAGTTTTTATAATAAAAATACATTACTCAAGATAGAGTAATACATATACAATTAAACCATACCTGAGAGTGGTGTTTTTCTTATGTGAAAAGCAATTGGTGAAAAAGCAGGAGAACCATTATGTGCAGGAGACCCCTCTGAAAATGGGGGACTGGTTATACTTCCCAGACTATAAGCTCTTGCTCCGCCCTGAATAGGGCTTGATGAAAATTGACCCTTCAAAATAAAAAAAAAAAAGAAAAAAAAAAATCGAACCCACAGAGCATTATTTTCATATCGTAAATTGTGGCTAATACATCTATAAAATTGTTCTGACTAAAATGCTTAATAGAGCAGCACTGGGAAAGACTAATCCTTTACAATGCCAATCTCTAGTTTAGCTTAAATATTCTAATTGCAGCTCTTCACCTGGACCTTATGTCTCCACCATGGAGCAATGGACATAAACTGTAACATAATACCAGCTAGGACTATTATATCCACTATATTTAAGAACTATGAGAAACCTAGTGAGAGAATTAATGTTATATGTGTATCTAGTCAAGTGTTTAATCTAAATTTCTTGCTCATATCACTGCAGATGAGTCAGCCACTATTTATATTTTAATGTAATCCAATCTACTTAATTTAGCGTCAGATACAGAAGTGTTTCTCTTTAAGAAAAGAGAATTACCTTGCTTAAGACTATCCTGCAAACAAACAAACCAAAAACAAACCAGAAAAACAACCATACAACAACAAAAACAACCCCAGACCAAAACCCACCCCCTCACTCCCCATCACTTCTGACATTGTTAATTATATTGTAGGAATTCTTTACTAGGTTACCTTTTTTTTTTTAAACTACACTATCCCAGTGTAGGTAGGTTTTTTCCATGCACTTCAAACCACCAAACAGATGAAAATACATCACCTAAATCACTTTAGCTGTTCTATTTAATTTAAGAAACAGATTAATTAAGTTCTGTGTTCTAATAAATGTCTATTCATCTGAAAACTATGGCCAATGGGAAAGAAAAAGGCATATTTAGCACTGCACTTCTAATATCCACAAGTCATTTCTTTCACTATAACTGAATTTATGAGATTTAAAGGAAATATAATTATACCACATGTTCGTATCAACTGGTATTGTAGGCAGCAATTCATGGATTTAAACAGGACTTTTTTGTATTCACATTATATGAAAAAAAAGTTTTAATGTTGTTAGCAAGTCTTATGTATATTTTAATTCCTACTTCCTTTCAATAACAAACTTAAAACCATAATTCCCAAAACAAAAAAAATAGCAGCATAACAAAATAACTTGAAATAATAAAAAGCCAGTAATACATTCTTTCAAGGCTTTTGTTCACTTATTTTTTTCAGAATTTGAAGAAAAAAAAAAAAAAAGAAAGTTTTTGTCTAACACCTGCTCTCTCAAAGTACATCCCACCCAGCCCACAAAACAGACTACTTACTGAACTAGATGTGTCCAGGGGGCTTCTGCACCGGACTGGAGACAATTCTATTGAACAAAGCACTCCAAGTGGCTGACTACCACATGGACTATGCAGAGACGGGGACAAACATGCAGATACGTTCCCATGTTCTTCTAAAAACAGCTTTCTTCTGAGTGATGAAGAGCTCAGATTTTCCTGAGACTGATCTTCAAATTCATCAGTTCTAAAATATTCACCTAGAAATGTGGAGGAAAAATTGTTTCCAACACAAACACAGAAAAAATACATTCCATTACAGAGACATATATAATTAATTTAAAACATTTAATCTAATTTACCAATACAGCAACTAATTAATCCGTTTAGGCACTTATCCCAAAGGATTGCTTGTCATCCCTACAAAAAAGTCACCTTCTGCCTATCATGCCTTAATACTGAAGTCTGAATTTAAAACTCTATTATTCCTCACATCTGAGCAGGGATTATTTTACTACCCAAGCAAACCTAGACTCTTTTTCAGGTCTCCCATACACTTCGGTAGTCTTCATGATACATCCAGAGGCAAACCAGATTAGACTTGAAGAAAGTCCAAGTAGTTAACTGTCTACAGTAGGAAAGCACAAACTAAGACCCATTAAAATATGTTCAGATTGACCAATTATTTTAGTTTTTTTCTCTTACTCTATTCTAGTTGGATATTACCTGTAGGAGAAATTTTTTCATGAACTCCCAAACTATGTATTAATGGAAGAAGCATTTGTTAAGACAAGAAACAAAGGCAATAAATATGGTTCTGTTTTGTTGGCCCATGGTCAGGGTTCTGAATTTCAGAATTGGGATAGGAGCATGCAGCCAAAATGTTCTGAGCTGGCTGTATCCACTGTTCCCAACTATGAGCTGTAAGATCAGGCCCTTCCAGCCCCCTTGCCCGAGAAGGTGAGAGCAATTGCTTGATGTAGCACTTAATAATCAGACAGTTAATTTGGACTCCTGCTGCCTCACTCAGCAGTCATGGCTTTTTTTGCCACCACACAACTTCAGTCTCCACCATGGTTTCAGGTACACTAAAGCCAGAGTTACAGCTCAGCTTTACTTCAGGCAAGGTTGGGCTTTGAGACTCCTAGCCAGCATCTGTAAACCAAACAGCTCTGCTAAGACAAATTACTGCTCTGTTTGGAAGAGGCACAAGCTATCTTCTGCTTACTACCTTTCAGGCATTTGGAACAGGCATTTGTTAACCAATTTCATAGAATCATAGAGCATCCTGAGTAGGAAGGGACACACAGGGATCATTGAAGTCCAACTCCTTACCCCGTGCAGGACATCCCAAGAGTCACACCATGTGCCTGAGAACATTGTTCAAATACTCTTGAGCTCTGCCAGGCCAGTGCTGTGACCACTTCCCTGGAGGGCCTGTCCCAGTGCCCAAACACCCTCTGGGTGAAGAATTTTTTCCTCGTATCAACCTAAACCTCCCCTGACACAACATCACGCCATTCCCTCAGGTCATGGCACTAGTCAGCAGAGAAAACAGATCACTGCCTGACCCTTCATTTCCCCTCAAGAGGAAATTGTGGAAGACAATGAGGTTTTCCCTCAATCACCTACCTGCAGGCAGAACAATTTCCAGTTGTCCTCCATATCCCTTTTTTTTTATCTTTACATCCTCACTCAAATCATATTATTTAGATCACATGTCCATGCAACATGCAGTAACTGTCTATTTAGAATACATACTTAAGACTTTCATTCATACATTTTGTTTTCAGTATTTCACAAGACAAACTCAGCCAACAATACAAAAGCAAGTTTTCTATTTAGACATTCTTAATTAAATTTAGATATTGCATGACATACCTAGTATTTTCTCTAAATTAAAATCCACTGGCAAAGACAGTACTGTCTGACAAGCAGCTGTAATGAATAAAAGCAACAAAATTAGCTTACAGCGACCTTTTACTAAAGCTGTAGAAATAAAAATTCACTTTCAAATTGCACTGCAATTGAGCTCTTTAAATTACAGTTGCAATAAGTAAAAGTGTTAATTAAAGTACGATTCTGATTTGCCAACACTATATGCAGCACACTAGGCTTAGAGATAAAATCCCAAGAGTTTTAAGAATGCCTCTCTAGAGGCTTTTATGTTAACTAAGAGAGGCCTCTGAAGAAAGTCCAAAAGGAAGTGGCAAAAAATCAAAATGCCTTGGGGAAAAACAGTAACTTTATTATTAAATTTATCTAAGATTATACAGTTTAAAAGATGCGCTAAGATTTCTGATATTTATTTGGAATAGAAAATAATCATGATTTGCTAACCCAAAACAAAATCATGATTTGCTAACCTAATCCAACATTTTAAAGGCTTTTCGAAACAGTAATTTACTTGTTTTTTTTTATTTACTCGAAATGTGACGTTCACATTCACTTTTTAATACAGAAAAACTACAGACACTGAGTTGGAAAAAATGCACTCCACAGTCTACAGGGGACTTATTTTTTTTACTTGAAAAAATACAACAGAGTATAATAGAATTAAATTCTTATAAGAAATAGATATTAAAATTAATAGTAACATACAGTTCAAGAAAAACTATTTCTACAGTAACACTAACAAACAAATATTCCTTTTGAAATTAAGTAGCCATTAAAAATGGATTATTTTTCTTCAAAGAAAGTCTGTAATTTTAGGTATTGCCTTTTACTCACCATTGCTTTTCCCAGGCTGCAAGCTCAGCTGCCTTCCAATTGGAGAAATGTTATTTATATCTATGGCTGGAAAACAGAGAACTTAAATTTAAACATACACTGCATATAGTTTTGAACTGTAGCAACATTAAGTTAGAATACTTAGTACAACCAAACAAAATTTTTGCATCAATGTTTGCAAGAGATTAAAAAAGAGTACTGAGAAAAGGTTACCATTATAACTCTCAAGAGAATTTCAGTGTGTTTCTATTCAAAAAAAGAGTAGCAAAGTAGCATCAACATTGCCTGAAACTTTGTCTCCTGTCTGACATGACAGATTTATAACAAACTAGTTCATGCTTAGCTAAACTGGCAGTGTTCAAGTAAAACAAATTTCCAGAATATCATTCAGTCTGAACTGGAGAAAGGTGAAGATATACTTCAAGTTTTTTTTATGCAGCTAAGAACACACTAGATCATTTTCTTTCACCATTCACTTTACCAGATTTTGGATTATGCCATATGTTCTCTGCCCTTAAAGTGACCATCTTACAACTGACAATTAAAAATACGCTATCCACAAGTTGCATCTCCTTGATAAAAAAATTTAACAGCTCAGCTCTTTCCAAATCTTGCAAAAATCTCCTTATTTAAGACTTTCATACCAGACAACAGGGCATGCAAACAATATTTTATAGCTCCCATTTTTCCATCTTGTGATCCATTTGTTCTCTATTCCGCTGGTTATATGTAAACTTCAATAAGACCATTAAGAACAAAATCTAACACTAGCATAAATGAGACAAACTTGAAAAACCCATGACTAGTAGCAGTGAGCTAGCAGGATGACAACAGGAATTTATGCTGCTAGTAAGGATAAAAGAATACAGAATGCCATTTCCATTATGCTTATATGGTGAGGAAAGCAGTCCAAATAAGAGGACGTGCAAATATCTGAAGAAAAAAGTGAAGTAGAAGACTTGGTTATTACCAGTATCTACACAGATTTTAGTTATAGATACAAAGTTATGTGTATAAATTAAAATGGTTGCAGAAAGATTATTAAAGTGGAAAAATGTAAGAACAATGACCAAGAATAACGAAAAGGAAAATTTATATAAGACTTTCAATTAATAAATAATTTTTAAACAAAGAAAGGACTTGGAGACAACAGCTGAAAATCAATCACTTGTGCCATATTTTATCACTGATTCTTAAAATTTAAATGGAGGTTGGAAAAAAAAAGATATGCTTGATAATTTCTCCAAAAGCTATATTCTTTTGAGTGGACACACAAAAGCAACTTACATTTAGTTGAATTAAACTGAGAAACTTGCTTGCCTTCATGTTCAGTCCAAGGAGAAGGAACGATGAGTTTTTTTGTGAAAAACTGGAGTAGAATAAAAACAAACCATCTCAGCACTTTTTAAAATTTTCAACTTAAATTTAGACTAGCACCCTGAACAAGAAAAAAAAATGCAAAACATTTCATTATTTTAGGCCCTAAGAGGTTAAAGAAAAAAACAATTTGCTTTGAAGACCCCTATGTTCTTTATGACACATAGCACCTCAGATCTTTCAAGTCTGCAGAGTGAAAACTACACTCAAGTTTCATTTAACAATAATTACTCATTTTAAAAAATTGTACTGTCACTATCATGCATCTTGCATAGTAGTTTAAAAGTAAGTATTTTTAAATTTTCAGGTTTTTTGAGTTTTATATTGACAATTGAGCTATTTCACAGAAGTGATAGACACTGCAGTAACAGTAGTAGAAGTGATATACCAAGACTTTTCAGCAACATTATTATTAGGATGAGTGCATTTTGCTAAATTGGTTAGTAATAAAACACTTCTGAGTACTGGCACTTCAGTCTTTTTCTGTGAACCAGAAACTGTCTATCATCACAGTTGCACTGAGAATCACCCTAATGCTGAGGACATGAACACTATTTACAAAGCTTCAAGAAACACAGAAAATCCTGTTCTCAAATAAATGCAAGACTCAAAGTATACGAAAGAACTCAGCTTGAAACACGTAACTATTAAAGGTATAATTTTTAATCAGAGACAGGGTTTCAAGCTGTTCAGCTGCTTGATAATAATCCATTAGGTTATACCTCACAAAGAGGATACACCCCTTTTAATGAAAATTTAGAACAATAGAGCATCTTAGCTGCAGGTAAACTATGCAGCTCCTTTACGGAATCATAAAACATTTTTTGTTTGTAGAGACAGAAACTGATAGACCTGCCTATCTTATTTTTTTTTTTTAATTGAAATAACATTGAAGATTTCTATAGTGATTTTTTTAAGCACTTTTCCTTCTCTGCTAGTCAAAAGAATAGTGAAAAATAAAATGAACAATGGATGCAAAAATACAAGCTACCAGAATAAAGTATTGCATCCAACTAAGCAGACTGTGGAAGAAATAAAAAAAAAAAAAAAAAAATCACACAAATTCTCCAATATTTTAAAAAAATGCAGTATCACTCCAACAGTTACTGGAAACCCCCAAATTCTCAATCATTGTTTTTAACCTGAAGTTATAAACTATAAGAGTCATATTACAGCTACATTTCTCCTAGCCAAGAAAAATGAAAGAAAAAAATCTGTTGTTTTGACCTACATGTGTCTGAAAGATGAGGGGAAGAAAAGGAGTGTATGGATTCCAACTACAACTGCAAGGGATGAAGGTGCAAAATTACTTTCTTACTAAAATAGAATAGGCCTCTTGAAATGCTGTAAAAAACATGGGTCTTTTCTGCAGACAAATCAAATTTGATAGCACAATTTTATTACCTCCTCAATAGCTTTTTGCCTTCTGTCTTCTGTCTCCTTATCAGTTCTAACAAATGAAAAACAACTCAATTATCAAAACTATCACATAAGTAGGAAAAGATGTAAAGTCCAGCCATATATAGTAATTTATAGATGCTCAAGAGAAACTTTATAAATTAAAATGCACTAAACCCTAAATCTTATGATGTTTTTACTCTTACATGCAATAATCTCATACTATAAATTTAGAAATATAAATGCACTTCTCAATTCAGTGGATTTGAAAAAAATTTGTACCATTTAAAAGTACATAATAGCAAATATTCTGTTTACTCAGCATGTCTGGACAAAACTCAGTCGTAACTGATCTTCCAGAATAATGTCATATGAATATATTTTACTATTAAAATTAACATGAGATTAGACTTGCGCTATAAAACCAAGCAGACTAACAAACTGAGCTGTAAGGAATTAAAGGGCAACTGAAAACACTCCTGGAATTTGCACACTCAAATTCCTGACATAGCACACTTTCCCAGCACAGAGCTCTCCCTAGTAAAATACCCAGTCTGCCACAGTTTCTTCAGTATCGTATTTCTGTTTCTAACAATGAATATATTTCCTTATGCAGCTTTTAACTTCATTTGTAAAAAAATACTGTATTTACTTCTGTTACTTCATGGTGTGTGAGATTCTATATTTATATTTCCTCTAACGGTCACCTTCAAGCCTGACTTTCAGTTACTACAATGTAATTCATTGTAAAATTTTTTGAAGCTTATAAATGTTCATCATTGTCTTAGATGAACCACCCAATACTTTCATTCACAGTTCATATACCTGAATTACCCTTGAATAATTTTAGAAATCAGTCAGATAACAAAATATTATTAGATACATAATCACACATAGATGTGCCCAATTCAGAAACTCTCACAGCTCTCTCTTTTATGCTTACCAGACTTCAAATAGATCCGCAATGTTTGGACATGCCACCTTCCATTACCTCTGCCTAGATGATGCTAAAGTGACAGATCTATGGAGGCACTTGCAGAGGCATCGTACCAAAAAAACCCAAGCATAAAATCACTGTGTATTTAGGTATATGTATGCACTAGAATATGCAAGCATGGACTCAGCAAATCTACACGCCACCAAACTAGCCTTCTTCTAGTCACAGCAGATGATTACAAACAAAAAGGAACCGCAGTGCTTATGAAACAGTGGGACAGACTGAAAGGACCCACTGAGACAATGCATGTTTATATCTATGGGCCATGTCCCTCATCATCTCTGGAATTGTCACCCAAGACATCTCCATTAAAGCTAGTTTGTCTGAATAAGTTTCCAGAAACAATGTAATTAACTCCTCAAAAACATAAGGCTTAAACCTTTAAAATGTATAAAAAGAATTAGTCTGAAACCTACTTGCTGTTAGAGGAAGGACAGGAAACTGAGACCTGGTGATTCAGATACAGCTGGGGACAGTTACAGTCCTACAGCCGTTATTCAAAGAGAGAGATGTAGGTTCAGTCAGACACTAAAACCAGTAAGTTACTTCACAGTATTTTTTATGATGAGGGTGTTGAAACACTGGGACAGGTTGCTTGGAGAGGTGGTAGGTGTCCCATCCCTGGAAACATTCCAGATCAAGATGGATGGGACTGAGCAACCAGATCTAGACAGGACTGGTTTATTATTCCATTCCTGCAGTGTTTCATGCCATGAGGAGCAGTCCTTTGTGCAAGTTTGTATCTGAGAAATGTACAGGAGAGTCCACAGGATTCACCATTAAGGCCTCTCCTTGGCTACTTTCACTTGGCATGTCATTCTCTACCACCCGCATGTAAAAATATCCCTCAAGACAAGTTCAAAATAATTCCAGGACTGTTTTACCCACCCGTTTTTTCCTCATGCTAGTCATTTTCAGAGAAAGGAAAAAAGTTGAGGTAAGGTCCCCAAAGTACTTTAAATACTGGTGCCCTGTCCTTCACATGAAGTCTAATCTATACCTTTGAAAGAGTACTGGGGCTTCCCCAGCTAGTTTTCCCAGGTCTACACTTCTGCAGCAGCCCCAGAGACGAAAAAATCCTTTCTCTATGGAGCATTCTGAGAAGATAACCTGTGTTGTAACAAGAAGCAAGAAGAGGTAGCCTGGCAAGACTACCTGATCACTGGCAAGCCATTTTCTTGCTTCCACTAACTGCTTTTATCTGGCTGCCTTCCAAACCTCAATCAGAGTGCATCAGCAGTTTTTAACATTGAAAGGAAGCAACACAGAGGTAGATTCATCTAAATATTATATCCACATCGTGTAAAAAATTGTGTTATAAGATTTGAATAAAAAGTCTTTAATGCTATGCTGAAATGATAATAAAGCAAAAGAACAAGTGTTCTAGTACTAAAGCTAAGTTAGCTGCATAAATAGATTGTCAGTTACCTAGCATGGCTCAAATACATTCCTTGGCGTCGAATGTCTTCCGAGTCTATTTCCACAGGATTTATTAGAGCAAGCTGATCAATAGACCATCTGAATTTTCCTGGTGTCTAAAAAAAGAAATGGGCATCTTAATGCTCACTATTCTAAAAAGATAAAAATAAAACCACAGGACAAATCTCAATGGAACAATACAAGTGCAGCTTCCATATAGTTTCTGTCAAAAACAATCAAAAGTGTTTCTATTTAAATGATCTACTCTAAAGAAAAGTAAGTCAATCAGGCTTCTTATCCTGCTGGTAGTGGTATTACAGTGATTTACAACACAATATTAAGTGGAAGGTTACAGCTGGTATTAACAAACTGAGGTGTCAGTTTCTTCTCAATTTTTAAGGACAAGTCTATTAAAGATACATAACTTGGGATGAAGTTAAATTGCTTCTTGATTGCCACAATTCAAACCGTGGTTCCACAAAAACCCAGTATCCTAACCCAAGTTATCTATTGAGCAGTCTTCCTTCCACTTCCCATTTCTAAGAAGCCCAGAGCTGCAACATGTACATCCTGCAATGTCTTCCTCATAAATGCCATACATAGGACACAACAAAATCCAATTCAGAAATAAAGCTGCTTCACCCCTTTATTTAACAAAGTACTGTTCAAATATATTTGGAAAATTATCTACCAAGTTAGTTCTTGTTATCTATCAAGTGAGTTTCATTAGCAGGTTCATCTTTACTGCTTACCAGAAAATAATTTCAACTAAAACAATTTGCAACTAAAAAAAAAGTTATAGATACACAAAGTCATTGACTTGAATACACAAACAGTTAACAACGTAAGTGCAATTAAGCTTTATTTGCAACCAGCCTACTTAGCAAGTAAGTAGAAACTGGTTTTCTCCACTTTAAGTAGGATCAGAGTACCACAACCAACAACTTGTCTTTATCTACTTTCTACTGGTTTTAGCATTCAATCACTACTATCTAAAGACAAAATAAATTTAGGAAGGGAAGAAGACTTAAGTGGCAATATTAATATTTAAAAGCAGCATAGTTCTGTAAAGAGAAGAAACTCCAAATGCCACCAGAGTTCTTTAGCTTGGAACATATGTTGAGGTACACTAATTAAATACTCTATTTAACACACTTGAAAATATTAGCACCACATCTGTACAGTTACACAACTACAGACTAGATCTTACAGATGAGGATTTCGTTGACTTAAACACCGAAGGACTGGAAACAATCTGCTCCTGAAGAGTATAATAATCACTGGGACTTTCAAAAGGATTCAGGATTGTGACTCGTCCTGGAGTTTCTGGTGTTATCTGCATTTTAGCTTCTTCTGTATCACCCATAACACTAAGCTATACCTGAAAAAGAGGGAGAGCAAAATTAAGGGAAACAATGAAATCACACTTCTGACATTTTAGGGCCATCCTGAAGGCTTTGGGAAGAGAGAATTAATCATTTTAAGGCACCAGCAACATTTCAAAAACGAAGCCAGCTATGGTTTGGACCTAATGACATAAAATTAATAAATAAGGCTGGCACGAACAACCACAACCAAACAAAAACTATGAAAACGATTCAAGAAAGATCATGAAGAGAGGACTAAGAAAAACAAAACAAACACCCAAACAAGGGGCAAAACAACAAGCAAACAAAACAAAAACCCAACCAACAAACAAAAAACCCCAATTAAGCACCAGAAGACACCAAACGGCCGTCCGGCCTGCACATGGGGCCAGGTAACGACGCCGTGCAGGTCCCGCTGCGCCCGGGCGCTAAAACCGCCCGTCCTCCGCCTCAACGGGCCGGGGGCAGCCCCAACCCCCGGGACCCGGCCGCTCCCGCGCCGCCGGCCGCAAAGCCAGCAGGAGCCCCGGGGGAAGCGGCGACACTGAGCCCCTTCTCACACTTCTCCCCGGGACGGTGCCACCGCGCCGAGCCGCTCTCCCAAGCCCCGCCGCCGAGGAGGCGCTGCCGGCAGTGCGGGGTGAGGCGGGAACGCCGCGGATGCGGGCACTGCCACCTAACACCGTTAGCCGGGCGCCGCCGCCGCGCCGCTCCCGCCCCGCCGCGCCGGGCGGCCCTTTAACCAGCCCCGCCCCCTGTGCCGCTCCTGGCCAATCGCGGAGCGCGGTGTGCCCCGCCCGGCCAATGGCAGAGCCGCCCCTCTCTCGAACGGGCCAATCGCCAGCGGCGCCGCCGCACGAATTCAAAGCGAGCCCGCCCCCGCCGCGCTGGCGCTGCGCCGGGCCGTCCCGTGGGGCCGGCGGGCCCGGGCCTGCGCGGTGTTCCGGTTCCGGGCGGGGTCGCCATGGCGAGCAATGCCGCCAGCCTGAACGCCGTGAGGGAGACCATGGACGGTGTGTGACAGCCGCGGGGCAGGGACGTGCAGGCTGCAAGGGGCCCGGAACGCCTGGCCCCGCCGTGGGCCCTGCACACGGGCGCCTCTCGCGGGGACGGGGGCGCGGGTTGCCGCTGCCGAAAGATGCAGCGCTGAGCGGATTTTGTTTTACGTTGTCTGAAATGGTTCAGCCCTCACAGAGCGGGTGTCTTTGGACGTAATATGGCTTTTCCTCTTTTTTTTTTGGTTTTGGTTTGGGAGTTGTTTTTTTGTTTTGTTTTTGTTTTTTTTTTTAACTTAGCTAAGTATTTAACATAGAACGTAGGGGCCGTTTTAGCGTCTATATATATTTATATATGTGTATGTGTGTATATATTTGCTCTTGTTTCTCGTGATTTGTCATTTTACAATTTTAATGTCCATATTTACGTTTGGCTAATGTTAAAAAAGCCGTGACCCGGCTCAGTGCATCTTGGATTTAAGCCAGGGGTCTGGAATTGCGCGGGAGAGAGAGGAAGGACAGGCCCTAGGACGGTGTCATCCAGCATCCCTGCGTGGGTCTGAACCCCCCGGCATTTTATTCTTATTCGTGGCTCGTGTCAGGAAACCGAAGTAAGCTGCAAAAAGAAATCTTCAAAACGACCCAAACGAAAAAGCTTTGAGAACAGTAGTCAGTGCTGCAGAACTAAAATAGATTCTGATATTCTGAAAAATTTGGAAAAAAAAAAAACAAACCAACAAAGAAAGAAACAGGTACTGTTGTGGAAGGCGGTATGTGAGAGAAGGGATACTGGGAGCACTGGGAAATACTTTGGAGATTGATAAGCCGTGAGAAATGGGAGCAGGTGAGTGAAGTTCGGGTGCTCGCATTCAGCCTGGCTATGAGGAATCAAAGCTGGCATGTTTTTGGAGTTGTTCCTCAGTGTAGAGTTAAACTCTGGAATTCCACAAAATGCCTATACCAAAAGCTTATATGCAGGGTGGAAGGCAGCCAGGCAGGCTGATGAGGGTTGTTAAATGTGAAGCCTTTCTCTGACAATGCCCTAATGAGGGAGTAGAGGCTAGGGAGAATGTCCAAGGGATAGTGCTGTGCATTTGGTCATTTCTCAGCATCTTCCCTTCTCTTGAAGCTGTGGCTGCTGTTACAAAAGGCTTTTTTAGTACAGGTCTTCATGAGTTGAGCTGCTGTAAAAATTAGCATGTCATCCGCTGATGTCCATGCTGTGACCTGCTGCTGGAGGCAAGGCAGGACTAGCAGGATCATGATGGCTCCTCTGGTGCTGTGAGAGGGTAAAACCACATTGTGCAGATAGAGAGAGACTTCTTTGGGAAGGCTGAAGGATCTAAGTTCTAATAACTGTACTTGATAACTTCCCTCTTTCCACTTCTGCAGGAATGATTTAGACACGAGGGACAACAGACAAATTGAAAGACAAAGTAAGAAGAGATATGGCAAGTGCACTAATCCTCAGATTTAGGAGCTCAGGCTTCCTGTGTAACTATGTGTATGTTTTATTTGGGATAGATGCAGACATTTAGCAGCTGTCTGCAAAGTTGTTAAGAGCTCAGAATCGTTGTGGAGAAACTGCTGCATCTCTCTCATCTGCCAAAGTCACTGCCTCTATATCTAAAGATTAGAAAGGACTTCATCAATATCTGGAGTCTAAAAGCACAGAGTGTTCTTACAGCCTTCCTTTTACCTAATTGGCACGCATGTTAATGGTTGAATTCTTCACTTATTTTTATTTTTTTACTTTTTCAAAACCCATTATCCAGTGTTAAATTGCTGAACCAGGAAAGCATGGTGTTTATGTTAGAAGCTGTAACTTTTAGCTTATGCTGAACATAAATATTGTTGAAGTTCAAACAGCAATGGAGATCTGCCATGTTCACTCTGGAGAAGTACTGTAGAACCTAAATGTTGATGAAGAACAATCTTGATCATTGAAATTTCATAGTCTAAAGTGCTCCCATTGTTTCTGTTGCAGTTCTGTTTGAGATTTCAAGAATATTGAACACTGGCTTGGATATGGAGACATTGTCTATTTGTGTGCGGCTTTGTGAACAAGGGATAAATCCAGAAGCACTATCTTCTGTTATTAAAGAACTGCGTAAGGCTACGGAAGCACTAAAGGTAATGCTCTAGTTTTAAAAGCTTATAAATTTGTTTTTAGGAGTCAGGTGTACATGCTACTTGCTATACTTCAGTTTGTAAATTGTACTTTGATATGACTCATTTTTAAATCAAGGAAATTAACTGTTCAGTAGAGGAGGCAATGAATACAACTGAATTCAACATGAAACAGGGAATGGTATAAATAACATGTTTTGTAGAAATAAAATAATTAGATTAACGCTTCTGAAGAAAAAAAAACAGCTAAAACTTACAAATTTTTGTTATAGTCGCCATTTGTCCCATTACCTGCATAGCATTGGAAATAGATTTCTCCTTTAACCAATATCACCTCATTTCAACAACCTCAGACCTCACAGTATGCAGCAGTACATGTAAACAGGTACATGCAGCTGTTTAACATCATCTTAATATACTGCTTTTACCCCCTTTGCCTGTGCTTTGAACCTTTTTAAGGACCAGAAAGAGGGGATTTTGTAATGTCTGTTTTTATAGGGCTTTTTACATATGTGTATTTACCTGTTCAATTAGTACAGGGTAACAATGGTTTAAAAAAAAAAATCACTTACCTTTTAAAGGCTTTTCATTCTTTACTGTCTACCTAAACATCACAGTCAGGTTTTTTTTACTGCTGCATCTTATACTTGGTTATTTTTGATAGGTGAAAGGGGAAACCTATATCTTGCTTCTATTCTGGAAGACTGCATACTTTATTTTTAGCTTAACATTTTTCTATCCTCATGCATAGTTTGTATTTGTGTCTATACTTAAATGTGTGCTTACATATTAATTTTACTGTGTATATAAATAATTGAGGGCTGCTTTATTTCTTCTGTTGCTTTCACTGGTTTCCCATTTCTGTTGCTCTACTTTGCCTGTTTGTCCCATAACTGGTTTAAAATCTACTAATGTCAGTCTTCAACAACTGCGCTTGTTGACTGGAGTTATTCAGTAATTAAAATACAAATATTTTTAATCAAATAATTGGCTGTGTGATTTACACAGTTACGATTAGCATCATTCTTCTGACTTCTGTGTCAGTAACTTTTCTGTATGGAAGGGGTAATAATTACCATAAAGTATGTAAAGTAAACTCCAAAGGTAACTATATTTATGCATTCAAGCCTTTCTTAAAAGTATTAGGGTAAAATGTACAAGATGCTCAAATGCAAGACACAAGCAAACAGCGGTGGTTCTTTTAGTGAAGACTAATGGCAGTTGACAGCATTATGTTTTTACAAAATAGTAGTGTTCATTAGAAAAAAATTCCTAAGTAGCTTTTCCTTTAGACCCTTAAGTTCTCTAGGTAAATTTTTAAAGTTGCAAGAAAAGTTTAAATTTAATCTACATGATATCTCTCTTGGTGACTTGGAATAATTTTTTTTTCTGTTTCTAGGCTGCTGAAAATATGACAGCTTGACATGGGAGGAGATCTCTGCATGAGAAGAATGCCAAGTTAAACTTAGCAGGAGCTCTGAAGATGGCCGCTATTAAGAAAAAAAATGAAATAAATGTATGTGAGGGTTTTGGAGTACTTCTGTAATACTTTTCAAAAGAATGGTGTATATAATAGCTTTGAAAAGTTTTTTAAAAGTTCACCAGTAATATTATTACGTGGTATGTTTGTGAACTGTTTGTGAATATAGTGCAATTGCTCTTCTTTGGCATCCTGTAAATCTAAAATCATGCCAGATATTGTACATTTGTTAAATTTGCTAGTGTGCACCAACAAATGTTGATACAATGAATGTAGCTTTGTTAATGCATCCTTTAGAAGTGGTAGTATATCATGGGTTTTATCTTTTGCTTTGATAAAAAACTACATGTGCAATTTTAGTCTTGCTTTATGGTCCAGATAGGAATGAAGCCCATAGTGACTTTATATAACTGAAGTCTCAAGGTGAAAGTAATAAATAAAGCATTTTTTAAATAATGTAGGTAATGAGTTGTGCTTTCGATTTCAATACAAATTACTGGAAAAAGTGTTAGATAACAAAAGTTCTTCAGCTATCCATATAGATAGGTATGTAAATTTAAATTCTAGATGTCATGGAATGTTTCACAGAGAGCAGATGCTACATTTGTTACACCTGTACTGACTGCAGGATCTAAGAATATTAAGGCTGTATTGTTACTGCAATACATCATTCATACATGTATGCAATCTGATTTGCATCAGATATCTGATGAAGAATCTGAGAAGCATCTGATTTAGTTGATGACTATCAGTAAGTCTTAAATAGCTGCTTGGTGCAGGAATGTCTTCTCATTTAACACTGGAAACCTTCACTGATGCCAAAACAAAAAAAGTGTTAATGTTCAGTATCTGTGCACTCAGGAATTCTACTTGGTAAAAAAATAGTTTCTTGTGTGTTCTTCATCTGCTGCTGTGTAAGTTTTTGGGGTTTAAGTTTTTTTTTATTTTTTGTTACACTTTGTTTTACAAAATGTAGCGCTAATGGGACCTAAAGAAACCTGCAGGGTTAACAGGGCAAAGCATGTTTGGAAATGAACCTGGAATCTTCATTAAGCCAAAAGTTATATTTGTGCAGAGATGAAAGATTCTTTTTATTTGAAGAGTTTATATCATATACGCTCCGGATCATAGCTCTACAAAAAGCAATAAAGGAAGCTAAATGCTTCATATTGCTGACAAAGAGAATAGAAAAATATTTATATTGCTCTGAATCACTTACCTTTATTTCCAGTTTGCCTGGCCAAAATGTCATTCTGGGAAGATGCTGTAAATAACCAAACTGGGGAATTTTAAAGTGGTTTCATTTTGCACACCTCATAGCATCAATTTATAAAGGACTTTAAATGTTCTTTACCTGATTAGCGACTCTATGAAAAGATATCAACAATGAAATTTATCATAGGAAATCTGAAAATTCAGTAAAGTATCATGAAAAGTCCAGGTCAGATCAGCACAAATGAGCAATTAGTTCTCTTACTTAATTTTCTCTAGACTCAGTACTACATGTCAAAACAATGAAACTTTATTAGAATATATGTTTCTGCTGCTGCATTTCCTTTTCCTCCACTGCCAAATCTTTGGGTAATACAGGAAGTCTGATGACTTCCCTTGAACATCACTCTATTGATTAGTTTTATGTATTTACAGGGTTTTTTCTAAATTGGTAGCTTCATCTTGGTTTAGGTTCAATATTCTTGAAATGCTAAAAACCAGCTTGCAACTGCAATATGACAATTTATACATAGCTTATAAAAGTATATATATTTCTGGGATCTGTCCCATAAATTGCATCTACCTTTTTACCATTGGTAAGCTTACAGCTTTTATGCATTTAGACATCCTGGTAGACCATTTGTCCTGCAGAATTACAGAAAGGCATGTCTTTGACATTCAAAACTCCAATATGATGTCTATAAAACTAAAAGTGTATTTTTTTCACTATTACGTGAAACTAAATGGTAACGTTGGTTACTTAATGTACTAAAGGTGGAACATGTTTCTTGAAAGTGGTGTAAGAGAACTGACTGCTTTTGGTTTGGGGTACCATCCATAAAAAATACAATAAGTGGGTTTTTTTTTTCTACTTTCTGTTGGAAAATAAAATCCCTCTAGTAGGAAATTTCATACTGGAAGTATTTGTTCTGCAAGGTAAGTCTATCACTTTAACAGCATCCCCACTATGTGAACATGAGACCTGAGGCTTGGCTCTGAAGACTGAGAAGTCTTGGCTGCATTTGTAACACCCATCACCTTCTATTACATTTAACCAAGAAGTTAAGCAAACAGTACGTGCTTTTCCTCTGCTCCTTGCATATGTGCTCCTGGAACTCCAGAGAAGATAAACATGGGAATATCTATACAGGTCCTGACCAAAGTTGTTTTTTCTAACACAATAGCTTCTTTTGTAGTCAAAAGCAGCTGCCTGAGGAAGGATAAGAACAATGCAAGCACATTTGATTGCTTTTCTTCTGTGTTCTGGCTTCTAAATGTCTTCTATTCCAGGGTTTCCTGAACCTCATATGGTTTGTCTATTTATTAATTTTCATTGCTATTTTTTCCAGTGGTTGTCTAGTTTCCTTTGGACTATATATGCTTCCTGAATAATGGCAGCCTTTATCAACTGATGTCTGTTGCACAAAAAAATGCTGCTGCTTGTTCATTTTGAGCCAGATTTTCACTAGTTTAATGTCCCTTGCACAGTAAATTTTTATCTACCATGCCAAGCTCTGCAGATATGTGAGTTACCTTTAAATTTCATCTTCTAAACTGAAATGCATAGCATTTGAGCGACCAAAAGCATAGAATAGCTTCTGTATTTACTGTTCTTTGAAACTTTCCTGGGTCCCATATATTATTTTCTGCAAAGGCAACCGAAAGTGCACACATTAGCCATTCACCTAAGTACTGGCCTGCTTGATTACTTTCTTGTTCTTTGCTCCTTTTCTGGTACTTCCTCATATTTGATTTGCTTTTTTATTTTTATCTGAATGTTGAGCTGTTTTCATGGCATTATCTATGGTAACTGCAGGACCTTATTCTTTGGTAGAGTGGTAAGCTCAGAGGTGATTTTTTCATATGTGGAAACTATAGTTATTCATATCCATGTGTATAATTTATTTGTGCTGAATTGCATCTGCCACTTTTTCCTAATCTTCATGTGTTTCTCCAGTTCATCACAGTTTGCTAGTAGTCAGTATTGCTACCATCACTAATATAATTATTGGGAAATTTTGTTGCTTTATCTGGTTTTTTAAGTTAATTATAAGCAATGCAGCGCACAATGTATCAAAGATTGCAAAGGATAACTGTTGACCTAGAGCAGGAGCTGACCATTTATTTTCATTCCTTTTCAGTGATTGTGAATAAAATGCATTATTCTTACACCACATGTCTTCAGTGTCACATACAGCAACTCTCACTGTGAGAGTTTAAGCTCAGTTGTGAATCTAGCCCTGCAGAGAGCATGGCATACTTAGTAACTATCAGCATCCCCAATATTCTTTCACCTGCTGCTCTCTAGGTAAGCAAATAACTGGTTCAATCCTAGATTTGCTTTTTCCTTCTGAGTTTAACTTGTGCAGTGTTGCAGGCACACTATTCCAGGGACTGCTCCCAGCAGGCTCTGTACCAGAGTCTTCTGTTCTTCCCCAACACTTTCCACAATCAAGCACCTTAACTGTTGTTTCATGCTATAGAAACACTGCAGTCCTTATTATTAGAATATACAGTAAATTAAAAGGCACAAAATATGACAGTAACCAAAAAATGATTCAGCAGTGATCCATGATGCAATAGTATGGCTGTAGACACCCTGCTTTAAGGAAATCTAGTGCTGAACAGAGGGGCTTTACATTACTATGTGTGATCTGAGCTAGGGACATTGGTAGGTTACTTTACTTTGAAGAGTCAACTCTGAGTCACAAATATTACTGTTTAATTAAAGTTTGAAAACAGAGTTTAAAAGAATGAAAGGTATGAAAGTAATTTCTATCTTGAAAAAGTGTGAGGGCAAGGACAGAGAGTTGTAGAGCAGTCACCTCACATAGTAGCAAACATCCAGCTGGTAAATTTGGGATTTTATCAGCAAAGAATGAAAGATAAAAGTCAAGTAAAAAGAGGCAGAATGAGAGGAAATGGCTATTACAGAATGGTTGTTTAAAGAAAATAGCTTCATCAAGTAGAAATTGTGAAGTAAAACCATAGTCCTATTTACTGCTTCCAGACCCACTGTTTATACTTCAAGAAAGCATGAGGATAATTTAAATGAAGCCATAAAACTCTTTTAGGATAGGAGAGTGAGCCTGAAGAGGTCTCAAAGTACTTAGTGGGTGTGCAGGTTCTCAAAGAGAAGTTGAGACATAATGACCCTAGTTATGCCCTTGAACATAAAGGAAGTCCTGTGGATGCATCTTTTTAACCTTACAGAGAAAACCAGATTCAGTAGGTGTTATTGGAGAAATCAAACCTTAAAAGTACGGCACTTTTGAAAAAGCTTTCCCAAAGTGAAGGTAAGCAAACTTTGACATGGCATATTAGAGAATTGACAACTGGCTACTGCTTGATGTTGTTGAAATTAAAAATACTTCTAAAAGATGTACTTTAATCCAGTTTCTGGGTTGAAGTCTACCTCTCTGCAGTGTGTCAGAGAGGCTGGCTGTAGCAGTTCCTTTTGACTGCAGAGTCTGTGAAGGGCAGTGTAAAACAGCTCTAAGTAATGTGAAGAAAATTAGGAATATTTAGGATGACTATCAGTGATGTTTCTGTCAGTAAGATAAATGGAAGCCTGGTTTCCAAGATATTTAAATGTTCCCTGATCAAAAAACCCCCAAACAACACAACTATTAATTATCTGCACTGAAAATCTGGAATATATTGAGTCTAGGCACTTTTATTATCACTTTATAAATATTCTTATTTTTTCACCTCCAATTTTCACATGTAAGAAGGGACCAGCTCATGAAAATGGATCTCTGAAAGAGCTCAGTGGTGTCATTATGTAGGCAACTGGGAGTTTAATGCTCAAATTTAACTTTCAGTGAAGGAGATAGAAATGAAGGAGTGAAGAAGATGATACCAGGCTGTACTATGGTTACCCAAGGAAGCAGCCAAGTGGACCCCTTAGTAGGGAAGAAGGCCTCAGGAGGGTGAGGGACATTCCAGCTTGAATTTATTTATGATTATTTTATTTGTACACCAGATCCAAAATTAATATATTTGAAGATACCAAGAGTTATTTTCTTATTTAATGGACATGAGCTAGAGGAAAGAGAGACTTAGGTGGTTACATTGCCTTGGCATTTGGCCTTGAAGCTGGTAAGACAATGAGGCTGCCAACCCCTCCTGAATTGCTGCCTGTTGTAGCTGGTGAGGATGTGACTGGAAGGAGCTGAGTTACCAGCTTTCACTCTACCCCAATTTCCTGGGTTACTAGAAAAGCTCCTCATGACATTTCATCTTGCATTCTTAGAAAGCTACTTGGTGCTCACCCTGGTTTTGCTCCCAAGCTAACTTATAGGGGCATATGGTTGTGAACAGGATTAATTATAATTTTTTGAGGGTGCAGCTAATCAAGGACAGAGAAATAGTCACATTCCTGTGACCAGTGAATTTATATTGAATTCAAATCCTATAGCAAGCAGCAGGTAGTCATTTGCTGTTTGTGATTCACATCTGTGAAATCCCCAAGATGTTAAAATAATATGCACATAAATACTGCGACTTCATGGTACGCAAGTGCTGCAAGATCGGTGGTAAGGAAAAATATTAAGAATTTGCAAATGCAATGCTCTGGCACATATAAGATTCAATGAGGAATTTAAAGAAGAATTGCACACTGGTCTTGCACATTTTGATGTAATGATACAAAAACATCAGGACAATCATTTCCTAGGACATGTAAAGAGGAGCCTTCCTATTGTCTTTGGCAGAATTCAGGATACACTTTGAATTGTGTAAGATATTGGATATACAGAGATACAGATTGAAGAAAAACTAAAACTTTTCTGAGCAAGTGCTTTTCTAATTCAAAAAGGAATGTTTTGTTTAGCTTCTCTTCAGCTAAAACCTGTCGCAGGCACAGGAACAGCTCAAGGTAAGTGCACAGCTATTTATTCCTACATGCTGTGATGTTTGCAATTATTGAAGGCAGAAAAATAACTCTGGTGCAAACACAGACTGATAATCTGGCCTGCATTTTTAGCATGATATTTCAGTCTATGCATTTCACTGGTAAGCATGATATCAGTAATAAAGCCACCAGTCTTTCTTTATCCATCAGTGGCTGACTGTCTGCTCTCGTTAGATGACTTCACAGCAACTGTTCCAATTTTAGACATGTTGGGCCAGATTTGGCATTGACCCTTTGAAGTTTTATGAAAGTTAGTGAAAATAGCAATAGAGCACATGAATCATCAGGGAATATGGACTTTGTTCATCTTAACTGTGGCTGGATGGCGGAAATAAAGACATTATTTTATTTGGAAAAACCTTCCATTTTCACATGGGAGAACACAAATTAGATTTTTTCCCTTCATCTAAATATTAAAAAAATAACAAAAATTAACATAGAAAGGAAAATTATTAAAACTCCAAAGATTTCCTTCAATATAGTTTTATAATTTTTCATTCTATGTCTTGTGCTTCTGTTTATCTTTTGTGAGTTGGGTTTTCTGACAACTACATCTGCCACAATTTGTTATTTTCCTCTCTCCTCTCCACTCAATTTTAATTCTCTCATTAGAGAGGGTCAGGCTTCAATATTTTCTAATTTCTCAGCAGTCATTTCTCCAATGTTTCCTCCAGAAAATCAGGCACTATTCAATAATAGTTCTATTGGAGTCTGACTTTTCTGCTGGGAATTGTTTTGATAGAACAGTTTTGATTGGTCATCACGTGCACAACTATCAGAGAAAGTCGTGCAATATCCTGCATGCTCAAATCTGCTCTGTATCCTGGTGCACAAACTTCTTTATTTAGGTATCCCCCAAAAGACTGTTAGAATGTTATGTTATGCAGTGAAGGTATCCAGTGCTGTTTGTAGAAAGAACACATAGAGATATCCTTCATTCTTCTAAAATATGTTTTTTATTTGAGTTTTGCCATTACTGTCCTGTGATGTGTCCAACTCACATTTGGCGTCTGGTTTTAGTTTTAGCAAACAATCTCTAGGGAAAAGACCACAGGCAGTGCTTTGCCCTAATTTCTAATCAGTTACTTATCTGTCCCAACTTCTGGGATGATCAGCAGACAGAACCTGATTTGTGTTACATACCTTGGTATCCACAAAAATGGCTATTTTGTCTCTGCAACAATTAAAGTTTGCTGCTTAATAATTTCATGGAGAAGGTACTTTTATCATGCATGTTCTTTGTGTTTATGGCAGTAGTTTGTTTTTTGGTTTTTTTTTTTTTATGCCCTTCTAGTGTTTGTAAAACACAAAGTAGGAGAATAAATAGAAGTATTACTGGAAACTGTTGCATATTCCACTAGATGGCAGGCAAACATTTGCAACCACTGCTGCAGCATTGTAAAATATCCCTCTATTAGTTTTGTATGGATTCTAATAAATAGTATTTTAGAATCAATTTCCAGTTTGATGAAGGACTGGCGCAATTTAACCTTTTGATTTATTTAAAAAACATTTTAAATAGTAGAAGGAAGAATAAAAAAGTGCGCTATTGATTGCATGACTTTGGCTTACAAAAGAGAGAATTGAGGTTTAAGACCTTAACATTTTGTATTTTTTGTATTTAAATTATACTAAGAAGGGATATAGCAGTAATAAAATGGCCACAGAAGAGAGAGCTTTCAGCATGGCAAAAGGGTAGTGGCATCTTTTCACTTTCATTCAGAGTAATAGAATTTGCACAAACTGTCTTAGAAACTGCACTGAAGGAAGTTCTGTCACTCACTGTAGTGCGTAGCCACTTTGGCAATCTCTTTTTTTTATGTGTGTGTTTAAGTACTTTCTGGGAGTTGTTTGGCACTTTGCAGTGTTTAAGACAGTAAGGCACACTCAAGGTGAGGGTGCCACATACACTAACTAGTGTAGGAAGATATACCTCCCCCACTGAGGGTATACCAATGGGTATACCATACCATAGCAACATCACAGTTTAAGATAAACACCAAATGAATAGTCAAGTTTATTAGATGTGGTAGATTACATAAGAATTAAGAAAACTCCTACCATTTCCAGCAGTGAAAATAGAAGGTAGAAGCAAGATGAATACTCCCACCTGCCCTCTGGTGAGGAGGCCATTTCTGTCCACCAAATATGTTTCTGAATCCCTTTCTTCTCTTTGTTCTCCAAAATGCAAGGGAAATTGATGGAGATTTCCTAACGCAGGATATTTAAGGAGTTAGGATAGAAGTACCATATTAATCTCCAGCCTCTCTCCATAGATGATAATCTTTCAGGAACATGGTGTAGCTCCCAGTATAATCGGATTAGTTTATCAAGGGTTAATGAGTGAAAAGAGAGCTGTCCCCATCTCGAACCTAGGACTCCCCACACTCACTAAGCCCTTTCCCAAATATTTAATAAAATTGCAATTTTATACTTTATGGTGGTGGTATTTTTGTACAAAAACAATCCCCAGATTATTTCAACTATCCTTTAACCTCTGTTTTTCTCAACAGTCAGTGGAGAGAGGGAAGCTCTCAGAGAAGAGGGGCAAAGAGAGCACTAAAGTTATTCTGAATTGCTCTCTAAAGGAAACTCTATGTTGACTGAAAAGGTAACCCAAGGAGACTAGTATCCTGAGGCTAAGATTAGTCTTTGCAAATATTCCCATTAGATCACCTATTCTGACTTCCTGCATTTCACAAGCCTTTGAATTTCACCCAACAACCTTTCTATTGAGTTCAATAACTTGTGTTTAGATAAAGCATATCCAACAAGACATTTATTCTTCAGTTGAAAACATTAATAGAGATAGTGTATCCACTGATTCCTTTGTTGGTTTGTTCCACAGTTAATCATCTTCTCTGTTAAACTTTGTGTGCCTTATTTCTTGTTTTAATTTATCTGGCTCGAGGTCAGTACACAGCTGCTTGTTATGCTTTTTCCTTCTTAACTAAAGAACCCTCTAGTGTGTGGGATTTTCTCCTGAGGGAGCTATTATAATCAAGTCACCACTCTATCTTCCTTTTGATAAATTGAAAGGATTTTTTCTTTCTGTAAAACATTTTTCTTTTTCTCTCCAGTACTCTTTCTGGTCTTCTTTGCAACCTATGGGGTTTTTATCTTTCCTTCAGTCTGATAGCAATCTCATCTCTGCGGTGTGGTGATAAGATCGATCTGATTTGCTCCAATATCACACTCACAATTCCTTTTGCTTAATGCTTCCTCAGCACCCCCCTAATTCCTCCTCTCTGGAGTTACTGTTTCACAGAAGTTGGTCCTACACTTTTCAAGGATGGCCCAACTTGTTGCCAGTTCCTTAGCTTTTCGTATATCTACATTAAAATGCCTTTCATTTGAATTGGCCCATCTGACTGAACAGTTCAAAACCCTCTTTCTGTCTGCATTCTCTCTACATTTACCACTCTGCCTGCTCTCTTGTAAACTACAAATCATATCAAAACTTTGTCATTTAATTCCAGGTCATCCATGACAAAGCATCAGCTCAGCTACAGAACCTTGTAGCACCCTGCAAATATCAGGGTGGTTGCTCCTGCTTTTGTGTTATCTTGAATTATATAATTTAGCCACAATATGTGCTTGTTTATATGCCCTTTCCTAATTAAAATCAAGTCTCAACATTGTCTTTGCTTTTGAATACTGATTTTTGGAAGATTTATCCTTTCCTGAAGCCCATGAAAGTTTTTATTGAGACCATGTAAGCCATTAAAAAAATAAAAGGCTGTCATGTTTTCTAAAGTCAGAACTCCCATGAAAGTCCAAAAGCATGCAATTACAGATAGAGTAGTGACTTGATTATAAACCAAATTAATAATCCCATCAAAGAATGAAGTAAGTTTTATTTAACAAGACCTATTTTCTACAAAACCATGTTGACCATCATTAATTACATTCATTCCTTCAATTTTGTATTAATTGAATCCCACATAGGCTTATTAGCTTTTCCATTAATTTTCCCTGGCTTTTTTGTGATGCTTACTGGTTTAAGTTACCTGGGTCATCACAGGTACTTTTCAAAAGAATGGTACAATGTAAGTGCTAATTCAAGAATTATCTAATTTCTCCAGAATTTTAAAAATAGAGCACTAAAAAGCTTAAGGTCTTCTGCTTTTTTCCTTAATCCCACTATTTTTCTTAACTGTGCATAACTAGCTCCTTTTTAGCTTCAAACATGAATACATTAATATATGATGAATTATTTTAATATTTCTATGTTCTACAATTTTGTATGTCTTACTCTTTTAGCTGCTGTTTGTAAACATAGAAAGTAGACAGCACACTTCTCTGACCACAGAGAGTGTCCAAGTATGGAAATTCATTTGTTTTTTGCTGGCTAAAATGAAAATTAAGGCATTCCTGACTACTGTGGGTATCTTTCTGCTGCAAACTTGTAGCTGTTGGAAATGAATCCCGGTTTAGGGCTTACTGTATTGGAGTCACCAGATGGCACTGTTTCAAGTGTCTTGTTGATTCTTTTGTCTTAGAGGAGACTACGTACATATAGGCCTTGAAAGATATACTTAGTTGGTATTTGTATATTTTTCCCTTACAGTAGCTCAGCTGAAATCTAGCACAAGCTAAATATTTTTTCACAGGCTTTGTGATAGTCCAAAGGTTTTGCCTACGAACAAGCTAAACATAATACAGACTGCAAACGTCACAAGTGGCCTAAGTGGTGGCCAAGACTATGATGTTCTTCCAATTGTCCAAAATGTTTTTTTGAAAGTAGGAGTCATCCTTTGGAGAGTGAGAAGCTTAAACAGCTCCTACACAGCCTAGCAATATTTAAAGTGTCCTGAGCCACAAAAATGTGAGGGAAAACATTCTGTTATTTGCTTCTCTAAGTCAGACAGAATGGTAGGGGCATTTATAATGTTTCATTATCAAAATCAAGAATAAACAAGGGAGTGATAAACTTATTTAAATGCAATGCAGCTTCTGATGAAGTTCTGAAAAACTTCAGAAGCCAATTTCAAATCTGACACCCAGAGAAGAGTAGCAAGACCGAGGACTGACAATGACAGTGACAAAAAAATTATGAGGCTGTGTAATGAAGCTCATACATCTCTTACGCTCATTTGCTTATCAAAGTATTAATTGTAGTAAATTCATAAAAAACCAAAACTTGCAGGAAAATATTGAATACTATTGCAGATATGCATGCTACTTTGATGGGTTTTTGTTTGCATATTTTCTATAAAATTATTTTCATCTGCTAGTAAAGCTCACTTTTTTAGGTCCTACTTAAGCCTTATATGTCTACTTGCTTCTCAGTACAAGGATTATGCATGGTTAAGTGCATGTGAATGTACATGTACATGCTTAATCTTGAGCGTATTTATTCCAAGTGCGAAGACTTGTATTTGACTTATTTAGCATCTGATTAAACACCACTGAACTACTTGACACTGAATGTGCAATAATTTTCTCAATTAAAGTACCTAACTGCATTCAATAGAATAAGGATAACCAGTTTCATGGGGAATGTCCCCATAAAACACTTGTCCAGGTGCAACCTATCCCGTCTAAGCAAGAAGATATTATATCAGCTATATCTATATTTATCTATGTATCTTTCTATGTATCTATGTATCTATGTATCTATGTATCTATCTATCTATCTATCTATCTATCTATCTATCTATCTATCTAT